>JARGSG010000228.1:0-366478 GCA_030374805.1 Gracilaria gracilis | reverse complement strand
GAAGTAGGCCTTTCAGGCAAGGGACAAAAAATTCAAGACCATAAACAGTACAACGATATAGCTGGAGCTGTCCACGACGAGGATTTAGTGCATGAAGCTCGAGTCCGAAATCGCTCAGAACCTCGTCCAATGAAAGAATGGTGCTTACATGCGGCTCATAAATTTCAAGCCATGAACAAAAGGCTAGTGTCCCTTTTCTGTACGCTTTCAAACTGGCCGGTTTAAGGTGCTGTTCTCGAAGCCAGTTGATTCCAAACACTTTCCCTTTTATAAAGAGATGGGCACCTCCAGCGCGCCGGAAGGCCCGCTCAATAGCAGAAAAATCTTGATGGCGCATCACCAGGATTGAATTCCGACGGGATCCAATGTCCAAGTAGAAGAAAATCCGAGGCGAGCTCCTGGGCTGCGATTTGTCGGCGAGTGGTGTTCAGTTCCGCGACGTAGACCGGCCTTTAGCAAGAGCCCCAAGAGCGGCGGTGTTGTCCTCTAACAATGGTATTCGATGTCCGGCTGTCTTTGTAGATCGACTGGCGTGACGAGCAGCAAGTAAGCAGGCTTTAAGCTCAAGGTGATTAATGTGGACATTCGTAAAACGCCATTTCGTCTTAATGGCAGTCTTAAACCGCTGACGCGCAATTGCTTGCTTGAAACGGTCAGAAACCGTGACGCGGCCGCTACTAACATCATCCATGAGGTGTAAGGTCGCGTCCGCTCTGTTATGATCTACTGTCGTTCCATGCAGAGAGGAATACCACCCTTTCCTGGCTCTACATTCAGATATGTCTTTCATGAAAGGGTGCGGATCGTTAATATCAGCATAGGTTACCCCTCCTCCCGAAGGGCAAGCATCCACTGCATAAGTCCTAGTTGACAATGGTCTTCGTAGGTCGGCATACAGGAGCGGGAAGAGGTCCAACATCATCTCGAGCTCGGTTATATGGCAAGGTTCTAGCTTTTTCTGTTTCGTCCAAGGCTTCGAGGAAGCGAAGTCATGAACACTGCTTAACACAGAGAGACAACAACGTCGAAGAAGCGACGGCCATACCCAAAGACCGATCAGAGCCTGCATTTCCTTCGGCGAAGCAAAGCGCTTGCTGATCATTCCCTCAGTTTCGCGCAGAAGCCGGACAGCAGTAGAAGGCTTAACTGTCAGAACCCCGACCTGCCACCACCATAGACCGAGAGCCTCCCGGGGGGTATTACCCCCAGCGATGATGTCTTTAGCCGGTTTGGTTGGCAATTGGTGCGCTTCGAGAGCACTTGTGGCAACTCGAGTTGCTTCGTTCAATCCCTCGGCATCGGTTCCAACAGAGTTAATATCGTCAATATATGGCAACAAAAGTCCGCGTCCGCCCTCAAGCTCACTGTCCACAAGACACCGAAGGGAGCGAGGAGTTGATAGACCTGCCTTGTTAAGAACTGTGCAGGCAACAACTTGGGAGAGTGCAACCGCAAAGGAGGCACCCATTGGCACACAACGAAGGCATGGGACGACAAACTTAGTACCAGATTGTACTCCGACGTCAGCTGCTGCGACTCGAGGCAAGCCCAAAAAAGGGATGAGAAAGTCCGGCACTCGTAGTCGGTTGTAATACTGAGATATATCACATCCACCCAAGTGTAGTGATTCTCCCTGAGGTAGAAAGAAGCTGGAGATTAGATCTGGGGAAGGGAGCTCAACGGCACTAGCCTCTGGTCGAAATAGCTTGTTTGAGCGGTTTCCCGCCAGATGAGCCTCTGGGAACTGCCAACACTCTTCCATACACCGGAAATGGAATTCTCAATTACTCCTTCGCCCGTCGCGCGGAACTCAATCATGTTCCCCTGGCGCATTCGTTCAAGCAGTCTCGGATAGTGACCCGGTTTTACCCCTATATGCACGCGCTCAGCGAAGAGGTCAGGAGGCCAATCGTCACGCGGCAAGAGAAGAAAATCCTTAGAAAGTCTGTACTGGTCACTAGGACCAAGGATATCCTGTAGGTCTGCAGTGGCGGCTTGGGACGGTTTTGGCACCGCTGCCATCTCCCAGTCCAGAAGGCAGTATTCACCTCGGTGCCTAGCGTCCCCATAGCCTGCCGCTGGATCAGAGTCCTGGCACTCTGACTCTCCAGCAGCAATCAACTCAGCTGTACGGGCCACCGCCTCCCGTACATGTGAGCGCCCAAACAATTCAGCATCAGCCACGGGTAAATGATGCCGCTGTTCAGGCGAGCCACCCCCAAGCCAGCGCAGAGCTCGAGCGAGGCGCCTTCCAGAAGCGGACTCGCTGCTCCAATCGCGCGCTGGCAAGGAGGCATCAGGGCTTGAGCCATTGGTTATAGACTCTCTTGATCGCCCCCGATCCCCATGTACCCTAGTTTCTTCTCGTAGTACGCTGGCCGCTCTTTTGCTTCGAGGGAAGCCGCCCGTTCGAGCACGACTAACCGACGCACAAGTCGCTCTGCCGTTCCGGAGAACACTGCTGGATTGGGATGAAACTCGTCTAGGAACGTTTCTAGGGCTAGTCCCGTTGCGAGTATCTCTCTCGAAAGGTGCATATCGGAGCCGTTCTTCTCTGTCCCGGCTGCCTTCACCGCGAGCGATTCCACCCAAGAGAGTATCGTCCCGTTCTTGGACCAAAGTTTTATCTTTTGTGGTGCGATTCGCTCCGTGGCAGGGAAGCAAAGATGCCCGTTGATGCGACATTCTGGACGTATAACATACAGCGGACATTCCTCCAGCATAGCTCCATAGGTCCAGCCTTGAAATGGCGCAAAAGCGCATAAAGCTCCGTAGGGGTTGTCACTTCCAGCCGCAGGGGCCGTAAAACTGTTCGAAACGGCGCCCTCCCTGACGAAGAATGTGAACCATTTTCCTGGGAAGGCGAGTCCGAAAATCTTTTTGAACATGACCTCCTTCTGAAGCAGAGCTGTTATCACTTTCCGAACCATCCGAGCCGGTATCAGAGGTACCTTGCGGAGGCGCGCGGCGCTTTTGGTCGACAGAACCAAACGAAAGAGCGGGTGACGAGAGAGGCGAGGGAAGAACGCCACGTTTTCGTGACAGTCGTTCGTTCTTCAAGGCGTCCGGATTAGCAGCTGGATTGGGTACGGCGGTATGTGCCAAGCCATTTTTGATACCCTCAATTTCTTCATGAAGAAGACGTGAGAGATATCGACGGGCTCCTGCGCCCGAAGGGGAGACAGGCTGGCCCTCATTCAAAAAGGCTGCTAAGCTCCTCAACTCAGGTGTTTCCAGTTCGTCGAGATCGGCTTCGCTCCAAATAAGACGAAATTGCTCTTGGCGGCCTTCTTTGTCTTCCGCATAGTGCCGGCCAACAAACCCTCTTGCGGTAAGAACGGGAACACAGTCTTCCCAAAAAGCCACCATGCGCTCCACAGCCTCAGCTTTGCGGATTCCAGCCGTGTAGAAACGTGTAGGGTTCCCAGAGATATCTTTCTTTTGAACACATGCCAGGCCCATATTATCCAGCGTCTTGGCGATGATCCTTGTCAGACCAAATTTTTTCTCGATAAGAAACTCTCTATCGAGAGCAAATCCCACCGCAGAGAAGCCTTGTTCCTCTGAAACTTGGGCAGACCAAGCTCGGCGTAAGTCATCACATATGTCATCAACAGTTCTTTTTGAAGAACCAAAATCAAGATACGTATCTCTAAGAAGGGGGAGTATGACATCCTTGTCATCGGTGTCATCAAATTGGAGGCTCTCTGCAGCTTCTTCGTCGAGGCATTCCCTAATTTTCTGCGCTAGACAGACTAGCTCCTGTACAGGAATCGAATTAAGATGAGGGCGTAAGAACTCCGCCCAAGGCAAGGAACGAAAGAAGAGCAGGAGACCATCTCCTTCGAGGGCCTTCAAACGAGCATCGGCGTCGTCAGGCGCCACAGCAAGAAAAGAACCAGGCATTGTTGAATGATTAGTGTTTTATGCTGTAAAGGCTATTACAAAAGGAGAGAGCAGATGGTCTGACTCCAAACATTCTGCGAGTTCAGAGCTGTTCGAGAACCTTAAATGTAGGCGTCTTTGCACCCGTTCGAGATTTTCCATTAACACGAAACGCTCGATTAAAAGCGCATACTACTCTTCCCTGTAACGAAGGGGCGGATGACATCCAATTCCGTCTCTCAGCGATCAATTGAAAACCATTCTACGAAAATCCATTCCTGTGTGAAAGTACTGTCGACACCGCGTCGTGTTCCATTACAAACGCTAAGAACGCCTCGTGCTGAAAGGTAAGATGACGAACTTCATGTTGACATGATGGGGAAGTGCAGCCCAGTCAAAGAAGGGAATGATGTTGAAGATAATCTCAAGTCCACCTTCGTTTCAATTCGCTTTGTGTTGTACTTGGGTCGAGCAATATGTACGGGCTCATCCAGATCTGGTCGATGAAATTACTCGAATAGCTCTCAAAGAGTATTTGTGGTACTGCCTGTTTCTCTCAAACTCGCCCGATTCGGAGAAAAAAAGGGCTACGTAGTCCAAGCAAATTGAGTCCGTTAGGAATAGAATTGATATGGCCATGGGTCTCATGTTCCGAGAAGATATTGAGGTGTCCTTTGAGCGTTGTGTACAGCAGTTTCATTGTTCTATTACTCAAGACATTCAAGTATCCATAAGCTCTCTCGCAGGTAAGGTTCTGGTTGCGCACAAAAAGATGGAGTCCTTTTTTCTGAGAAGCTTCTATAGCTCCAATGCATAATCATCTCTCTCCTTCAAAAACAGTCAGTGCGTTCCCCGCACGTCCCGAAAGAAATCTTTCTAAATGGAGAGCTTCATCGGTCATCCTATTACTACAATGATCTACTTTCTGTCATGCAAGAGGAAGCAGTACACTAAGAAGCTTAAACAGTAGCAGCAAATTAATGGCAAGAAAGAGTACAGGCTGTGAAGTCGCGGAGGAGGGTGACTGTATGCCCAAAGTTTGGCATTCTTGTCTTAACACACTACAACGCGCAGAAGAACTGTCGCAAATGGGCAACGTTGCTCGGTGGTTCCATGTGGAGCAAGCGATCGAGCTGCTTTGGTTAGTACCAGATCCCCTCTGACGATACAATTCTGCCTCACCAGCGAATGTGAGACGAGATGATGCGTCAACTTCTGCGTTGCCGGTACTGATACTGTCATCGACATAAGAACCAGTTGCTTCTGATACCTTTCCATTGACAGTGCCGAAGAAAAGAGGCAGGTCGCCTGCTTTTGGCATCATCATAAAACCGTGAAGAGGGTGATTAGCAAAGGAGACGTTGCAATACTCTCCAGATTTCGTCAAACCGTAACGGGGTTTCAAAAGTTTTGAGAGCTGGTTCTGGTTCTTCGAAAGAGAGAATTCCATAGTACGACGCACATATATGTCACGCATAGGTTTGCTCGCCAATTGTGGATAAGCCTGCTATACGCCTTGTGACCAAATTGGGACTCCAAACAAAGCTGCAATGACAGGGAGAAGGCGCACTGATGACTGCTTTAAATTAGGGCTATTGTAGACGAGAAGGTTCTTGTCGTGGTCGGTATGCCCTTGTACAATGAATCCGGCCTTATTCACTTCGTTGTAGGTCTTCATATCTTTTGTACCCAGTGCAATTCGTCCGCCCATGATGCTGTGGTAAATATTGGGGTCCAGTTCGTCCCGTAGAGGACAGAGCACCCACTTAGCAGCTCTTCAGACGCAAGGTCGTTGTCGGCTAGGCTGTCCGAGTACAAATTTAGAACATTGCGGGGGCGCGGTCCATGATCGGGGAGAATGCAAAACTCTGCTATTTGGAACAAGGTTTCAGTGCCAGACACAGGTGTATGGTCTTGATGGCTGATATTCTGCCAATTCCTTCAATGCCGCCTTCTGAGCTAGACTAGGCGATACAATGCTTTTGTCGCTACCGTAGTTACATCTTCCAGTACCATCGATGAATGTCCTACCGTTGGACACAGTGACGAGACAAGTAGAATCTCTCTCCGACTTGTGGGTGGTCGCAGTCGGTTGACAGTACCTTTGGTTTCCGACTTATTCTTCTAGCTGCCATTCAGTTTGGAAGACCCGTCCGCCGCCTTCTGAGCAGCAAGAATTGGCTTAATCAACGATCGGCTTAATCTCCCTCTTTTTCTCGTCCGTTGATTTTTGGCAGTCATAGACCCAGTGTCGTAGCTCCTTTTGTTTGCATGGGGTGTCGACATGGTGGAGCGTTTCGTCGAGATCGAGGTTTGCGGGATTCATTACTTGAAACTGAAGCACCAGTGGGGTGTCTTCTTGACTTCGTAATACTGCCTTTGGCTTCCCCCTTATGAGAGCGTGACGATGATATTTCATTTCCGTTTCTGCAAAATAAACGTATCAAAAACTTTGCACCGTCGCCGACACAGACCGAGATTCATCATTTGATGTCATCAAAGAAGTTCTGATTCAGTAGAAATATCCAGGGTTCGGAGCTTGCCGAAGAACGGCCGAATCCCGAAGGATTCCCTCAGAGAATATTTCCAGCTTGGAAATCGGTCCAATCGATACCTTCGATGAAAGCCAGAGCAATTTCGTCGCTTCGAAATTACCGGTCAAACCCAAGGAAGTGTACATGTCGACAGAACTCATGAATCCACACAGTTTCGGCGAGAGACAGCATATGTGCTGTCCATAACCATACCCACCGAAAGCATGTCTATCAAGGTGGAGAATTCGCTCACCGAGTTCTGATACGACGTAACCTACAGGCCTGGTGTCAAACACCAAGTGGCAGATGCGCTTGGATGGATTTTTTCTGATGGAGATGACGATAGCTCTTTGGATGATGAGATATCGATTAGTCTTGATAGGCACGACACTAACACATAGGATGAAATCTTGTTGGATACTGTACAATGCGCAGACAGGGATCTCGACCCAGACGAAGGTTGCCCAGTCTGCGGTCGATATTTCTTCCTCTGGTAGAACTGATAATTCCCGTAAACCATCCTCCGGATGCTGAGAATATCGCACGATGGTTCTCTAGTCCATAGGTCTATCAGTCGGATGAACTCCAACACTTTCTCAGAACGAAATGAGATTAAAGAACCGAAAGAGCCGGGACATTATCTATGAATTGTTCCGCTTGAAATTGGAAGCCAGAAGTATAGAACCAAAGGCTGTTTGTCCTCATTAGTTTGGGAGCATCCGCAATGTGCGGATGCGTTTTTTCGCTGGGGTAAAGGCACACTTGAGATGCTGCTGATATCAAGGCGACTGCAAACTAAAGACACAAATTGCCACGACGACGTTGAGGTAGAAAGGAGACGACAGGCATTAAACGATGCTGACGAAGACGCTTCGGGCCATCCTTGCGGCGACACTTAGACCAGAAACTGTGGGTTGCGCGGCAATGACTTTCACTATGGTCACCCAGGATTTGAATTGGGTGACATCCGCAATTCAAACATCACACAGTAGACTCCTAAATGAAGATCGCGTGTTCTTCTTGCTCCCGTCCTGCGCTCCGATAAACTCCCATTTGCTTAAATTGGTGGCATCGATTTATCAAGGAACGCGGTGATTTGGGTTATATTCATTTGATGACATGTCGTTGTTAAGAGCAATCGGGACCAGAACATTCGGAAACATCTCGGGCCTCTCAATTAAACCCATGTAAAGTCTTGATTTCCAAATTCGAACTGCACCCAGTACTTCTTTTCCCAACTGTTCAACGACTCCATCACTCCTTGGGTGTTGCGGAGGTTACAGTGGTGGCGGACGCAGGGTGCTCCATAGAGAATATCTCGTTTCTGAAATGAGTTGTTCCGTCAGACCAAAGTGATTTGTGCACCGCACTTCTTCTTCTTCTTCTTTATTATGGTCAGCCGCCCCTGATTTCGAGGCGGCAGTAGTTCTATCTAAAGATAGTTCTCTCTCTTAAAGAAGGCCAAAAACCGTGACGGCCATTCCTTAATCATATCTAACAACGACTTGTCTTTCGTTCTCTAACTGTCGGGAGCACAGCGCGTCGAGCTGCGTTGGTAAGAGCGCACCGAAAAAGTACATGTTCTACGTCTTTCTTGGCTGCCGTTCCACATTCACAACGCGTAACTTTCCCGTTGAGGTATGAACTAACCGGGTGCAGCGTTGGAACGTGTGTAGTGGCGAACTGGGCCAATGTGACCTCGGAACGCCGTATGTTCCCCTGTTCCTCGTTATCCGCTACATGGAAGAGCAACTTACTCCTTCCTTTCTGCTTTAACTGCGCCTTCACATCATTAAAATCGACAGGTACCTCCGTTTGCCGAGCAAGTGATATCTTTAAGCCCGATTTCGCAAGCTCGTCTACTTCTTCGTTTCCAGACACACCGCAATGGCTAGGGATCCATACCACGAACACACTGCATGTAGCGCTTAACCTTTGCAACAGTTTGGCTATACGCTGAACCAGGATGCTTTGCGATCGCAAGTTGCCCTGTAGAGCCTCCACTAACGACAATGAATCCGTGAGGATTTTTATGGTCTTGCCGACTTCATGTTCTATTGCTTCGAGCGCTGCCAGCATCGCTTGCAGCTCCGCAGTGTAAGAGCACACGTTCACACCCGCGGGCACCACTCCTTGAGTCGTTTCTCCGTTGTCGTTGCGGTTGATCCTGTAGGCGCCAGCACCGACCTTCCCAGGCTTCATGTGGCGTAGCGCGAGACAATGACCATCTGAGTCTTGCACTTGGTTGTCTTGCGCGATTTTGTAAGCCATACGGAATTTGTCGTCGTAGAGGATCCATATATGCGGTTCCTCTTCTTGTCGCATTCTGTATGTCTGTACGCAAGGGTCTTCAGAGCTCTCCTTTACAATCTGGCGAGCTCTTCCTGCAAACCACCCATCTGTCCACTGGACGGCTACCCTTTCCAACCAATCAGCTTGGTCACCACCGTACACACCCACGGAGCCGTCGCACCAGATCTCAATGTCACCCGGAGGCAGTCCTTTGAGTGCACCGCACATGCGGGGCATCAGCTCACTTCCATGTAAGCCTATTCTGAACAGAACTCGTTCCCAAAGGAAAACACATCTCTAGTACCCGTGATCGTCGCGCCGAATAATGGCATATCTGTTTCAGAGTTTTTGGAGGTGGAACTACAGCAGGTTATTTGACGATGTTTAAAGAACGAAAGAACCCAAACAATGTCGTACTTCGGGACCACCAGTGGAGCAGTGCTGAAGGTGCAAAATGCTTTTCGAACATCGGGTATAGGGGCGAAAGACTATTCAAACCATCTGATAGTTGGTTCCATTCGAAGTTTCTCTCAAGAGCGCGGGCTGAGACGGCATTGGTTTGTACAGTAAACGGAATCATGAGTTTGTATAGAGAAGCAGAAAACAGTTGGCTTCTCTTCCTTCTGTGTTAACCTGGAAATTCGTTTTCGAAGAGTTTTTAGGTCGCGTTACCTACTCTATGTCCACCAGAGCAAGTGTATGCCATTGCTAAAATATTGCAAAGTTGCAAGTGAATATCATCAAAGTTCTCTGGAATCCAGAAAGCAACATCCTTGCGTTTTCTTGAGTCCATCCTTTCTCTCCATGACTGCGAATGTGAAAGGGTGGTACGAGATGGCCACAGATTTCCAGGTCAGTAGAAGCAGGCTTCTTCACTTTGTTCCCGGTAGGGCGGGCAAGAATAGTCTCCACCATTTTCCAAGCCCGCTCAAAAATCTTCTCTCGAAAATACAAGAAGGAAACTGAACATGACTGATACGACAACATTGTGCATGAACAGCAGGACACACGATCCTCAACACAGAGACCGTTGTTTTGGCTGAATCAAAAAATGGAGATTGCCATCGAAGTACCATCGTTCAAATGTAGATCAGTCCCTATTGGTCCTCGATACCGATGAGGTCCTTTTGTCGAGGAAAGCATTGCATGATTGTTGTGACACTGATTACATAACGTTGGACACAAAAATGAGGCCATACAACATGCGGGAGCCGAAGCAAAAAGGGCTGAGGTACTGAAAGATTCAAAGTACTGGCGACTTTGCAATGAAAACTCTGCTGACTTCAGTTGAATCAGGTTTGACATGCATGGGACACGGGACGGGGCGTCTGCAAAACACTTCTGCAAACCATTGGTTTAGCATACCAGCGGAATTAAAGGCTTGGCACCGCCCACTGAGTAGTCAGGGCCAAACTGTTCCCAGACTTCAACGATCTGTTCTGAGGATATCCTTGGTAACTGCTGGTGTTGTCAACCGTCGCTGTTTTGCTTGGGCAACGAACGCCACGCTTCCAGCGTAGCTTTGGCCAGAAAGCGCTTAAAAATGAATAGTATTTTTATTCATTAATTAACCTAATATTTATCGCTGTGCGACATATAATGTTATAGACTTTGGGAAACTGAAACCTGATTTAATGTATTGAATTTAGTAATTACTTTCTGATGGGGTAGGATGACACATCTAAGTAATCTGTTATTTCTCGCCCTTCCTTGGAAAGAACCATTGCTCTAAAACTCGGAAAACAACTGCATTGCTTAAACTCCCTTGCACGTGTGAACGCTTTTCATTAACCGTATTCAACTACCTGTGTCATTCTTAGAGCTACATGATGTTCACACAATACTGGCTTGAACCAAGTCAGAGTGTATATTGTGCCTTGAAGGGGTGTTGGTTGCGCACGACACCAGTCATCGATGATCTGATGTTGAGGGTGCGTAGTACATGTATGACTGGTCCCTAACATGGTAGGTGTGGCCCCCTTTGCCACATGCCCATCGGCAGCGATGTGCGATGAGTCATCTGTGGCCAGCAATGCAGATTATCAGACAACGCCGTATTGGGCCGCAAATGCACATAAATTACAGTGCTTTGAAGGGTCCATAGACTATACAGTATTGCGACCAGCCAAATCAAAAAAGCAATTATTCACAGTACAATGCCCAGCATCGAACGTATTGTGCTCGTGCTCTTACACTGGGATGATTCGATGATCCGATGATCCGAGTCGGATCCGAATGGACGCACGTTCGTACCATACACGTTTTGCAGACCGAGTCCGGTACCTACTTGGTACGGCCGTAGACCAAACGTAAGGACTACCTACTGCTCACAAATCATCTTTGCTGCCACACTCACTTCGGAAACGAATGCGCTTTGCGCTTTCTCGTTCCCGTACACCTGCGCTTCTTCATGCTTCTCAATTTAGGACATGTGTATTGCTATTTGAAAGAATCCTTGGAAAGTCGATATTGCTCGGAGACATTGGTTTTCGTCAGGGAGAAGGCTAAATGTTACGAACTACCGGTGATATTGACCCAAGGAGATTGAATGATGAGGACGCAAAAGAAGGGAAGAGTAAGAAAAACTCTTAGCCATTTTTGAAGGACACAATAGTTACCGCGCTCAAGCTTTAGTGCATTTCATGGGACAAATGCACCCCAAGAGCACCTCACACAACAATCGTTCTGAACATACTTGAATCATATTTGAATCTCTGGGAGTTGATACTCACATCGGCGCACTGCTAAGACCTCACCAGCATCCAATGCCAGAAAAGATACACACACTCTCACTGTGTGCGAAAAGTAGAGACTAAAACTTCGGGATTAGAAGCATTTATTTCTTAACTAATGTATTGTGCGTCTTCTTTATGGTCTCAACGGAAGGTTTCTCACTAGATCACACTGTACGGCAATGAGCACCATTCGATTCTACAGTTTTCCTAATTCAGGACGTATGTGAGCGATTCCTGATGACAACGAAACAACTTCTGGAAGATGAAGACGAAGATATTGATTCTCTTGAGTCTTTTTCTTGTAAGTGGTTCAATCAATTTCGGTACCACGGTGTTGTAGTGGGATTAATCGTATTGGACCTTCCCTAATTTCTCCTCAAAAGTCACCAGTCATGATGACCAGTCATGATGACTCAGTCTCCCATAGCATCATATCCAGAGAGGCAACTGGAGATTTTTTCCGTTCTTCCTTGAACAGGATGAAAGAGATCCCAGGTGGACATTTGCCACTTCCCGAGCTAGTTATTCGTCTTCATCCTCGTAACTTCCCACAAAGCCATTGTGGAATGAAACGCTTCCAACCGGTTCAGGGATGGCAATCATCTCGATACGCCCGTCATTGATCGGGATCTGGATTGGCGGCGTGCGCATTGGCGTCTGCGAGTAACGAGGAAGTTGCGACTCCAGTGAATTTGTGGGATGAAACGTGTTTCCCGCCAGCACTGGCCTCGGCGACGAAACTGGCGAGTTGGTCGAAACCGTGCCTGGCACAGACGACTGGCGAAGAAGCATGTGCATCGTTTCCACCCCCAATGCTAAGCCCTCCAAACTCCGGAATCGAACGGGAACGCGTGAGACCGCGACTGGTTTTACCATCCAACTCACTCTCCTCCTTCTTGCGAGCTGCCGCTTGCCTCACTACGTCCTGGATACGTCGTCCAGCATACTTGACAATGTAGTCCTCCACGTACGAATCGTGAAGGGGCGTCGCATTCATACTCTGTTGACGCCTATGTAGCTGTTTCTTGCCCTTCTTTCCGCTTAGAATTACCTCCTCTGCGAGGTGGTGTTTCCTGGCGCTTGCAGCCTTTTTCGCTTCGATCATGATCTTCTCCAGTTCAGTGTTAGAGTGCGGATCACCATGATCTCTGTAGATCAACAATCCTATATCGTGAAGTGTCAGCCCAGCTTTGACGCCTTTCTTAAGAAGCTCAGTAGCCACCTTGAGGACCGTCAGAGAGCCGGTCCTGAGCTTACCATCAAGCTCATCATTCAGGATGAAAGCCTCCCTCTCAGCGTCAAGGCATTCAATGTACGCCTTGACGCTTTCCGACAGCGGCTCCCTCACCATCGGCCAATCCATCCAGATAGGCCACGGCACAGATTGTACAACATCCGGCAAAATGTACCCATGGTCAATGGGCACCAGGTCATACCGCCGATTCGGCGCCGCAGATCGCGTGACAAGCACGTTGCCACCGTGCCGGTCATGGTTGAGAGTACGAATGTCCAACACAGCAATGCGATGAACATGGTCGATATCAAATACGTCCGGACCGTAATCATCCGCATCGCCAACATTCTTCACATACACCTGAAACGAGCCCATCTTGGTGCCCACATACGATCCATCCTGCTCGGTGGCTCCGCAATGATCCTCGGTCATGAACCGTTCGTCCGAATTCAAAGAGTTACCTCCACCCGACGAGAACGAATGGCGCGGGCACGGCTCATCGTACAAGTCCTTCTCCCGGATGTTAGACCACATCGCCAGAGCGGTCTGCGGCACGCGCGCGAAGCGGCCATGGTCCAAAAGGTACGCCGCCACTTCCTTGTACGCACCTTCTCCCGGATAAAAGCCCAACCCACGTGGGAAGCGCGAGTCAAACTCCCAAGTAGATCTAAGATGGTTGATAGGTGTAACGGTCTGACGCACGCCCGGCGAGCGCGGGTTCAGAGAAGGCAGTCCAAAAGTGGGTCCCGGCCATAACGCGAGATCACTAGGCACGTACGCCGTGGATAAGGTGGTAGGCGCCATTTCAGTGCCTGTACCGTCCTCATCGTTAGGCTTGAACACAGAGGCGGGGTTGCCCGTGCTTTCGTTAGGGTACATGAAATACGTGACGTTCACACCCTCCCTGGGCGGGCGCCCGGCTCGCGCGCTGCCTCTCTGAAAGGCGGTATTCAACAGCGCAATAGCGGTGGCCACCTCCGAGAAGTCCCACGGGTCGAAGCGGGTGATTCGTGTGGAGGTGGGGGCAGCGGATAGGTTGGTACGTCTGCCATTCTGCCACTTGCGAGCGGAGCGGGAAACAAGGTAGAAAACAGATTGCGGGTGAGGCGGCCCGGAAATAGTTGTGAGATCGTGCTGGGATGCGCGAACAGGTAGGGTTGGAGCGGGCGAGGGGGGATCGTACAGAGAGTGTCCGCAGGGGAGGGTCTCACCAAGCGGGGTCGAAGGCGGTGAGGAGAGAGAGGACGGGCACGAGGCTCCTACAGGAGAGGATATAGGAACGAAGGAGGACATGGTAAGACACCGGGGCGGCGTGCTGGAACGGTTTGGAGAGTCCAGGTTGAAAGGATTGATCCAAAACTGCCTGTGAAAGACCTTGTTCTTATAAGGCTATTTTGAATACAAATGGGGGTGAAGGTCGCAAAGCACCAACGGCAAAAATAGGGGTGCGAACACAGTGCTATACAATCACTAGGCCTTATCCTCCTCCCAACGGACTAAGGCGTTGACTGAGCGCGCGCGCACTACGGACGTGACAATGTTACCGTTTAACAGACAGCTGCGCACGCGCTCAGTCGACGCCCTAGTTCGTCTGGAGGATAAGGTCAAGACTTGATTATGTTTAGACAAATAGCCGCGTGCCGTCTATGTTCTGGGTCCGCCAGTGACATTGCCGATCCATGGTACGTGGAAGGCTCTGGAGCAATCACGTTGACGGTGAGTCGCACGTGAACGGCACGATGACCTTGGTATTGGCTGTTCCTGACAAGTTGACAGCACGCCCATTTTGTTCGAGCGCAAGCACGAAGTCTTCGAAGGCCTGGAGTCTGCGAACTCCGAAAGTGTTCTTATGGGTCGTCTTCTCATACTCTCTGTTTATTCTTTCATTTGCTACATGTTCGGTTCCAGGCCCGATTGCTACTGTCAAAACAACAGCTCTTAGGATCAGTCGGGGGGATGGCGGTTGTCTATCTCGCGTTCGGCGTTAAACGTATTTACAGTATTGCACAGTGGCAGAAACACTTGATCAATGGTATTTGCATCCCTGGCGTATCACATGGTACTGTGGAAGCGTGTTGAGGAGCTCTCCAGAGTACGTGTACTGTTTTGATCTACGAGCGTTGTAGCCGTAAAAGTAGCGGTTTGTTATGGGCTCGGCGTGCCCGGCTCGCCAACCGGCACCGGTGCTATCGCAACAGCGTATGGAGCGTTGGCCCGTGCCCCGAACGCGCCACGCGCCAGTACAGCCGTGGAGCAAAAACGCGGTAGGGCGGAGCAAACTTTACAACGCACCGCCGGTTGCGCGTGCGCACCGCGCGCACCGCGCGCACCGCGCGCACCGCGCGCACCGCGCGCACCACGCGCGCCGCACCAATCACCATGTTCCACCTTGCCAGAGAGCAAGCGAAGGGGGCAACTGGGGCATGGGGTTCCCACCGCACGCTTTGCAATCGGACAAATGTGTAGACAAATAGCGCGTGGCATCCGCGTGCTGGATCCGCCAGTGAAATTGCCAATCCATGGCACGTGGAAGGCTCTAGAGCAAACACGTTGACGGTAAATGGCAGCAAACACATTGACACATGAATGGCACGATGACCTTGGCATTGGCTGTTCCTGACAAGTTGACAGCACGCCCATTTTGTTCGAACGCGAGCACGAAGTCTCCGAAGGCCTGGGGTCTGCGAACCTCGAAATGGTTCTTATGCGTCGTCTCCTCATCCCTCTCTGTTTCTTTGTTCAGTTGCTACAATGTGCGGTTTCAGGCTCGGTGGCCAGTGTCCTAACAACAGCTCTTAGGATGAATCGGAAGGATGGCCGTTATCTCTCTCGCTTTCGGCACTAGACGTATGTATACTGGGCAAAACAGAACCACCTTGATCAACGTTATTCGTGGAAAGGGTGGAAGGATCGATGGCAGTCACAAAGCAGTCAGAGAAGTTGGTAAATATCTTGCTACATATCGTCCAGAATGAGTTGGTTTAGTAACATCTAATGCACTGCAATACGCATTACTCCTCCTTTTAAGCTCCTCATTCATTTCATGCAGACCATATTCTGAACAGAATAGAACTCTTCAGAAGTCAGTAAGCCGTAAGAGAATTGAATATTATAGCCTACCCGCACAAAATCATGTCGACAAACATAGAGGCGATCCCAAACAGAAATGTACCGACCATATTCAACCACGAAGAAATCATCCCAAAGGCTCTTGAAAACCCCACGCCCTGCGTACTCTTGGTCCCTCGGCTTGTCTTCTGGTGCTGATGGGCGCAGAACATGTGCGTAGTACATCGCGGCTGTTAGCGACAGTGGTTTCTTATGCTGCTCAAATGGCGTAGAAAGAATTTCCATTCCTGTCTCAGGCGCAGCTGTCCTCCCCATTCTCAGCAAGCAGTTCGAAGAAGCAAAGATATACACCCTCGTATCACACACGCAATCATGTTGGCTCCAGGGCAAAACCTATGATGCGATTCTGTACCTCGTAAGATATTTCGGTCGCCTTTGTGAAGGACTTCATATCAGAACTGGAAGTGAATAGCTTGTGCTGATCGAAACGCTTGGTTTCAGTTGAAGAAAGCGCACGATGCATAAACGAAGATTGTTTGCATTTCGCGCTATAATCGGTATGCGGTCAGAGTCAGTTTGCGAAACGCATAAAACCAGCTTGATTGAAATCTCAATGTCTTTCACTCCGAAGACCAGAGGTTCATTTCCACTATCGTTCATAAGCGCCACCTCGCCTTCATGCGATGTGACAAACGTAAGAACCGGACTTCCGCCTTGCTTCGTATTGCTCTTATATACTTGCCACATGAAAAAACGGTGGATTCAAATCAGTTTTCAAATGTAGTATTGTCTGATAATCGGCAGGTGGACCAGAGAAGCTCAGTACGTGAATCTCATTGCCTGCCTCTGACGGCGAAACAGACACACAATGACGTTGACTTCCAAAGCTTATCTGTGTACGTTTGCCTTTTAGTCCGCTGAGACCCGAAACATTTAATGAGACCGTGGCGGTCCTTCGTTCTCATGGTGCTCTTCTCGCCTAAGGAACTGAGTTTAGTCCAGTACTATTGCTGATATTTTTTGCCGGTCTTTCTCTCTTGAAGTCTTCAGAAGATATGTTAGTTGACTTATTTCCTGCGTTGCGCTGTCGAACTCGGTAGCGACAAGAGCATTCGACGTCGAAGTTGAAACGTTCTTACCATTACCGCTTTCCCCAGTAGCCGCCGTAATTGCTTCAGCTCGTGGAATTTCTTCATGTTTTCGTGAAAGCTTCTGCTTGAAGTCTTGAAGGACTTTAAAGGCTGCCGTCCGAACCTCTCCAGACGAATCCACCAATAGTGTCACGATAGATGGTAGCATTCGTGTCGCGGTATCCTTCGCAGAAAAGTATTCTGTACATCGCAAGATTTCGTTTATACCAGCGACACGGGCATGAAGGAAAGATCCTTCAACGAGCGAAATAACGCAGCCGCAAGTACTTTGTTGCGCCCTGCATTACTGAGGCGGCCTGCAAGTTTCCCGAAGCAGACAGTAGTGTTTGCCCGAATTGAGGGTTCCGGATCCACTTGTAGGCGTGCAAAGTGTGACATAAGAGCAGATGTAACAAGTACAGTTGAAGCATTAAGAAAGCCATCGATCAGACTTGACGTGTGAAGGAAACCAATCGCGCACGAAATAGTAAAGAGTCCCCACTGGACAGATTCGCAATCGGTTATTGAAGGAGAATTAGCTAAAAGTGGTTGCTAGGACTATGGAATCTTCAACAGCAACGTATGTGGTGCATGTGCTTCCTTCGACAGAGATGATGTACTTAAGCACATCTGAATGGCGAAGGGGTTTCAATCGTATCAAGCCAGTGTTGGCTAAACCTTGCTTCTGTGACTGCGTAGGTCGTGAATATGACGCATCAAAGCGGAGAACCAGGGCTGCATCTCCTGTTTCCTTTGAAGTACCTCTATGAAGTGCCCATATTTCTGTACGTTCATGGTTGGAAAGGGTCTCATTGAGTCAGTATTTGAAGCCAAAGTCCCTCTGAAAATACTGCAAGGTTGCGAAAAGACCTCATAGCGCACACCTCCGAAGGGAAGGAGGAAGGTGAGGCAGCAAGAAGGAAATGATGGCGGCACGGACAAACACGAGGCCAAAACCGTAGCGGGCTGGCGAGCGGGGTTGCGTTGAATTTTCTGTTACCTGCCTGCTCCATGGACAAGGGAAGATAGGTTTGCATCGGAGCACATAGCGGACTCTTTGAGATAGTCCTCTTCGGTACCCAGCCTTGGAAATGTTACCATGTAGTCGGGAGAGGAACAAGAATCGTTTGAAAAGAATGGCTGTCTGGACACCGCTCTTCGCCCAGATCTTTCAACTGCGCTTTCAGCCTTTGATCGCGCTCATGATGGGTCGTACCTAATTCATGACCTCCTCATAGTAATCAAAGCTCTTGGGAAACATAAGAGCCACACATGTCTTCCCGAAAAGGTTCTACTTGCAAAACTTCTAGCACAACGCTTAACTTCTTTTCTTCCGTCATGAGTCCATTTGAAAGCTTTTGAGACATACCACACAGTTTTGAAGCGAATTGGACCAGCACGGCTTGCACGATATCTTCCTTTGTACGCAGGACTTTTCCTACTGTACTCTCATTGTTCAACTGCTTTGAAAGCACCATTGTTGTCTCTACAAAACTTACTTTATACCGGTGGGACCTGACCTGTGCCCGGTCTTGAATGGATTCATTCCGATTTTTTAACAGGACTTGAAGATGAAGGTTCGAAGGTCTACGCTAGATCCTTTGCTCTCCTCGACAATGTTGGCAGGGCCTTAGCGAACATGTGTACTCTTGCGAGGGCGTTTTGGAGAGCGCTCTTGGTATCCCCGCAGACACGCCTTGCGGCCGCCCACTACTTGTGTTCAAAGCTTTCCAGAGAGAGATTCTAATTGTTAGCCGAAATGGAGCGATAGACTCTTGTCGAATATACCGCATCTGCTGCTATTTCCGACCAAGATGCCATGTAACAAAGAAACGTCTTGGATTTGCTCATGGGAGAATTGGTGCTTTCCTATTCCTTTTTTGCATGTAAAGACGCTGAAAAGCGAGATGCGGCTGCTTCAGTTGTAGACAGTGTCCTTGCGGCCTCGATAAAGCGAGGGTTTAGCCTCACAAAAGGTGTACACGCTTGGTTGCTTGGTGGTCGGGATGGCAAAGCAGGTGAAGTGTGTTGCTCGAAACACCCCAAAGGATCTTGTGTTGCATGCCTTGGACTTCAAGGTCGATTCCTCACTCCAGCAGCTTGAGGAAGACGTAATAATGTTTACAAAGCAGAATTCTTGGAGCGCTTCAAAAAGCAATTATTCACAGTACAATGCCCAGCATCGAACGTATTGTGCTCGTGCTCTTACACTGGGATGATTCGATGATCCGATGATCCGAGTCGGATCCGAATGGACGCACGTTCGTACCATACACGTTTTGCAGACCGAGTCCGGTACCTACTTGGTACGGCCGTAGACCAAACGTAAGGACTACCTACTGCTCACAAATCATCTTTGCTGCCACACTCACTTCGGAAACGAATGCGCTTTGCGCTTTCTCGTTCCCGTACACCTGCGCTTCTTCATGCTTCTCAATTTAGGACATGTGTATTGCTATTTGAAAGAATCCTTGGAAAGTCGATATTGCTCGGAGACATTGGTTTTCGTCAGGGAGAAGGCTAAATGTTACGAACTACCGGTGATATTGACCCAAGGAGATTGAATGATGAGGACGCAAAAGAAGGGAAGAGTAAGAAAAACTCTTAGCCATTTTTGAAGGACACAATAGTTACCGCGCTCAAGCTTTAGTGCATTTCATGGGACAAATGCACCCCAAGAGCACCTCACACAACAATCGTTCTGAACATACTTGAATCATATTTGAATCTCTGGGAGTTGACATTAACATCGGCGAACTGCCAACATCTCACCAGCATCCAATGCCAGAAAAGATACACACACTCTCACTGTGTGCGAAAAGTAGAGACTAAAACTTGGGGATTAGAAGCATTTCTTTCTTAAACAATGTATTGTGCGTCTTCTTTATGGTCTCAACGGAAAGTTGCACACTAGATCGCATTGTACGGCAATAATACGAACGGCAATACGCTCCATTTGTATCTACAGTTTTCCTAATTCAGGGAGTATACGAGAGATTCCTGTTGACAACCAAACAACCAATCAAGCAACTTCAGGGAGAAGATGATGAAGATATTGATTCTCTTGAGTCTCAATCTTTTAACTATCTATCAATTACGGCACCACGATGATAAGGAAGAATTAATCGTTTGGAACTTTCGTCATTTCTCCCAAGAGATTCTTTCTCGATTACCGTCCATACTGGAAGGCAGATGAAGCCATTGGATTAAAAACCTTACAGAAAGAGATCGTTTCTTCACCGACAAATGCACAGTGCCCTTCACGAAGCTCTGTTCAAAATACCGACCATGTCGACCTCAAATGAGTGCTCTATTTCGTCACTACTTACTGACGTTAGTGCGAAACTGTGGCGAACTGCGCGAGTTGTTCTTGAAATGAGTTGAGGTTCGATACCTCGACTTTACTGAAAGGCTGCTCTGTCGCGCCCTAAGTGTGCGATGGAGCAGAGAGAAAGCTACCTACAAGCTACTGCTACGTACGCAGTGCAAAGATGAAAGAAAGCATTGTTTCCTCTTTGGGCTACGTCCACTTACGCAATGCAAGAAACGGATACAGAAACCCTCGACCCACTGAGGGTTTCCGTCACAGTCACCACTGAAAGGACCACCCCCCTCACCCATTCGACTACAGCTCCAGAAGAACTTCCGACCGGAGGAACGGCAGCACCAGCTCGACGCCTTGGAGGAAACCCGATTAAATCTGCCTCATGTTCCGCACAATCTGCTGAACGGCATGTTCCGCTTCAGCCGGTTCCTGATTTCCAGCCTTTTTTCACTATCAGCTACTTCTTGGGCCCCAATGCTCCCGAATTCGCTCTCTTCCCTTCGAGAGCAAGGTGTCTCACATGCTCATATCCTTCCATTCCGGACTTCAAAAGTCACTAGCCATGATGACCAGTCATGATGACTCAGTCTCCATAGCATCATATCCAGAGGGGCAACTGGAGATCATTTCCGTTCCTCCTTGAACAGAGATAACAGAGACCCCAGGCGGACATTTGCCACTTCCAGAGCTTTTCGGTCGTTCGTCTTCCTCCATATTACTTCCCACAGAGCCATTGTGGAATGAAACGCTTCCAACCGGTTCAGGGATGGCAATCCTCTCGATACGCCCGCCATTGATCGGAATCTGGATCGGCGGCGTGCGCATTGGCGTCTGCGAGTAACGATGAAGTTGCGACTCCAGTGAATGTGTGGGATGAAACGTGTTTCCCGCCAGCACTGGCCTCGGCGACGAAACTGGCGAGTTGGTCGAAACCGTGCCTGGCACAGACGACTGGCGATGAAGCATGTGCATCGTTTTCACCCCAATGCTAAGCCCTCCGAACTCCGGAATCGAACGGGAGCGCGTGAGACCGCGACTGGTTTTACCATCCAACTCACTCTCCTCCTCCTTTCGAGCTGCCGCTTGCCTCACTACGTCCTGGATACGTCGTCCAGCATACTTGACAATGTAGTCCTCCACGTACGAATCGTGAAGGGGCGTCGCATTCATACTCTGTTGACGCCTATGTAGCTGTTTCTTGCCCTTCTTTCCGCTTAGAATTACCTCCTCTGCGAGGTGGTGTTCCCTGGCGCTTGCAGCCTTTTTCGCTTCGATCATGATCTTCTCCAGTTCAGTGTTAGAGTGCGGATCACCACGATCTCTGTAGATCAACAATCCTATATCGTGAAGTGTCAGCCCAGCTTTGACGCCTTTCTTAAGAAGCTCAGTAGCCACCTTGAGGACCGTCAGAGAGCCGGTCCTGAGCTTACCATCAAGCTCATCATTCAGGATGAAAGCCTCCCTCTCAGCGTCAAGGCATTCAATGTACGCCTTGACGCTTTCCGACAGCGGCTCCCTCACCATCGGCCAATCCATCCAGATAGGCCACGGCACAGATTGTACAACATCCGGCAAAATGTACCCATGGTCAATGGGCACCAGGTCATACCGCCGATTCGGCGCCGCAGATCGCGTGACAAGCACGTTGCCACCG
This sequence comes from Gracilaria gracilis, assembly GCA_030374805.1. Classification (NCBI taxonomy): domain Eukaryota; phylum Rhodophyta; class Florideophyceae; order Gracilariales; family Gracilariaceae; genus Gracilaria; species Gracilaria gracilis. The sequence goes on along the minus strand of JARGSG010000228.1, from coordinate 344,620 downwards.
TGTCGATCATGATTGAGAGTACGAATGTCCAACACAGCAATGCGATGAACATGGTCGATATCAAATACGTCCGGACCGTAATCATCCGCATCGCCAACATTCTTCACATACACCTGAAACGAGCCCATCTTGGTGCCCACATAAGATCCATCCTGCTCGGTGGCTCCGCAATGATCCTCGGTCATGAACCGTTCGTCCGAATTCAAAGAGTTACCTCCACCCGACGAGAACGAATGGCGCGGGCACGGCTCATCGTACAATTCCTTCTCCCGGATGTTAGACCACATCGCCAGAGCGGTCTGCGGCACGCGCGCGAAGCGGCCATGGTCCAAAAGGTACGCCGCCACTTCCTTGTACGCACCTTCTCCCGGATAAAAGCCCAACCCACGTGGGAAGCGCGAGTCAAACTCCCAAGTAGATCTAAGACGGTTGATAGGTGTAACTGTCTGACGCACGCCCGGCGAGCGCGATTTCAGAGAAGGCAGTTCAAAAGTGGGTCCCGGCCATAACGCGAGATCACTAGGCACGTACGCCGTGGATAAGGTGGTAGGCGCCATTTCAGTGCCTGTACCGTCCTCATCGTTAGGCTTGAACACAGAGGCGGGGTTGCCCGTGCTTTCGTTAGGGTACATGAAATACGTGAGGCTCACACCCTCCCTGGGCGGGCGCTCAGCTCGCGCGATGCCTCTCGTAAAGGCGATATTCAACACCGCAATAGCGGCGGCCACCTCCGAGAAGTCCCACGGGTCGAAGCGGGTGATTCTTGTGGAGGTGGGGGCAGCGGATAGGTTGGTACGTCTGCCATTCTGCCACTTGCGAGCGGAGCGGGAAACTACTTTGAAAAAAGATTGCGGGTGAGGCGGCCAGGCAATGGTTGTGACATCGTGCTGAGATGCGCGAACAGGTAGGGTTGGAGCGGGCGAAGGGGGAGCGTATAGAGAGTGTCGGGAGGGAAAGCTTTGACCATGCAGAGTAGACGGTGGTGAGGAGAGGGAGGGCGGACGCGAGGCTCCTACAGGAGGGGGTATTGGAATGAAGGCGGACATGGTAAGAGCCCGGGGCGGGGTGCGGGAACGGTTTGGAGGCTCCAGATTGAAAGGATTGATCTAGAAGAGCCTGTGCAACAACGAGGCACTTTTGAATACAAATGGTGATGAAGTTGGCAAAGAGCAAACAGGGAAGATAAGGGGTGGAAATACAGTGCTCTACCTTCGGCTTCTATCGTCTTTGTCTTCTATAGCTTTGGTTCCACCCCCTCCAGAGTCGAACTTCTTCCCTCTCTGCCGCTTTTTTTGCCGTGTTTTCCTTGCAAGGCTCCCCACGTCAACTACTTTCCACTCTTGCGCCCGAGAAATGTCACTGTTTAATTGTGACTACGTTAATTCTAATTCTAATTTCATATTTATCGTTGTGCCACATATAATACTAAAGACTTTGAGAAACTGAAACCTGATTGAATGTATTGAATTTAGTAATTATTTCTGATTGGGTAGTATGACACATGTAAGTATTCTGTTATTTTTCGCCCTTCCCCGGAAAGAACTATTGCTCCAAAACTCAGAGAACAATTGCTTTGCTTAACTCCATTGTCCGTGCGAAAGCTTTTCATTAACCGTATTCAACTACCTGTCTCATTCTTAGAGCTACATAATGTTCATACAATACTAGCTTGAACGAAGTCAGAATGTATATTGTGCCTTGAAGGGGTGTTGGTTGCGCACGACGCCCGTCATCGATGATCTGATGCTGAGGGTACGTAGTACATCATGTATGGCTGGTCCCTAACAGGGTAGTTGTGGCCCTCTTTGCCACATGCCCATCGCGGGCAATGTGCGATGCGCCATCTGTGGCCAGCAATGCAGGTTCTCATTACAACGCCATACTTAGGCGCAAATGCACATAAATCACAGGGCTTTGAAGGGTTCAAAGATTACAGTATTGTGACCAGTCAAATCAAAAAGCAATAAGGGTTACAAGTGAAAGCATGTTTTAAAAGAGCGCACCAAACGGGTGCGCTAGCAAGGCTGGGATCACCGCACTAAAACGGGTACGCCAGCAAGGCTAATATGAGCGCACCAAACAGGTGCGCTCTTGAGGTTTGTTTTGGCGGGAAACGCGCGTTCTTGCTGGCAGCGGAGCGCTCATACTTCATGCAATCTGTTGGCTCCAAGGCGGTTGCCGAGCGACAGATCTTTACGGTTTGGGAGAAAGTGATCGCATTAGCTAAGGAAGCATATTGCGTCGAGCTCAGAAGAACTGAGCCCCTGCAGTATGATCGGGAAGATACATACCGGACCCGGGTGTGGTGGGTGGGTAACAAAAAGTGCTACAAGACGACCAAGAACAAAGAATAAATACAAAGATCGTTGATCAACAGAACAACTGACGGAAGGATGGTTGATCAACATAACAAATGAAGAGATCGGCCTTGCTGCTCACAGCGTCGGCCAAGTGGTCTTGTAGTACTGCACAGCCTAAATTGCTCAAGTAAATCTACGTCTGCGGTTCCCTGGAAAATCGATTGATGATATCTGGCACGAGAGTTCCCGCTGGGACAAACTGAACGCACTAAGTCCCCTTTGTGCTGTGCAGAGCAATATGAACGGGTGCTCGCTCTGTCTCTCCCACTCTCTTCCCAAACAGAAGAGATCGCGCTTCACGTTAGCGAGAAACAATGATATCTACTGAAATATGTCACGTGATCAAGTGAAGTGATAATCCGGTGGTGCTTTTAACCGATAAATCAGGGTGTCCATCGACTGTGTTTTGGGGAATGTTCTTCATCGCTCTGTTGTTCATTTTCGAGCATATGACCATAACCCACGGTGGGGTGGAAAACCATAACAAAGAACAAGCAAAAGACGGCGCTTTACGTCAGCGTGCACGCGGGTGGGAATTGCTCGTGATCCGCGTTCCTGCTGCGTAACACTACGCCGTGATATGCGTTGTCCTCCTCGTAGGTAAGAATCTGATTCCGTTCGCCTTCTGTCTTCTTCACTCAAGCCTATCAGAATGGTTGATGCAACCCTACACGGGTTCTGGGCTTCAGTCGCCGGCACGGCGAGCGCCCTTTCAATAATGTGAGGCTTAAGCTGTGGAGGAGAGTGGGTGGACGACGTAGAACGAAGAATGAGATCCTAAAGCTCGGGGGCCCTTCCTAATTAAGGCAGTGAGTCGATCTTGAAATGAGAGGTGCTGACCAAGTTCACTCTACTGTGAACTTAATTAAGATTCATGAGCGTGAAACAGGAGCTTCAGCGTCAGAGCTCGAATGTCAGGAAGTTGCCAAATGTCTGGAGACGAGCCGTCTCATTTCATGGGCTAAGAATGGTCAAGTTGAAGGCGGTGGTTTATTGGAGCGAGTAAGGGAGCAGGACGTTCAAGACATTCTGATATGCTTTGTATCTTCTATAGTGTCTCTCGTTTAATTTACAGCGTCGCTGTGGACACTGTATTCGAGTGCTCCTTTTCTGGGTACCCTGAAGCTTTGGCAAGTGTGCCATCCTGGTTCAATAAAGCTCTCCCTGCTTTTGTCAATCTGGCCGCGCACGTGAAGCGTAGTAACGAACAGTATGTCCGGCATGCGGATCGAGCGTAAACGCTAGTTGTAGAGATGAAGGAGGAGGGAGGCGCAGAGAGCTTCAACCAGACGCCTACCTCGGGGTCTTCTTCATTTACTTTGCCATTCTTGGCTCGTTAAGTAGAGAGTCTGGGGCATCCCAGACTCTCCTCAAACGCTTCTTGGGGTCGGGCTGTTGCGATCGTCACCTACGCACCAGCTGCCACCCACGCAAGTCGCCAGGAGCACACATCTACTGTAGGCAGCTATCACTTGCCCGCGTCTGCACTAAGATCAGGGAATCTACTGCCTGATCTGAATTGTATACGCAACAGTCCACTAAGTACAGTCCGCAGCACGACACTAGTGAACACGGCTGAGGAGAGAACATCATGTGCGAACCATATGTTTCTGTTCATACACTTCTAGGTGATCGTACCAGGACTAAGCCTTGCCGTGAAACAAGTGGAAGAAACATATCGGCACTAGATTTTCAAGGGAACCGCAGAAGTAGATTTACTTGGGCAATATGGACTGTGTAGATAGTGCTACAAGACCACTTGGCCGACGCTGCAAACGCAAGGCCGATCTTTTTCGTTTGGTCTGTTGACCAACTATCTCTCCCTCAGTTGTTCTGTTACGAACCATCTTCGTATCTATCTTTTGTTCTTAGTCGTCTTGTAGCACTTTTTGCTACCCACCCACCACACTCTGGAAACAATATGTATCTTCTCGATCATACTGCAGGAGCTCAGTTCTTCTGAGCTCTCGCGATATGCTTTCTTAGCCATCGCGATCTCGATCTTCCCGAACCGTAAATATCTGTTGCTCGGCAACAGTCTAGGAGCGAACAATAAGAACCATTCATTGACTTCGCAAGGAATACTACATCGTTTAAGAAGTAATACTTGGGCCTAGACGTAGCGTTTTTCCTTCTAGACTCTCCAAACCGTTTGAACATTTACACCGGTCTTAATTGCCCTCTAAGCCTTGTTGTGATCGACTTGCATAGTTGAGAATTTCTGTTACAATCATATCTGTTGTGGGTCATGCTCTCTGAGAGGACAAGTATAAAGTCTTGTCAGGTACGGCCCTTTGCCTCAGCCAATTACCCCAGTACCTTCAATAAATCGCTGGACTGAGGACGCATTATCCGGGCCAAGGACAGTTTTGTTGCTGTTGTGCGCTACAGCCACAAGGAGCTTTTCAAGACTCATGGATGGTCCTAAGGTCGGCGGGCCATCAAATTTAAATGAGTGTATCTGGCGTCATGCTATATGCAAAACATTTGACGCTATGGACTTGGGTTGCATCGTTCAGTCTGTTGGGTTAATCCAATTTGTGCTCGCGGAATGCCCAAGCTCACTCAATAGAGTACAATCAAATGAAACGGCTTGATGATACAACTTGACGGTTTCTGAAAATAGCAAAGTCCGGACGACTATCGGAGAAAGTCCGTTGTGATTGCGAGAAGCCCAGACCTTTCTAGCTCGTAATTCATCATTTTGAACCAGAAGCACTAGAGTTATTCGTTGTTCCAGTCGTGAAAGGTTAGTGCCAGAAGTTTACAGCCTGCACAAGGGCCGATTTTGGTGCTACTTGATATCGCACCATATGTAAGGATGTCCAACGTTTTCATCCAAGGTTCGTTTTGTGTACTAATAAAGCACTTAACATGTACTTGGCCCCGAGGATGCGTAATTTCAAAACTTTTAGAAGGGTTTTGTGACGAATTTGTTCCAAAGGTGGTGGAGCAGCATTCGCATTATATCTAACCATCACAAGCCACCAACAGCTTCAATCCCCTTATAAGCTGAAACTCTGCTCTGTGTAGAAGGTCTGTGCGACCAGGTTCTCCTCCGAAGCAAAGTCAGAAGAATAACAGAACAAGATCCCATCTCAGACGCACCTCAAGATGTCGCGTTCGCTCAGCATTATTGTGCTATCCATACTGGTTTCGCTCGCACTCGCTACTCCTCAGCCCCTACTTCGCCAGAACGGTGCTCAATCTAGCACAACGACCTCCGGTGCCGGTGCTACCGGCAATAACGTAGTTACTGGTGCGGCCGACACTACTTCTGGAGCTGTTGGAGTTTCTGGTGAAGACAATGCTGCGGGTTTTGCTGGGGTTGGCTTTGCTGGTGGAGTTGCCAACAAAAATCCGAGTCCCACGCCTACTCCCTCGCGTACGCCGACTCCGTCGCCCTCCGTATCACCGACACCATCCGCTAGCACCTCAGTGTCGCCGTCAGCCTCTGCAAGCCCCTCAGTGACACCAACCGCTTCTGTATCCCCCTCGGTGACACCATCCACTTCTGTATCTCCTTCAAGCACACCATCCGTTTCTGTCACTCCCTCGGTCTCTCCATCATCATCCCTAGTTGTTTCAGTTTCTCCAACTCCGTCTCCATCACCTTCTGCTTCCGCTGCGGTACCAAGCAACACTGAGTCTTCGGAAGAGGCAACGCCAGGCACCGTGCAAGTAGGTTTGGCTGATGGCAGCGGTGCGATGGGAACGGGAAACAACGTAGTGGGTGCGGTAGCTAACGCCGAATCTGGTGCTATCGGAGCGTCTGGGCAGGACACTGCAGCAGGATTTGCAGGACCTGGCGGCGCCGGAGGGTTTGCCTTCGGAAACGGCGCCAATTTCGGCAATTTTCCTTTCTCGTTTGGGCCGTTCGGTGGCTTCTTTGGTGCTCCTTCTGCAGAAGCATAGAGCTCCAAAATATGATTGCAGTGATTCGAATAGTGTAGCTCTGTATTCTGATGACTCCAAATACGGTTCAAGTTTTGAAGGGAGCACGGTCGTTGCATGCCGTCATGATGAAAGATCTCGGAAAGAGAATATGTAGAAGAGTTACAGCTCTTGCTTACTTCGACGCAGATCTGCAATCATTGAAAGGAGAGAGCAGAAGATACTGATGTATCGTTAAGGTAAACCAGATTGCAAATGAAGATGGCGTGATCGAACAGGGCTCATACAATTTGTGCACTATCGAAGTAAACTATTATCAAACAATTCGCGCCCTTTTCAAATTCAAACAGATTATCCTCACTCATACCTCATACGCTGCGTACACAACGATCTCGATTCACAACGTTAATTGAGACACCTAACAGTATGAAGGGGATAGGAAAGATTTTCCAACCGAAGATTGGGAATTTTGACAAACATCGCCATCGAAGGCGGATAGTAAGCTTTTTGGTGTTGTATGTAAGACACTATGTGTGAATTGCAGGTGATACATGGCTGTTCAGATCACGGCGGAAGCGGTTTGTTCTTTTCCATACAACTTTTGAGGATCTAGATATTGCACAAAAGCAACGTCGGAGCAGCCGATGAAAGGTAACTATAAGTTGCGAATGCGGTTTTTATTTAAGAAAAAAATTGCTTGGCTAGAGAGGGCCACCCTCGAAGACTGCCGCAACAGTTTAAACTTCATGTGGGGAGACGAAGGGCACTCCAGCTTATTCGAGGGAGCGGTTGCCATCATGGCAATGATTGCAGCAGCGTGTCGAGCGAGACGTGTCAACTTGCGGTGAATCATCGACTTGCATCGTGTACACGGCTCACAGAAGGCCACGATTCATCCCTGTGCTACTTGTTTGACTAGATCTTGTTTGACTAGATCACAAAAAGATTGACTCTGGGAGACCAAATGCGCCAAGTGAAACTGGATGATGATGATGATGAGGTTTCAGGAGTATCTACGGCTTACAGCGCCGTTTGTGAGGTTGCGGTTCCCCCCTTGATAAGTGGACGATGCGAACGTTTTGCTCGAGCATCAAAAGACGCCGCGCCCGTCGGGGAGCGCCGCGTCCGTCGCCGTCGCATCCCCGACGCGCCCAGCAGCGCCGGTGCCGGAAGCCACGCCGCTGCCGTCGTCGCAGCTTCCGTGCGTCCACGCACAGCATTCTCCGCCTCCCGTCTTCCTCAGTTACCGCAACCGCTTTTTTTTTCGGGCGCATGTGCCTTCGTCGCCGCTTTTTATGTTCCACATCGTTATTCGAACGACATGAAGCTGGAACCTACAAATCCTTCTTCTGATTGTGCTGCGTTGCGCTTTTCGTCGGTTGCCAACGGCTCTTCTTCGCAGCGCCCTGATCAGAATGACCTTCCCGACAAAGCGCCGCAGCATTCCAAGTCAAACGGCAGATTACATTCTCCGACGAAGCGAGGCAAGCGTTCATTGGATGCAGAACACGATTCCGACGCACTACCTGCTACTGCTATCGAAACAAACGCGCGACAAACAGCCCCTCCAACCGATACACCGTCTGCCCCTGCATCGAGTTCCACGCAACGCCGTCAACCTGGCACCCGCAAGCGCAAGAAGACAAGAATGTTTGAAATTGCCGCCCCGACGCACGTGCGTCGAGTGAGCACCGGCGCGCTCGGCGTGATTGGTCATGGAGAAAAGCTTTGCAACATACCCAACATCATGTACAACATCGACAAAGCACACTCCAAGGATGCGGAGATAGAGTTTCTTCATCGTCTTTTATTCAACTTTGTCGGCACCGCGCACACGAGGAAATCTAACATTCGATCGTTCTCAGGCTTTGTTTTCGCGTCGGACAAGGACAGAAATCGTGTTCGTGACAAACTGATGCGCGCCCACTTGAATATGGTCAGGAAGATGGCCAAGTTTTTGGATGTGCCTGTGAACAAACCGCCCAGAGCTGGTGACCAAGCGAGTGGAGAGCCTTCTCTGAACGAGCGTATGAATGCTGGTCTGGGCGATCCTTCCCGGCTTTCACTAAATGGGGAGAGAAGGGCACTTCGTGCGGAGGCGATGGGAATGGATGACAACGAAATCAGTGAGACATGTCGAGATATAGACGAAACGAATGGGAAACCGTCTCAGACGAATGCGCGCGAAACAACGATGACTGCCAGCAAAGACGACCTTGTGCGTGTTCTCTTGGAATTTTTGGAAAAGCCGCAGCTGATTGGGGGGAGGGAGAGTTTAGCTGAACGCGATAAAGAACTTCGACGACAAAAGAAGGCCGCGGACAGGGCCAGGGCACAGAAGGCAGCTTTGAAGAAGGCGGCTGAAAAGAAGGCAGCGATGCTGAAGAAGAAGGAGGTGCGCGAAAGTGATGAGGATGGTGATGAAGATCTTGAAACTGGTGGTACAACATGGATCGAACTTGCGAGACAAAAGAAAGAAGCTAAAGCACGAGAAGAAAGCGCGGCGAAACGAAACGGGTTCCTGACAACGAACGGGCACGGGTAGGTAGACGACCTCGAGATGATTTTGGATTTTGGTTGTGACGCACATACACACACGTCCATCTGCCTACAGGTTATCTTATGTGAAATCTGACTAGGTGGAACCGGAAGTTAACTTGTAAATACGATAAGCATGACTGAAGCTAATTTTTGCCAAGTGGTTGATGAGCAAGGGCGTCAGAGTTGCCCTTCGGTGCGAAGTTTTTGTTGTTCCACTGCCCGCACTGGCGCGGAATTGGGAAGCACCTCCAACAAGCTGTTGGCCTGTTGCACCTCGGCCGTGGTTTTCTGAACCTGCTCTAGTCCTGAGAGAAGATCGCACGTGTGCTCGATGAGCTGGCGGCCCAGCGGCATGAGCTCACTCGCACTATGCAATTGCTTCGGATCGCAAACGGCAATCTCATCGCAAGCGTCGCGCTCAGCAAATTTGTCGCCGGTGAACTGAATGAACTGATCGAACAGTTGACACAATAGCTTGGCATCGTCCGTGAGTTGCGACACGGTTTGTAGACTGAGCAGCGTTCCGGCGGTGAGAGCGAAGTCTTCGTCGGGTTGCGGCTCGTCATCTTCGGTATCCGACTTGCTGTCGACGTGTGCGTCGGTGGACTTGAGCGCCTGCTTGAGCTCGGCGGTCTCTCGCTGCAGCGTGCGCAGCTGATTGAGAATCTTCTCCCGCGAGATGAGGGGCGGCCGCTTGGGCTGCGTCTTGGTGGCGGGTTGTGATTGCTTGCTGCCATTGGTCGGCTTTGCAGGCTTGTTCAAACCCAGCGCAGGCCGCCTAGAAAGCGGCTTTCTCTTCGGGGCGGTATCCAACAGTCGGGTGGTGGCCGGAAAAAGAAGATGGCGATCCTGAATGAGCGACGCGGTCTGGTCGAACATGGCCAGGTCGGCGTCGGAAAACGGCGCGGCGTCATGATCGTCGCGCTGCTCGACGGCGTCACCAAGAGCGCTGGCATCGCGCTGAAGGCGGCGTGTCTCAAACGCAAGCGTCAAGTCAATGCAGGCGCGCAGAAAGGCGGCAGCAGCAGCGCGGTCGCGCGCGCGCTGCGGCGCGGCCGTGAGCGGGAAGCGAATGGACTTGGCGTCGGGCGGGTGCGAACGCACGCCCAGCGCGTCCCAGAAGCGCGCGAGCTGGTCGGCGTCGTCGACGGCCGCGTCGGCGTCGATCTTGCGCGCCAGCCAGCGCAGCAGCTGCAGCCGCGGCTGGCCGTGGCACGCCAGCAGCGCGGGTTCGTGCGGCGACGGGTGGCCGAGTGCGCGCAGGTCGTCGCGCAGCGCGGCGGGCGCGTAAAAGGGCGGCGCGGACATGGCGGCGCGCGGGGAGCGATGGCGGGTGCGCTGCGCGCTGCGGGGAGGGAGACGGTAGTGCGTGGGGCGCGGCGCAGCAAATCGCTGCCAGCGATTGCCGCCTGCCGCGGGCGCTTTCAATTTGAATGTCTCGAGCTTTTTGAATGCGCCGACCGTTGATCGCGCCGCGCCAGTCGACTGCGTACACGTTTGCGCCACACGCGTCAACCGTGGCTCGTCAGTGCGCGTCACGCGCAGTCCACACGCGCCAACGAGTGGAATATCACCCTTACAGTGACCCGCTTTATACCGCGAACGTCGCCGGACAAGTCCTGCGCAAGAGCAACCGGCAAGAATGAGAGAGAGACAAGATAAACTGCTCTCCATTCGCCTTCCAACAGCTTGACATTGTGGTCGCATCGATGCACTATGGCTCCACTGTACATAACCTGCTTCGTTAACGTTGCTGTACCGTCGTGCGTTAGAGACAGCTCATCGTTTCATTATGCGCCGAGCTCCCTTTATCGACGATAACGCTACCTCACATTGCAAAAACGGCACAGAAGATGTACCATGTGTACAGCAAAGTATTTTTCTCCAGCGGCGGATCTATCTGTAGACGCAACCACTCGCTCTGGCCCAAGATCTTCATTCCGCTGAGGAAAAAAAGTCAAATCGGATATCTACTCCAGAGAGGCCAAGGCCATACACGCTTTCGGTCCACCAGTTGTGGCTCGATGCCATGATGCACTCACCGCGCGCCCCGTCCCACAACCTTCCAGAATCCGTTCCATCATACGACACAACTTGTGAGCTGCCCGCATTCGAATGTACAAATGATAGCCAAGAGCAATGAACGAAAAGTTCGACTATTGCTCCCCCGCTTTCGAAGTCCCACACGCGGACCTCGTAGTCTTCTGACCAGGATACGGCTCGCTTGCAATTGGGGCTCCATGCCACGCATATCACCGAATTTGTGTAACCTTCAAGGGGCCGTCCCACGTGCCCATACGCATGAAATCCCAGATATGGACTGTGCTGTGATGGGAGCCGAACACAACTCTAGCGTCATTGTTTTTTGCACAGCACAATACTGCACTTTCATAACCCTTGAGATTCCCGATCACGCTCCCATTTCTGAGCCAATGGGTCATTCCTTATATACGCAAAACGCAAAGAAGTAATCTGCGTGTTCGTGCTTTTGTGTTTCAATGGTCGATCTGAAAACCTGAGAAACGCAACAGCAAGAAAGCCACACCACCCACTTTCTGAGTAAACGCGTACCCCATTCACAGCGTCCCATACATTGTCAGTCGCGTCGTTCTCGAAACTATTCGCCGTATCTCTCCTAAAACACAACTTCGCGATGGCAACCAGTTCAACTACACTTCTCATCGGCATGCTTTCTTGACCTTCACCGTACCGTTCTAAGCTTTCCATGCATGAGAGACGTATTCGTCAAAGACGCATTAGACAAAAAGCCCTTCGAATCCCAAACGCGTTTCCATTTTTGTACTTGTTTCAATCTGGGTGTGACGCGTCGTTGATCACTTTATGCGGGTTGGATGATCAAGTTTTTTTGAAGTTGCTCAATACACCCAGAAACCATAAATAAAGTGGGCCACACTAAATGTGGTTTGGTTAATTCTGGCAGGGATACCGCTAATACTGTGGCCCACAACAAAAGCGGTACCACGCTATTTGAGGTGCAGAATTAAATAACGTGGGGCACATTATTTATTTTGAAAATAAATAGTGTGGTTGGGAGATGTACTCAATCCGAAGCAAGCACCGCAAAGCCATCCACCGTAATGCGTTGCGCAACACTCAGTCATCTCGTGCCCTGCCCATCAATGCGGCGAACTGTTAAACCACATCAACTGCCTCTCCGTCCTAATTACACACGATGTGCTCCTATTACACCACCGCCTCCTGTGTATGCAACAGTTACGAAAAGACCGGCTCATCGTCAAAATGATTACGGTGCTTCGCAATTATTGTTTGCAGTTAGGGAAATAACTGTCTCTCATCCCATAATCCATTTCTATTCAAAGCTTGTGAGCGTATATAATACTTTTTGCATCTTTCTGCGAATCAACATCGCGCACAGCGTTTGCAGCAAGCTTAAAAAAAAGGTCTTACCAAGGTTGAAGAGTTTTTTTGACAAAGAGCACCAGGCTCCTTTCTCTATCATTTTCATTTTATGCGTTTTTTAACGCACACTACAAGCGCCTTTGATGTTTCGTATGATAAAGAAGTCTGCCGGTTGGACCAAAACCGTAACATTCTTGAAAAAGTCAACAATCTCCGTGTTGATGCGATCCATGACGGCTTGAAGTGCTGGTGGGTGGTTTTGACCGCTACAGTTGTCGACAAACAGAATTCTCGTTCGACTTTTTGTGAGTGCTGTAATTGCACGCGGCTCTCCTAATCACTGTGCCATAACCGTATTATCCCTCCACCCTTTTAGTCTAGTGCGGTAGCTCACACCAAATATATTGTCAGCGATACCGCGAATGGGAAACGATCGTGCGGGATTTTTGAAAACCATGAATTCAGGCTCAATCCTCGCGGGAACTCCGCCCCTGATGCGAACCACTATCTTCATTTCCTTTCCTCCCGAGACGACATCGAAATATTTCACTTCCTGCTCCCCACAGAAGCCAAGCGTTTTACCATTGTCTCCATTTATCACAAATTGCGTTTCATCCGCGTTCTCCACGTCTCCTTCCTTCGACTGACCTCTTCAAAATGCACGCGACACTTTACCGAGATGGTAGGCGACTTCCTTGTGTATGTGGGTCAATTGTCCCGGAGATACGAGCAACTTTTCTGTCTGGAAGCGGCTAACAATGCGGTATCTGTCCATAAAACTTTGAATCCAACGACGATCTATAAAGGATTTTATCAATCGGTTGTTTTTTGAGTCAACAGCGTCTTGGTGGAACGATGTGTCGGGCGAAGTGTTGATTAAGGTTATGGCAAGCGTTCTGAGAGTTTTTCAATTGAACTTCACCCCCAGCTTACGCAGACGATCGAACTCTTGCAGCATGTTGAAGTGCAAACCCATTACCCATTTTCTGGGTTTCCTGCCACGTCCTGGACGAGCTTTGAGATTCACTCTCTTGAGACCTATATGTGTGGATTTCTTGATTGTTGTGCAGGAGCTCCGTGAATTTAGTGCCCCGTCATGTTCAACAAAATCATAACGGCGGTGCCAGATCCTGCTTGCTTTCATCAAATTGACCTCCGGAGCACTAAAGAACAAATCAGGAAACTGTTTGACTGCTCGAGATATATTTTCTTTTCGCCGTTTGCGAGGGCTTCTTTACCATCCATGACGCTATTTTGCTACGATCATTTATCGATATAACATTTTGAAGCGCCTCTTTTGGCTTTTTTGCTTGCAACGGATCCATCTGCCGGAGGATCAGAAGCAGGTTGGGGGGCGGGTGGCGTTGGGTTGGGAGGCGTTGTGGTTTAATGGGCTCGGCTTTGACGGCGTTGAGCGTCGCGCCCAAAGGCTGTCAGTATGAGAGAGGCTGTGAGCGGAGGGCGCATGATGCTGGAATTGGCAAAGGAAGAGCGGAAGGACTACGATTGGTGACGGTGGTGATGAGTTGTAAAGCTGTTATATAATATTTTGGTTTGGCGGGAGATCGTGTTCCCTCTGGTCAAATTATTTGTCTCCTTGCCTAGAAGTGTTTGTACCTGTAATAATGTGGCCCACGGCAATTGAAGTACCAAACTATTTGATCAGCCACTTTTTTTACGGTCACTGGGTGTAATTTCAACCTCTGTACAACATTCATACTTTGTATGCATCAGATTGAACAATCAAAATCAATCAACCATCTTCCAAAGAACGACCTTGTTACCTTTCTGCATGTCATGCGCTTGGCCTTTTTCTACCATACGCGAGAATCCGGGGTTCTATCGTGGAATTATCACTCGTATTTGGATGTACTGCAAGTTTTATGTCTCTTTTTATTCGATTTGTAAGGAAGATTGTTGTGAAACTGCTATTTTATAGTAAAAACCCCGAGATTAGGACGCCTTCGGCAAAAAAATTCTGACATTTAAGTGGCAAATTTCATCTTTCTAAATGACGCTTGATAAAATTGTACTGCTTTGCAGATGGATTCAAGATAAAACAGCAGTGATTTCGACATATATTGGAGCTAAGCATGTTCTACAATGGCTATATGCAAAACATACTGCCATGGGCACCCAACGGCAACATTATTTGCAGCAGCCTAAACGCCCCACGGTCAATGAACCACTCAACTGTAGCGGAAATGCTTGGAGTTTATCCTAAATTGAAGAAGGTCTACAGAGCGTTTGCAGAGATGCTCGTAATTGACTCAGTGTTTGGACAGGCTTGGCATTCTTTTGTCATCAAAAGCGGCTCTGATTGACGCATAAAAGGCCAGAATAGAGAAAGAATTATACTTGGAGAACAGGTTTAACTTTTAACGCAAATCGCAGAATGAGAAATGCGGGCTATTCGGGCCCCCTTTTCCTAGACTTCAAGATTAGTTCAGGTGGGAAGACAGAGGGAAAAGGTATTTGTTGGTTTCCTCTTGTGTTTTGCTATTCAATTTATGAATATAGGCAGTAGGTTTAAATCAGATAAGGTCAACGTTCATTCAGGCTCTACAAGGTGACCTTACTTCTTTATTTCCGACTTACTGGTAGGGATCGCTCCCTAATGTAAACTGCAGAGACCTTCTACTGCTTTTAACTAGACGCGGGGATTTTGAAGCTACCGCCGTTTCTCTGTTTTTGATGAGTCCCCATCGTGACTATCATCATTATTTCCATAAACCATTCGTAACGCTTCGACTCACTCTCTTCCCGCTGAACTTCTCGCTCCTGGCGCTGTGATTCTAAATCTCTTTCACGCTGTAGTGTAATGAAATCTCAACTGGTTAGTGCCTTTTAGGCCTACTTGTGCGCCTTACTGGCTGCAATTTACCCAATTGGTATTCTCCATTTTATATTTTCTAATTTCTAATTCCTAATTTCCAATTTATTTTAGCTTCACATTGCTGGCCCATCACAGTAGGTCATGAACGCAGCCTATGACGTCATGCCCGCATGAAAGATCGGCGTCGGTGCACTTTGTATATACTGTGGTGCACCTCGCCTTCCCGCTTGGGTATTATAAAGTCAGGCACCATGAGGGCAGTAACTATACCATCTTGGCCACTTGCTACTCTATTACTATTCAGGTTTTACCGCGCGTTGACTTCTACTACCGTACACCTACACAATTTAGGCTAGTTGCCCCGCCGTTTGCCCATGCGAGTTTAGGCTGCTTAACTACCATATTCGTTCTCTGTTTTCGTCTTTAGATAGAGCTTTTGCGTGCTCCCTCCACCAAACCGACCCCACATCTTATCGGTATTTCAACGACATTTTCCTCTTTAGGTTGAACCCTCGCGCGCTTCCTTTACCAGGCGGACCCCACACCTTCTCGGTATTTGTACGACATTTTGCTCCTTCGACCTAGAAATTTCTTGGTTTTTGTCGTATCTTTACTGGGAAACAAAACACTCTCCAAAGGATTCTGGTAGTTCACAAACCTATTTGGTTTCGTAGAAATACTGGCGAAGCAATTGGATACCACTGTTCGTCACTATGAACACATCTACAAGAATTACTGGCGGCTCTAGCGCGCCACCTAGCCACAAGGTTTCTGGTGCGGCTTGGGCCGCCAAGGGCATTCTGGATAATCCCAAGCAGCTGCTTCGACAACCTCGGGCCGAATCTCAAAGGATACGGGCACTCAGCCTCCGTTGGCTCCTGAACCTATTAAGGATTTGCCGACAATGGTTGAGGACCTTTGGCCCCAATTGGAAGATCGAGCGAAAGCTCTTTTTACCGCTACGGGTAATGCAGCTATGACCTCTATGGACATGGAAGCCGTTACCCGTTTGGTGGTTCATCGAGTCGTGCACGAGTTCTCTCAGCGCATACCTAAATTGTTTGAAACTTACATCTTAGCGGGTGTTCGGGAGCATATCTCCCGAATTGTTCAAGACCTTTAGGTTTTTGAAGGGATGGCGGAAGCCAAAACCCCTGGGGTGAATACTATTTACCATAGTAAGGTTACTCGCATACCACGAGGGATTCCCGCAGGTTCTTTCGCACTAATCAAGCCAATTCCGGCCGATAGTGCGTACCTACAAGGTTTAAGGCAAAGTCAAGAGGGCCATATAACGGTGGGCCCTCGAGATATGTACTTGCAACCTGTAGTGCAACGCCTTTGGCGGGAAAAGCGAAACAGTCACGAAGATGTTCGGGATCTTCCTCTCGGGGAGGTAGCACAGCGAACGGAGCACACCGGGAATGACACGACTAGCCGGGTGTAAACTGAGGTCAATCCGTCACGACGAGCGTCGGAGTGTACAGTGCGGACCGGGTACCGTGTAGGGACACGTGCGAAGAGCGGTCCCAAGACTGAGCCTCGTAAGAGTGGAACGGCGACGACACGATGTTGGACGGCGAGCCAAATGAGAGTGGGCAGTAGAACAAACCCAAAAAAAGGGGCAAAGAGGTCCACAAGAGTGGGGATAGGTGCGTAACACACAAGCGAAACCCAATACTGGGGCGAGTATACGACAGTAGCCGGGACGACACACACACGCAGTGTTAATACTCTAAGCGCCACAAGGGTGGGTAACTATACGTGAACAACGCGGTTGTCACTCCAATTGGAGGTGAACAGTTCGCGAAGGCGTGATAGTTAGAGCCAGGAAGCCCTTGTTTGACAAGGGTGATTTACTGAGGGAGCATAGCTCAACGTACTAAGTAGTGGGCTCGGCGCGGCCCCTGACAGTGGGCGAGCCGGCCAAATAAAGTATCAAATATATCTAGTAAATACAGCAATGCTGGTGGCATCGCCTCCTGGGTATCCGTGCAACACGTGTTCCCGTCACGCCCGCTGGGCGGTAGCTCAGGCTGTGCATCCCACGTGTACAACCTCAAAAACTGTCTGAGCGCAACATCCCGCCAGCGGCGGTACAGCTCATATATCGACTCTACGCAGCAATGCGGAAAATTCACTAAGTCCTCAAAACCTCCTCTTAGGAGTGTTGTCCTTCACCACCCGTTGAAGGTAACGTTCGAAAGGACACCAAGGTTGGTGGACCTGAAGATGACTCTTTTGACCCAGAAGAGGGGCGACGAAGAAGAAACCGCAAGGGTAAACAAAGGAGGAGGAATAAGGGAAGAGTCGCGCCTAGGACTCTGACCTCGATTCCTCGAGCTCCGATACCGATACTGGTTCATCTTCGGATGGTGACCTTAAAGGTAGACACAAGAAGAAACCGAATAGGTTGGCGAAGAAGTCGTCAAAGAGAAACCGTAAAGGTAAGAAGAAACGGTACGAGTCGCCCGACTCAAATTTGGACACCGATACGACCCTAAAGGAGCGTCAGACGCTGAACGATCTGTTCACCAAAGCGGTTGATTATAGGTCATATCGGTTGAGAAACAGATCCTCTGCTTACACTCAAGAGGTTGCGCAGAAGATCGCCAAGCACCATATGAAGCTCAGCTTCCAGGTGGGTGATACTACATTCACAGGTGATGATCCCATTGCGGTCATTGACTTTTTCCGGAAGTTCAAGATTGCATGTGACCAAAAAGGTTTTTTCAAAGGTGCTGCCATGTGGTTATTCCAGTTTTTTCTTTAAAGGTCAAGCTTACCACTTGCTTCAAGGCAGGCTTTGTGGAAATACCCTGGCGGTTGACGAAGAGGGAACAGATATGTTAGAGACGTACCCAGAAGTGGTTAATTTCATGTTGGAAACTTACGCTACCGATGAGGTTATCCAAGAAGATTACACTGAGGTGCAGGCATATCGCCAGCGCTCTAGCCAAACCGAAATGGAATTCACGTTAAGCCTTTGGAATCTGGCCACCCGATGCATTAATGCCTTTACCAATAGTAGGTTGAAGTTGCTCTTTGCCAACAATGTCGACAAAGCGATCCATTCGCAGGTACGCAACTACCTGGCGAACAACCGTAAGGTGGACGATAATGGGCTTGCCCGTTATGTCCAGGGGCTCGGCGACACTCTCCGTCATGGAAAGAAGCCTCCGGCGTCCCATATCTCAAAGTGCAAACCGAAACGGTCAGTACTGGAGCTAGAAGAAAGCACTACCTCAGAGCATGATTCGCTCATTCGCGTACCAACAAGGATGGCGGTCCATCTCGTAACTGCGCCGCAGGCTCAGTCACGAGCCACCTCTATTGTTAATTGGTCGTCTACAGTACCACCAGCTTTAGTAAAGTCGCCACCAAGTGCGGAAAGCACTCAAAAAACCTCAATGGGTGGTTCGCAAGCATCCTCCTATGCTACAGCACAGACCAAGCCGGTTACCAGGTCTACCTCTATTGCAATGCGTGATCCCCAAACACATAGTTTGGTTTGTTGGCTCTGTTTTTATCGCCAGACCATCTGGCGAAGCGATGTGACAAAACACCCCCAGGGGTGCAAAAACATCTAATCAGCGCCAAGCAGCAGAACTACTGTAACCTATAAGGATCTAGAAAGAGAATTCAAGCTCAACCACCAACATCTCAGTTTCATCTCGTCGAGGACACGCCAATCTTGGAGAAGGACAGTTCCTCTCAGAAAGAAAAGGAAAACACCGAACGGTTAGCGTAGGGGCCACCTCTAAACGTGAATTGGCAGGCCCGTCGATACTGGAACGGGAAACCTTAAAGGTGGAAAAAGAAGAATCAGATGTACCCAATGTGGTGTGGTTGATAAAGTAAAATAACTATAAAGTTAATGCTTCAGTATGCTTTCTAAATTACCTACAGGTTCCCGTTGCGTGTGTACTTGATACCGGCGCCGGTCCTAATGTTCTAAACGCTCGCTTCGTACCCGATGCGGTCTTGCGGAACATTAAGCCTGCCCCGATTATCAACCCATTAGTGGACGCTAACGATCGCGCACTACACCTTAGAAGAATTTTGATCACTGTGGTACAACTTGGAACCTTGAAGTTGAAGCTCAATTTCTTTGTGGTGGATCGCCTGGCAACAGACTGTATCCTCGGGACCAACTTTATTGACAGACATGTCAAGGAAATTTTTCCAGGGTCCCGAACGGTCGCTCTCCGTCAGGATGGTCGTATTGCCATACTAGGTAATACCTAAACCAAAAATGGTTGGCGTCAAAAGCCGAGGTTCATTATACCCACCGAAACGATCTCAAACAAGATACGGCTCACCAAACTGGTTTCAATCCCGGCTATGACCCAAATGGTAGTGAATTTCGCATTCGCAACACCAGGATTGGTTATGCTACAGAACCATCCCAAGTTAGTGAAGTGCAACGCCCTCCTTGAGGGATTCCCGCGACTTAGTTATTTTACGACATGTCGGCTGGGTTAATTATGACTACATACGATGGCCACGTTGGTGGTTAGGACACGTAGGACACGGTAGAGTCCAGGAGGTTGGCACAGCATTGCTGGTAATTTTGCACCCTTTATGGGAGTATTCTAGATTATTATAGTATTTGTCGTGCAGTACGGGAGGTTAGCTACACACTATATAGTGTCGGGGCAACTGGGCCCCGACATTAAGTAAATCTCCCCATCCAGGGTTGGCTCTAGAATCTTCGCCTTCGGCGGTATTCAACTCCTCCTCGGAGGCATATCCCGTAGCATACGGACCGTCTATCCGCCCTGCGTCAACCAAACGAACCCAATTGTAGGAGCATTACACCGCTATTTGTCGCGTTCGCCTTGTATAAGTATTTGCCCGGCTTTTCCGTCTCTTTCCGTCACACTTGTGACTTCCCTTTTCTCTTTTCCCCTTTTTCGGGTTATTCTGTGCGACCTGCGGCTTTTGCTGACACCTGTCTACACTTTCCACCCCTATGGGACACCGCCTCATCTGAGGATACGCACGTAACGTTTACATGGATTCCAGCTTCTGGTTTACCTTCCTACGCCTGGCGTGAAGGGTGGCCTCGGCCTTACCAACCGACTCCGTCATGTCATCGCTCGAAGGGCTTTGCTACTGTGCTGCCTCGCCTGAGGAAGATCTCGAACGTCTTCGTGGTTCCCCATTGGGGCATTTCACTACAAACAAGAACCCACTGCGATTCCTATCGCATGTCATAAGAATAAACGGAAGCGATTTTGCTGTACCCTATGTGGCGAGTGCGGTAGTTTACAAAGTGGCAAGTAATGGCAAGTACTCGACCTCGTTTTCCATGATTGGCGGGAAGAGTAAGATTCAAACGCCGGAAAGGTGCTCGGAGACCACGCACTCCCCACCCCGCACTTTGACGTTCGCTTGGATATAATCTCTGTAAGACCAAATCGACCGCGCTGAGACCAGTGGACTTGAGTATGTGCTTAGTCTCATTGACTTTTCGAGCCCGAACGAGTTTTCCCTTGGCCGCAGTCGTATTACTGATGAACGCACTGTCACCAAGAACCTCATTACCTGGCGGTGTTAAATCATCATCTCGTAAGCAAGGATTATCTAGTCTGGTCATGTAGGCGAGTTTGCTGTCGTGCCAGCTCCCCGAAAAATTAACCGCAGCATGAATGATCTCACCTTTAAAGTTCCGTACCGAAAGGTTTGTAAGCTAATGCTAGTATGAGACCACGCGTTAACCACTGCTTTTGCAAGATCTTCAACGCACTCATAGTGCTTTCCTTCTTTGTAAACCTCCCGTGCTAAGTTCCCCCACACGTTCTCTATGATGTTAAGGTCCGGAGACTTTGCGGGCTAGTCTAAAACATCAACTTCCTTATCACTAAACCATGACTTAGTGTAATTAGAACGGTGAATAGATGCCCCATCTTGCTGAAATGTCCAACGCTTACCCAAAGTTTCGGTTGCAAACGGTAGTAACGAACGGTCTAGAGTCTCACAATACTTCCCTGAATTCTGCGGACCAATTAAATGATCAAGGTCTTACACACCGTAGTACAAAATGGCTCCCCATATCATCAACAAGCCACCACCTTGCTGCCGCGTATAGAATATGTCCGGGGTCGTCCGTAAATCGTGCCAGAAGCACGCCAATCCGTCCGGTCCATCCAGATTGAACTTTTTCTCGTCAGAGAGAATAACCCTCTTCCATTTGATAGCCCCAAACTCAAGCTTTGACTTCGCCCAATTTAGGCGGGAAACCTTGTCGTTCTTGCTGAGATAGGGCCCCTTTGGCATGATCTGATATCTCAAATACGAGACGCTGCTGAGCACCTGCTGGATCCTTCTGACAGAGACTGGCAAGTCATACTGTTTTTGAAGATCAGAGATCAAAATTGGGACTGGGCTCTCAATCTTGATCCCGCTGAGGACGAGGAGTGGTTGCGAGGTCTATAGGCAACTCCGTTTGTGTAACTGCACGATTTGTAGTTTCCAATCATTTACACAGGTTCTGTAAACTAACCGTTATTGATTCCGCTATCCTATTCATCATATTCTCTTCCGTTTCCATCCATCTTCGCTCTTTCACACCGTTCTCCAAATCCCCTTTAATCTCCAATCTCTTTGTCTTCCCTGTTTTCTGTCCTCAACTTGGGCATTGGTATCAATTAACAACATGGTGGACAAGGCAAGAACGCGGGGCACCCAGTCGCGCGAGAAGCCTGTAGGGAAGAAGAAGATACTTGGTGAGGATAACAGAAGTTCAACCCGAGTGGCTGCTAAAACAACGCCACGTCAATCCCCAGCAGCGAAGGCCAACCACGGGCCTCATCCCACCGTCGGTCACCGCCATTCTCGGCGCAAAGGTAACTCTGGGAACACTAGCGATTTACATCAAAGTAGGCCATCGCCGAGCTCCCCAACGCGGTCCACTGGCAATGTTGAACAAAATCCCAACTCCGAAGAAATTTCACCGGTTCCGAAAGGTCGAGAACCGGCAGGTTCGTTGACAAGGGATATTGTGGAAAAGGTTCGAGTTTCACAAGAAGAACAAGAGAGTTTCCGTGTCTCTGAACTGGAAAGTAGTCCCACTGCAAGAGACCTACAACGGAGTGTGGGCGATCCCACAACCATTCCACGGCCATCACCATTTTCGCCGCGAACGGCATCTACAGTTGCCTTGAAGCCCCGACGGGTCGGCATACAGCGTGTGGGAAGGGGAAATCTTCGGAACTCGAATTTTTCAAGGCGAAAAAGACTCAGAGAGGAGAACTCTGAGCGGCGTGTGGCTGACACTGTGGGCAGTGCGGATAATGCAGGGGATGAAATAACTCCGGTATATCGTGCAATGAAGAGGACTCTAACCTCTACTGTTTCACAAAGAACAGAAGTATATGGAGTACAGGGAACAAGGGAGGTACATGAAGTGGAGCAGGAAGAGGAAGAAGACAGGGGAACTGTCTAGAAAGAAATCACGTCTTCTGGAAACCACAGAGATTTGCTGAAACGAAGTTGGAGGAGGATTTGATGATACGGGGATCCTTGTAAAGGTTGCGCAAGAGTACAGCACAGCATTGAAGACTAAACTTGAGGAAAAAGAACTGGTGATTGAAGGTTTACGTGGTGCATTGAAGCAGGAGGGCAGTAACACTTCCCGTACCGGTGAACCCGGACGAACCGGACGAAAGAAGCATCGAATCGCGTAAGCGACGCGTTTCGAGGGGTTGCGCGAGGAGTGTATCACAATATGTTGACTTGGGCCAGGAGAGAGACCAGTGAACTGTGTTTTGAAGGTTAGAAACCTTCAAGGAATTAGATCAATCGAGCTGAAATATTGGAGGGAGCGACGGAGAATGGAGAAGGAATAATTCGAAACGAAGGGGATGGTGTCGCGATGGTTCCCAAGAATCCTGTGGAGCTCCTCGCCAGTTTTGGAGTGTTCACACCATCTGTTGAAGGGGGTGCTGATGCGCTGCTGAAGACTATGGTACAGAGTGAGTTGAAAGAAGTGAGTTGGGAAGGAATTAGACAGGCCTCTCTCACAGAAAGATGCATATTAGAAGTGTGTGCGGATATGTGTCTAAGGCAGAGAATGAAACAGACAATGAGTGATGTTGCGGGGGTGCAAAAGAGAAATACAAGGGATAAATTGTTTTTGTCGTTGGGTTATGATCTAATATGGAGAAGAACAAAAGTGGTAGAAGAAAATGCCGATGAAGTTGAACAGCAGCTGAGGGAAGCACAAGAGAACATCTTGCGACTTGGTGCGAATGGAACCCCCACCACGTCATGGTGGAGGAAGGCACCGCTTGATCGTTTGAAGTATTCGAAGGCTAAGAATGACGGGGATGAAATGGATACGAACGACCAGGACTTGTTCTTCAGAAACACGGTAGGCGTAGAAGTGTTGAAGGACTTCATTGCGTATGATGTTGAGGATAAAGAGGAAGGGACATTATTGGATGGCACGATACTGACACTTGCTCGCTTAGACGCATGGATTCTGAGGGTTGTCACTCTTGTTACTGCTCAATCTCCAAGAGGTGGGCAAAGTCAGAAACAGTTCGCGAAGAAGTATGCGGAGTTATTACCTCTCTGTTTGAAAAAGTGGTTGGAAGATGTCCGGCAATATGTACAGAGAGGTTATTCCAACGAGTTCCATCACTATGGGAGTGCAGCATATAAATGAACTGGAGTGCTGGGGAATGATATGAGGGAGGCTACGATAGCGTTTCGAATGCCCTTGAGCGGAAAGATATACCTAACGTTGCGTGAACGTTTCTTCGTCGAGAATGTGAGCAAGAGATTGGGATCAGTTACAGATTGTTTTATCGGAGAGTGTGAGGAAAGAGACATGGATTTCAAGGAGATGTACATGCTGTGTTTTGGAAGTAGCACATCAGTGGGGAGAGGATTGCAACGTGGGGACAATGGACAAGAAGAATGACTGGGAATATTTTACTGTTCTACTTCTGTACGGGGTTCTTCGGGTTCAGTTGGGTTTTGAACAGGCTCATGATAAAGCCTATTGATGTAGAATCGATGTTGAAACCATTGGAGTGTAGAAGAAAATGGCTGGGCTGGATAATTAGAACGAACTATATGTACTGTTCCCTGTATTGCTGAGCCCGGAACCATTCCATACCAAGAGGTGAGCTGTTCTGAGCTTTTTAGTTTTGAATGGGCAGGGAAGGGCACAGTGTGGTTTTGCTCATCACTTGTAGCCCAACGTAAAGATATGCATGGCAGAACATTGTCTAAAGCTGTTGCGGGCGACAATACCTCAAAATACCGAACGAATGCCACTTCTGGAACAAGGCCCGAGTATTCGAGAACAGACACACGAACAAGAGCGACTACTTGAGCAACCCATGTTGCATCTTGTTCTCCTTTGACCAAGATGTTCGAGAATTTGGGCTTCCTGCTCGGTCCGAAAGCTGGAGAGGAAAACACCCTTTGGTTGATAGGGTACGTGTTTCTACCTAGAACGATAGAATTGGACGACGCCTCAAAATGTCGTAGATCGGAAACCATACCACCTCTTACAACTGCTGAGTTCCCTGAGAAACCCAGTCCCAGAGGTTAGAACCTCCCAAAGTTATACTGTGGTCAGCTTGACTGGCCTTCAGGTCATTTGATAGTTAGCTTGCCCCAAAACGGCGCGGCGGCGGTTCGTTTTCCAGTCGTCTCACATCGTCCAATGGAATTGTTCCTCCTCCAGGACGCTTCCGAGCGACCGTAGGATCAACTCTGACATCCTTTGATCCCTGAGGAATGGCCGTTTTGGGTTCAGCCGGAGTATCCTGTGGACGTGATGCGGTGTACAACGTATGGAAAGCATTACCTGACGGATGTCCAGAGGGCTGCGGGCCTCTTGAGACTCGATCAATGGAGATCGAATTCTGTAGGCCATCGATCTCAATTGTGATCGTGTGAGAGGTAGAGCACAGTACCTTGTAGGGTCTAGTGGAACGAGGTAAGAGCTTGCCCGTGATTACCTCGATATCGTCTTCTGGTTTACCCGTTGGGGCGCGGTCCAGATAAACCATCTCGCAGGCCTTGAAGGACGGTGTGAACCGAACGGCTTTGTCGAAATCCGCCTTGTACCTGCGCTGGGAACGTGTTAGGGTGGTACGGGCAGTACGGATAATGTCATCAATCCGGTTTCGGGAGTACCGTTTGGCGTGGGCAGGAGTCGCCTCAGCGGTGTGGTCCTGAGAAATCCATGAGTTCTTTAGGTCCACTGCAAAGTGCAGTGGCTGTCGCGTTAGCGTCAGGTCAAAGGGCGTGGTTCCAGTAGACCTATGGACTTGCGTGTTGTACGCATAGAATAGTGGTCCAACGTAGTCATCCCAGTCGGCCTGGTGCTCGACTGTGTAGGGCACCAGCCTGTCCAAGATGGTCTGATTGAAACGCCCGGCCTTTCCATTGGTCTGCGGGTGATAAGCCGTCGTGGTGACATGCTTAATGCCTAGGGATGCACAGACGTGTGCAAATAATTTGGATACAAACTGTGGTCCATTGTCGGAAAGGAGATAAAGCGGCAGATCATATGGATATACCCAGTGGTTCAGGAAGGCCATAGCAACGTCCGTCGCCGTGGTGGACCTAAGGGGAATAGCTCGTGTCAGCTTGGTGAACCTATCGGTAATCACCAATATGAAGCGGTTCCCGTGGGTCGTAGACGGCAAAGGCCCAAGAATATCAGTCGCAAAGAATTCCAATGGTCCGGCAGCTGGAAACAACTTCAGTTTTGCCTGATGATTGGCACGTGAGCCACGCGCCTTCACACATGAAATGCATGTTTTTGAAGTAAACCAAAGGTCATTTGCCATAAATGGCCAAGAAATGCTTCCGTAGGGACTTATACATCTTCGTCTTTCCAGGGTGACCAGCCAACCGTGGATAATGAGCCAAGTAAAGCACTCGTGCCCTGAAAGACTTCGGAATGACTTTTTGAATGGCTCCGTCCAGAGGTGCTCTACGACAAAGCAACCCAAATCGGTCACAGTCAAATAGGCATCCAGGGGCTCCAACGATGTCAGCCTGCTTCTTGCAGTAGACATCGTCTTTTTGGACCTGTAGGAGCTCACCGAGGGTGATGGGGAGAAGCTCCTTTTTCTCCGGCTGAACCGCATTGACCTCGAGGGTCTGCGCTTCACGAGCTTCTTCCATAGGCCAGTCCACAAGAGACACCGTGTTTGCATCCACTTCTGGGTCGTCGCAATTAACCTGCCCTAATTTGTACTCATCCTCTTTATCTGACTCGTATTCCGTAAGGTCCGGAGTGGGTAGCTCGTCGTCCAAGAGAGACTGATCCGTTTCGTCTGTCAGGATCCTAGAGAGTGCATCGGCGTCTTGATGCTTGATACCCGGCCTATAGGCGACGTCGATTTCGAACTCAGAAAGGCGTAATCTTCATCGGGCGAGCCTACTGGAAGCGTCAGTCATGTTCATGAGCCACCTCAAGGAATGATGGTCTGTCCTAATGGTAAAACAGACTCCTTCCAAGTATGGCCGTACGTCGGTGTTATTGGAATGCTAGTTTGGCGGTCAAAAATGACCGAATTAAAACGAACGAAAAACCCGTGAATTTATCCAAATTTGGAAGTGCTAATTTCCGAAAATGTTTCCACCTTTCCACTTGTGCTAATTTTTTTCGAAAGAATTATTCCAAATTGTTTCCATCTTTGCGAGTTTGGATGGAAGGGAAACTAGCATACTTCTTTCGTTTATGGTAGTTTTGCAGCACAATGTAAGTGTATTAGTGTCACCAACGTTCATGTATACGGCGGCGAATAGAGAGATAGACACTTAGATAGAAACTTAAATAGCTGTTTATCGAATAGGAATAGGAGTATACAAATAGATCGAATACCTTTTCAGTTTGTGGAGATCGGTTCACTAGTCAACACCTTTCACATCAGGCATTCGTTTACTAAATATATGAAACGCCTTCAAATTTCGTGCAATCATCCCCATCACTCTGTCCCACCGTCCGTGCGCCATATTACGCTCCCCGCTACGTACCCCCAATCCTCTCCAACACCCCCCAACCTTCCCCGCCATGCCCAACTGCTGCTTTGAAGGCTGCTCCTTCTTCGCCCGGACCATCCCCGCCATCCAAAGGCACCAGAGGAGATGCTGCAGTCGCCTCAACCCAAACAAGCGTTTCCTCTTCCCAGGCGGAGGCCTTCCCTACTTCCCCTCACGCATCAAGCGTCACAAGTCTACCCCCCACCTCCATACTCCTCCCCCTCCCACAAACCGCCCTTCCGACAACGTCCCCATCACAGTCGACGACTTCTACCTCCACCAGCAACTCTCCCTCTCCCTCCACACCCACTACGCCTACCATATCGCCACCACCCCCGTCTGCTTCATCTCCCCCTCCCCTACTCCCCCTCTTCCCCCTTCCTTCCCCCTCCTCAACAGCCCCCACCTCGAACCCATGATCCTCTACATCTCTTCCATCGCCTCCTCCCTCGGCCTCCGAAAGGCAAACGAACTCATCTCCCTTTTCCACGACCCCACCTTCTCCAAATCCGCCTTCCACAACGCCTTCTCCTCCGCCTCCCGGTGTCTCAAACTTCAAACAGACCTCTTCCAACACCGAGTCAGCAACATCGGCTTCGCTCCCACCACCCTCTCCGACCCACAGCAGCTCTTCTCCACCACCATCTTCCGAAAGGAACCCATCCAGGTCCTCAAACAACAAATCATGCACTTCTCCAACGACTCCTGCATCTGGCACACCCCCGACTCCACCGGTATCGACTCCTTCATCGGCTTGGTCCAAATCTACTCCGACAAGTCCTCCACCTCCCTCAAATACTCTTCCATCACCTCCTACCCCCTTTACATCACCCTTCTCAACTTCTCCGATGCCTTTCGTCGCAAGTGCATCACCGAACACCTCACCCTTCTCGGATACTTGCCAACCTCCTTCCTCCCTACCAACCCCTCCCAAGGCCACGACTCCACCCCTCAAACCTCCTCTCACATCCCCCGCCACACCAAATTGGAACTCATTCAGCTCGCCATCTCCAACTTCCTCGGCCCTCTCCTCTCCTCCGGTCTCAACGGCTTCCGCTTCCGTGACGCCCATGGCGTTCTCCGCCACTGTCACCGAATCATCGCCAGCTACTGCACCGACATCCCCGAAGCAAAAGACATCCTCTCCATCTCCCACGGAACCCGCCCCCAACACCCTTGTCATAGATGCATTGTCTCCCGCACAGACCTTCCCCTACACATGCAATCCCCTTCCCCCCGAACTCAGCACCAGACCCTCGCCGCACGCAAATCACACTCCACTCTCCTCCAACAATCAAAAGACGCTCTCCTTGCTCGTAAACCCAGAATCTCCCGCAACACAAAGGAAAAAGCCCTTGAAGCCCTCCACTCTCTCTCCCTCGCGAAGTACTCCTCCCTCTTCGAATCATACCCTCTTCTCAACATCACCCCACTCCTCTCCCCTTACAACATCTTCACCTTCGAACCACTCCACAACTTCCACCTCGGCGTCTCCAAGCTCATCAAGCTCGCCGCCATCGAAGGACTCCGCTCAGAAGCACTCTTCACAACCCCCTGTTCCTCCAAGTCCCGTCGCCCCTTCCACTCCGTCCGCACTTCCATCCTCAAACATTCAAACACCATCCTCTCCGCCATCAAAAAGCACTCCTTTGCAAGCGGACTCCACATCGACTTCTCCACTTCCGGCAACGGTCAAACTCTCAACGGTTTCTTCACTACCGACGGCTTGCGTGGTATGCTCAAAGCAAAAGACTACCGTGCACTCGACATGGTCTTCCCCTTCATCGGCGCCTCCTTCGACCGATGCTGTGACGAAGTCGATTCAGCTCCCATCACTTCCGTCTTCTCCAAGTACTCGAATCTCCTCCTCGCCTCCATGCGATGCAACACCTTCACCGAATGGACCGACGCCCGCCTCACAGACCTCCACAACCAAATCCTCTCCTTCAAGCGCACAGCCGTACTCGTCCTCGGCCCCCACCACACTTCCGGCCTCGGAACCCTCAAGTTCCACCTCCTCGACCACATTGTCGAGGACATTCGTCACTTTGGAGGCCTCCACTTCAATGATGCCGGCATATTCGAGCCCGCCCACACCCTCTTCAATTCCCACTACTTTAAAAACTCAAAGCGCAGGTCCACCGCACATCAAGAAACCATTCGTGCCATCCACCGCTCCAACGCCATCAAGGACTGGATTCCCGTCTCCACAAACCCTTCCATCACCTCCTCCTCCCCTGGCCTCGCTTCCCCCCTCCAATCCCGAGAACCCGGTTTCGTCCGTGATGGAAAACACATCTCCTTCGCTGACCTACTCACTGCTCACAAATTCATTCGCGCCAATCCTCACCTCCCTCACAAATCTCTTCAAGACCTCTTCCCCCCCAGTACCCTATCCATTCTTGCACAATTCGGAAGAGACGCCCTCCCATCCTTCATCACCCTCTCTATCAAAGTCGTACAAATCACTGACAACTCCCCCGCCCTCCGTCAGACTCGACTCACCATAGTCAACTCCGCTTACGTCGTCGGCGGTTACATCCCAACACTCGACAACTACATTGAAGAGCAGAACGAGCTCGCGCCCTAAAATCCTCCAGTACCTCTCATCCAAAAATTTTTGCCACCCCCTCCTTCGGTTCATCCAAGTCCCCAAAGTTCTCCCACGTTCTCTTCGCCGGCTCCACCTCTCCCTTCCATATCCATCGTCTGGGTCTGCAAACTCATCTCCCTTCTTCGTTTCGCCCTTCTTTCTTCAACTTCTTCTCCCAAGGAGTTAGCCTTCGTCCAGTTCATGTAACTCGTCCCACCCAGCGACGACGTCGATCTCACCCTCGACTGCGTTCGCCTCCAATGGGCAACAGACGACGAATATAACCACACCATCCACCCAGTTCCCACCTCTACCCACTCCACTTCCGATAACGTTTACCCTTGGTATGGACTCATCCCCTCTTCTTCCATCCTTGGCTCCGTTCATGTTCTCCGCCAGAACTACCCCGCTCCTCCCTTCACTTCTCGCCTACACTGGCGCTTTCACCGATTCTATCTCAATCGGTTCTATCGAGACCCCACCGCCAAGCCTTATTTACCATCCAACACGTAGCCTCTATTCCCTGTTAGCTTCAGCTTCATAAAAATTTCAACTCGCTTCCTTTCAATTGGAAAAAGTGAAGATACGCATGACATGAGAAAGAAGAAGCATCTCTTCCCCATCCCACACATACCTTCACCCCTTCCCCCCCCACTGCACCTCACCCTACCTTTACTAGCCCGCCTCTTTCCTACCATCAACCCCTGTCCCTTCCCTGCGTTCCGCCCGGTGTGCCACCAACCGCCCGAAACTCGCGTCCTCCGGTCGACAGGCCGCTATGTAACAATCAATAACTGCACCTAGTCTCCGTGTTAGTTTTGCCATAAAATAGTCCTCCCTCACAGCTAGATATATCTTCTCTCTCGATAGTACCCACAGCCCAACTGTCGCAGTTCTCCCAGAGTTTCCCGACACACACCTCGGATCTTCATCCACAAACCCATCGTTCTCAAACTCCTCGGCATGCTCCTCCTGTAGCGATTGTCAGGCTACCCCTAGTATTCCTTCAACAGCCCGAGGTTGTTAATTCCCATACAAAGTAGAGAACAAAAGCTGTCTTTGCCCTCCACGTCCCACAACCTCGTTCATAGTTTTCACCACACAGGCAATCCAGGCGTCAAGTCTCGCAAGGTGCATCACGGTCCCATCCACGTACTGCCGCTCACCGTTACTTTGTCTCTCCACTGCGTATCCCATATACTCCTCCAAAACTGCCACCGCCATCCCATTCTTGAAGTACATATCTTCATCATCAACCTCCCATGGTGGCCCAACCGCACGAGACCCGGAATATGCAAGGTCTTCGAACCGGGTCGTTCGCCACGCACACAACTCATTCCCCCCGCCCTCCTCCCTTCCCATCAGCTTCTCGCGCGTCTCCCCTATCTTCTGCTTTGGCTCTTCCCATAGCTCAGTCCCCTCAGTAGGTTTCGCACGTTTCGCAATCAAATCATATCCAAGGATGGATAATAACTTGCCCAGAGAGGGGACATGATACCCCAAGGATGAACCTAAGATGTTCGATGTGAAAATCCTGAGATATAAAGATGTACCTCTGATACCCCGTGGATGTCCGAAAGATGCCCGTAAATGATGTTTGTGAGATGTTCAAATGACACGCTGCTGATATACAAATGATATACCCATGATGCACAAAGTGATGTCCGTCGGATGGCGTGATGTCCGCCGGACGCCCGAAAGATTTTGGTACATCATAGGAAAATATCTTCGTGCATCACTGGGATAACTTGAGCGCAGACTGAGGGCGTCATCTGGATGTACTAAGGTTATCATTTACGCTCATCATACGTTCGTCTTGTGTAGGTCTTTGGGACGTCCTGGATGAGCAGAAGATATGCCAAGGATGTACTTGAGATGTACGCTTTTGGATTCCATGGGACATCCGAGGTACATCACTTTTCCTCTCTGGGTTGTCGCGAGCCGCACGCTTCCGCACCCCAGTCACATCGCTTAATGTCTGCTTCATCCGCTGCCTCAGACACCTGTCCGCACTCACATTATCCACACACTCCTGTTTCCTTCCCGCTTCTCGTATCGTCTCCCAAGTATCTCCCATTATTTCCGTCTCCACCACATACTTCAACAGCACATCACTTCCTCCCTCCGTTGATGGCTTATACGCCCTCATCTCATATGCCACTTGATACGGGCACCGAGGTACCATCTCCTTCTCCCCAACCACAAATATGCTGCCCTCCCTACTTTCTCCCACCGTCTAACTCCTGTTCTTTCAGCTCCTACCAACGTTCTCCGTGTCAAAACAGAGTTCTGACGCCTCCAACTTCGCATAGTGGAGAATCTTATCATATACAGCCCTTGCAAATCCGTAAAAACATTCTTGCACCTCTATTTCATGTTTTTGACACCCCTTCACTTCCTTCCCACACCCCCTTCGCTTCCTACCCTTCACAGCCTCCCTTCAGCTTTCAATCAACAACATTTTGCTGCTTCACCTCCTCCCCCACCCGTTCCAATTCTTTCTGCGTGAACTTCAAACTCACCATCATGATATAGTGATCCTCCTTCATATTTCCCAGCTTCCCTCTCAACGAATTGACCCTCTCAACCAAGGCAGACCTTGGAAACACGCGTAAGTTCTCTTCATCTCCTTCTGCTATTCCTGTAGTTTCCATTTCCCTTGCTCCGTTCCTCTCTCCACGATCCCCAGAATCGTCGACTCCTGCTTCATGCAGATCGTCCTCAATCCGAACGGCATTATCCCTTACACGTATTCCTTCAGGCGTTCGTACCGCGGTTTGCACCAAGTTCCCTCCAGTTCTATGCCTGTTTCCCACAACGACATCTTCTCCTTCGAATACCCTCCCATCCACTGGTATATTGTCTCTCACATTCTCAATCACTGATCCACCACTGCTACGTCTTACAATTCTCCCAGGCAAATTGTCCCGGAGCCATTCCATCCTCCCCAAATTGGCGTGGCTCCCCATTCCATCACCCACACGCCCAATTCGCCTCCCACTGTCCTCCGCGTTTCCATGCTCCCTCATATGCCTCATACCCCCCACTTACTCATCCTCCCGCATCGCAGTATGTTGCGGTCCTCCAGTTCTTTCTCTGCCTACCATTCGATTCCTCCTAACATGAACCACAACCTCCATGCCCTCGTTTCTCGCCTCCTGAATGCCTCCTCCTACTTCTCTTTCGCGACCCCTCCCCTCCAGAACGCCAACCCCAGCCACTCTCTCTCCCTCCTTCCCTCGAATATCACGGCTAACTATCGCACTAGTACTTCTTGCTATCGTCCTTCCCTCCCCCCACTGCGACACTCCCTCCCCTTCTCTATGACATCCCCACACTCGCCTTCTTCTACAACTTGCGTGGAGTCATCGCCCCTTCGCCGCCCACCTCTATCCCTACCGCCCCGCGCATCATCCCCTTGCCTTCCTCCCACCCCTCCCCTGCTTTCCCTTCCTCCATTTCCCATCGCATGTAAAAGCGGAGTAGCTTGTGTTACCAAAGCACTTACCGTTCGCTCGGTTCGCTGGGTTCGCTCCGTTTGCTTGGTGCGCTCGGTTCGCTCGGTTCGATCGGTTCGCTCCAACGGTCGGCCTCGATCACGTCTCCCCGTGTTCTTTCTACCTTTCCCAAGTAATCCGCTTCGAGGAGGGCGCAAAGTACGCCCAATACCGCCCTCGCCATTTTCCACATCGCCTCTTCGAGGCGCACGCGTAATACTACCCAAGCCATCCTCGCGACCCCGACCTACCACCTCTTCACGCGTTTGCCCTTTTGACGCGCGCCCGCTTACATCCCCCGCATTCGCACTCGCATTCGCACTTCTCGTTTACGTTTCCACATATGGAATCGGACGACGACGATGCGCCGGGCGGTGCGCTCTAGATGTTGTCACCGCTCGCTTCAAGACGTGTTCGCCGCTCGACGTGATCGCAGGTCCCCCGTGAAACGCACACCTCCACTCGACGTGTGGTATAAATATCGCACCTTTTTAGTACTTTTCGGAATCACTTTCCGGAAATTGGGACGGAAATTTCCCTTCCTGTACGAAACCTCACTTCTAAAAACTGTTACACTTTCACATGATATCATATGTACTCCGTATCTTCTATTCTATGTACTTGAACGTCAACACACTCCCCCGAATCCTATCCCCATTTTGTTCACGTCACTGGATGATAAAAGTGACGACACCCACTCACTTGGGGGAATTCTCGTCCTCCCCTGTGGAACACGAGAGTTAGAGAGAAAGCGTAATAAAATGTACACAATTCGATTTTACACATAC
The DNA here is from genome assembly GCA_030374805.1 of Gracilaria gracilis. Classification (NCBI taxonomy): domain Eukaryota; phylum Rhodophyta; class Florideophyceae; order Gracilariales; family Gracilariaceae; genus Gracilaria; species Gracilaria gracilis. Next base: position 310,709 of record JARGSG010000228.1, on the reverse strand, counting down.
TACGGTACATCTTTCGGTTCTATAGGTCATAAATCAAATGAGCTCTAGTCGACTACTATAGGATTCGAAGACGTACCCCATGTGTACTCCATTCCATAATCTGCAAACAACTCTTCTCCCACTTCTACAACCCGAAGTGCCCGGACGGCAAGCATTCGGTATTCTCTTAATTGAAGTGGAGTTCGCCCAGTTCCTGGAGTTCGACTCACCGCCACATTGGCAGTCCGTCGCTGCTTCAAGCCATCCTCCACTGCATCCCTATCTTTATCCCCTTCCATATATTTTGGGTCGTTAATTGTTCCACCCAACGAAAATGGAGTGGGGACAATCCATACAGGGATTGTAGGTACTTCTCGTCTCCTTTCCGGGAGTTTCCGGAATAACTCGCCTCGCAGGCTAACCTCCATCGCATAAGTTCGAAAACGTGCGGCGGTGGCTCCCAACAACTCTTCCCCATACCTCTTGTGTACCTCCTTCCTCTTCGTTAACTCATGGTACACTACAGTTCCGTAAAAGAAACATATCTCTTCGTTCTTCATGAAACGGCACGTGGTAAACACTCCCACTCCTGCGTCATGGTGACGAATCGACGACTTCCCAATGCGACTACCACACATAGTGGCTTCCAGTGCCAACATCGCGTTCCAATCCAGGAGACCCATCTTCCCGTGCAACGTTTTCGGCCACTCATGCAGCGCTTAGCGCCTGCCGATCATGGCCAAACCCTCCTCCCGCCACATCGATGCCAGGAAGTCTATAATTTACGGCAGAAACTTCTGATACTGTGGGAAGCCGGATGGAGCCTTCCATGATCGTGAAGGACGAGCGTTCCACTTGGAAAATAAGTCCATCACGCGATTCACAGAGTTTCGGACCTCCTGCGTAATTTGAATGTCCGTCTCTTCATCGCGCATGCACATCGCGAACTGAACAATGGCCGCGTGCCTAGCATGCGCAAAACTGTCAGGGTCCTGCTCACAACCAATAAACTTCCGATGGCGTTGTAACTCCATGCATGCCATGGCAGTCGAAAAAGTTCCCGCGAACAAGTCCACCACTGTATCACCTGGCTGCGAAAATCTGCTAATCAGCTCCTTCAACAACGCGCGAGGTTTTTGTTCCGACCTCACCTTTTGCAACATGTAGCACCCACCCTCCTTCTTTCTTTTCCATTGAAGAGTCTCCCCATTGGACATGGGCGGTACCTGGTCAATAACACTGTGGTACTCTAAATACCTCGACTGCACGTAGTTGAAGTTCTCATAGTTCACCATCGCATGCTGCTGTGCATAAGCGAGGTCACTTCGAACACCATGTATTGCATACTCCATGGCAGGGAACAAGGAGCAGGACCTGCGTCCCGGGTTTCGCATGGGGTTGCCTTGCGACCGTATAAAATGAATTGGGACCTGGTCCACAACAAACGATCGCCTCAGAACCCCTTGCTCGTCCTTTGCTCGAATAAGAGAAAGCACCCCCGTCTACTGGCTCTACCTGTTCCAATGCACAGAAGATAACGAGATGACCCCCCGGGCGTAGCAGCCTTGATATAAGCTTCGCCGCCTTCTTCATATGCTCAGCGCTCAGCATATCGTACCAACTATTCTACCGGTTCTTACCGACCCTTATGTTGTATGGTGGGTCCATAAAAACCAGTTGAACTTTACCCAATGGAGAGACTCCGTTGTTTAGCAGAGTCTCGTCCGTTTCCACCATATCCTCGAACCCGCAATTATAAATTCGAAAGTATTTCTCCATCTCCACTTCACAACGTTGGAATGCCATTCTATCGTCCAACGAGGAAATGGCAGGAGGAGGCTGTATGTCAGCGTCGGACGACTGTTTACCAACATCTTCATTCCGACTCTCAGCCACTACATCCATTCCACTTCCGCCATATCCATCCCCTCCTTGTCTCTCCTCCGAAGGATTCCCCCTTTCCAACTGCTCATCGTCATCGTCATGAATTTCGATGGCAGGCTCCGGTTTCGATATCGGCGTGAGAGGTATATCAGGGACCCTGAGTGTTTCTTTGATTTTCAAAGGGCTTATTGTCTCCAAGATGGAGGACATAAGCTAGTTAGAGAAACAATCAAATCTCTGAGCAAACGCTCATGACGGGTCCGTGTGAAACGTCTTCAGAACGGCCCATCGTCCAGGTTCTGATATTTTGTACAACTGCTCGTTCACAACAACCTTGTTCAGATCAGAAATGTACTCCTTCGCAAGCGTTCGCAGGGCCACATCAATTTCCTCTGGAAGATTCCATGCCAACGGTTGGACCTCGTCTTCCCGAAGAGTTTGCGTGTTGCTCGGTAGCAAGCGATGGTCGTTGTCCTTGTGCAGGGACCCCTCGGAACGCGTTTCGATGGGTTTAAACTGCATGTCATCGTACACGAGCAGTAGGAAAGGTAGAACCATGACCTCAGCGCTAGGGAATCCCAGAAATTGGGAGAAACAATCACAGGCCTTTGTTACCAGCTGCACACCAAAACCCGCACGCTGAACTTGGAGATTCTGCGATATTTGCACATTCCCCAAAAGGGGTGGAATATCTCTTTTCCCCCTTACGCCTCTTATGGCCCCGAAGGCGCTTTTCCATACATACGTTTTGAATAAGGGAAAGAAAGAGAACTCTTTGGAAATGTGTAGCGATGCTCGTACCGAAAGGGGGAACTATCCGGCCCACACGCCTGGGAGCTATACTCATGGACTTGAAGAATTCGGTTAACGTCACATTCTTCGGTATTCCTTGAAAGTCGACTCTGGTATAAGCACTCAAAAAATCCCTCACACGCCTGTCTCTGTCTCCGTCCACGATGTCAAGCAACTTCGTCGACAGATACAGCTGACGGTACGAACCCTTCCCGCACACAGCCTTGAGCTCATCGTCACTGTTTGACGGGTGAGTGGGTCCGAGAAGGATAGAGAAGTACTTCTTGGCAACGTCTAGAATAGTGCGATTCTTGATGATATATTGCACGAATTCGCTGTGTCCCATTTTCCTAGGTTCGTCTTCTTCTCGCATCTTTAACGCATAGTGATCACGGATGGCGAGACACGCGGTGAGAAGCTCATTCCCAGAACCGAACATGTTTCCAACCTTCATGTCGGATGTCGGAGGTGCCGGTGACGGTGACTTAGACCTGGGTGTGGTTGCAGCACCCATTTTAAACAATGACGGGGGGCTGTATTATGAATACGGAAGGAGAAGGAGAACGGGAGCGGTCGTGAGAAGACAGATGATTGACGTCGGCAGCGGACGGCGAGGGCGAACGGACGGAAGCTGAAGAGAGACGGCAGCGAACGAGAGATGAGTACGGATGGTAGACGGGAGCGGACGGCAGACGGCTGCGGAATTAGCGATGTGAAGGAGGAGTTCAGACGCCAAAACCGTACCAAAACTCTGCAGTAAAGGAGTAGAAGAGAATTGGGCGATGTTATGGGGGCTTACGCGGTGATAAACAGTTATAAGAGAAGGCAGGGATGGGTGGGGGGTGCGGTAATTCCTAGATATGGAAGTATAGGCGAAGTTGTAACTTACGGCTCTCCCGACAACGGTCAGTGGTGCAGTGGCGCTCCATCACGGCTCTGATGAAGTCCCACTCGAGGCGGTCCGCTTTCCATGCGCCGTGGGAGAAAAAGTAAAACAAAATTTAATTTTTCGGACAGCGGTCCGGAGTGGAGTGGCGCTTCATCACGGCACTGATGAAGCGCCACTCCACCCCGGACCGCTGTCCACGCGCCGTGGCTGATGAAGCTGGACGACACCTCGGACTGCTGTCCACGCGAAAAAAAATAATTTCCACCTGGACAGCGCCGCCCTCGCGACTGGCGCTTGTTTGTAAAGTGACGCTGCGTGTATTTAAGCACCTTCGCTCTCCTGGCAACTGCCTCTGTAAGCACAAAGCTATGTACCTCCCCGTTACGGTTTCCGGGGATCTCTTCTTCTCCTGTCACAACCAAGTGATCCTCTCGGTTGTGACAGAAGAAAAACATATCGCCGGAAACTGTATAAGGGAGGTGCTCGTTCCGTTCTTGTTCTGTTGCGCGGACGTAGTGGCACACAAGGTACGTTCGACAATTTTGTTCGTTTTCTGTGAATCGTACTAACTGGCGTACTCTTCTATTTTCCATGCTATTGCGTATTCAAGCCAGAGTCGCCGGAAACAGTGTATGCCACTTCTGCATCCTTGCTTTACTGAGAAAATTCGGAAGTGCTTGGGCTGGCCGTGATAGTTGAGTACGATTATTTGAGTTGTTCAACTCATGTAATCGGCTTTGGCTTTGACATCCAGCTCAATCACTGTTGGACTGTGGTTATTTTTTTAGACCGACTAGATTAGACTGCGTTAGGTCGAACTATCGGAAGTGATTGAGCTACCGGTGATGATGGACTACGATTATATGAGTTGTACAACTCATATAATCGTGTTTAGCCATTACTGATATTTCAATCACTGAAGAAGAATAGTCCCCAATATAGTCACTAGAAGAATGTCGTGGTCAGTGGTGAGTTCTTCTTCTCCGACAACCATCACGACCTTGGGCGCTACAGGAAAATCTACATCATATAAAACTAGAGAAGGTAGTCGGTAAAACTACCTTCTTCGATTTGATAGGATGTAAAGTTTCAGATATAGCGCATGTTCTGCCAGATAGATGTGATGTATAATTTGTTTTGTTTTATACATGACCGACAAGCTGCGAACTACTTCTAATCTAAACTGTTCTCCGTGCTTATGAAGGGCAATTTTTATTGCTTTCCAACAAATTCACTAAAGGACAGTCATATGATTTGACGCCCTTACGCCCTCCCGTCATTATAAGAAGATGCAGGGCTTTAAATATTCATAAAACAATCATAAGTGAGAACAGACGTCGACAGCGGTCCGAGGTGTCGTCCAGCTTCATCGGCCACGGCGCGTGGACAGCGGTCCGGGGTGGAGTGGCGCTTCATCACGGCACTGATGAAGCGCCACTCCACCCCGGACTGCTGTCCCAAAAATTAATTTTTTTTTTCGCGTGGACAGCGGTCCGAGGTGTCGTCCGGCTTCATCAGCCACGGCGCGTGGACAGCCGTCCGAGGTGTCGTCCAACTTCATCGGCCACTGCGCATGGACAGCGGTCCGGGGTGGAGTGGCGCTTCATCAGAGCACTGATGAAGCGCCACTCCACCCTGGACCGCTGTCCATGCAGGAAACTTAACGGACGCAATTATTTTTTTTTTTCAAAACTGGGTGCCTTTATTCAATAGCTTTGCGTACGTATTAGTTATGACGATCATTTAACTTTCTAAATAAAGCGATAGTGAATTCTAAAACGTGAAATACGGAAACCCTTGAGTTCAATCCTATATTGAGCGGGCGCAGTGTTCGGTCAGGAAGTGGAGACAACGAACGTGATTGAGAAGGGAACGTCCACTATACGTTCTCGTGAGCATTCTTGACGGTCGTAATCCGCGTTTCGAATTGTTTGAACCCTTTGTATCCAACATGGCGCCTCTGAACCATAAAAGGGGGCGGGAGTCAGCGCGATCAAAGAGGAACAGCGAGGGGTCAGAAATGGCGCCGTTTACGCGAGGAGGAGGAAAGGCGAAGGTCTCCACACCTCGTAGGGCGAAATCGCGTTCCGATCGGGGCACACCGCGCGCGATAAAGAGGAAGACAAGTACTCCCGCGCCACATAAGGTAAAAGGTGGCGCCTCTGTATCTTGGTTCATCAGCTTTGGAAAGGACAAGAACAGGGTTGAAGTTGGTACTGCGGAAGTACGTGGCATGGGGCCTGCTGGTGGTGCCGAGAAGGGGCTGTGCCGTTCGATGCGTTGCCATCTTTTAAGCGCCACTGCCTTAGAGGGTGAGGATTTGGTGGTTATCTGGAGGACGAATATTTCAAGTCATCTAGACGCGAAGTACCCTTACCGTTTCCAAGGCTCGGAGGATCCCCCGAGTAAGCTCGCCGAATTGTTATCGGCTAGTTTGTATGCCTGGGATACGTCGATGATGGCCTCAATTTAGATTCCGCAGATTCCCACTTCGCACCCCACTTCGCACCCTGGGGCCGGGAAGTCGTCCACCTCTTAGCCTGAGAGTGAAGATGTTGAGGAGGTCAAGGAATCGGCTGAGCAGTCTTCTAAAACTGCCAAACTCCAGTCTCCACCAACGAGAGGAGGAGGACGAAGAGGTTCTAAAGGGATAAAGAAACCGGTGGGAGCAATTGAGAGGGTTAACATCGTGGATGACTCCGATGACGATGTTGTGAAGGTTATTGGGACTACTAAGGCTTCCCTGGGTGGAATTGAGGGGGATTTGTTCGATGTAGGAGATAAAGTTCCGTCGGATGAGGTGGACATCACGCTGCCGCTACCGAAGATATCCCTCGCCGACTATGTTCAGCAGCGGTTGACGACGGATATCGAGATGATTGAAATCCCGAAGAAGACGGTTCGCAGTGTAAACCTGGCGCACAAGGAGGCCACGAAGATAAATTGCCGTAACTTTGGTTGGCTTCCCTCCGCCGGTTCGATTGCCGTTACACTTGTAGGCGATTTGGATGCGAGTGACATCGCTGACGGGAGACTTGTGCTGCCTGTAACACTTATAGACGGATATCACCGATTTCTTGTGTTACAGGACCTGCGTGAGGAAAACGGGAAATGGGAGGATATATTGAAGTCTCTGGATGTTGTGTTACGGACGAGGAAGGATGGTAATCCGATGGTCATGAATGAAGTGCTAGGACTTGACAATCTCCTGAACGAGATGAGCTCCAATGCTCTGAAGATGTCTTTCACAGACAAGCTTCACAGCATGGTGTCCTTCGTTGAAAACATCATTGACGAAGGAGGAGTGGATGTGGGGAAGATGACGCCCAAACAGATAGCGGGCGCGTTGAAAAGAAGTGGGGTTATCTGGGACTATAGTATGCGTCACTTGAATCGCTATGCGGCAGTGGCTCTGAAGTTTGTGCAAAGCGAGGGGCTTCTCCAATTCTTCGAGAAGGTGTATGAGGAGGGGCGGCCGCTGACGCTTACACATGTGCCCAGTGACCTCCCTAAGGGACTCGCAGATGGTGAATTCCGTTTCGTCGTCCGTTGCTTGCAATGGCATGTGCGACTGAGAATGTTCTCTGCAGGGAGAACGGGCCGTTTTGAGGATATGAGGAAGCACTTATTTCAGTGTGCAGTTGGTATGTTTAAGCTTTGCGACATGACTGCCAAGAGGAAGAAGATGACAGTTGAGGAAGTGATGCAGACGGTTCTCAAGATTAAAGGAAAGAAGGTATCTGTCTTGGAATAACTCGGGAAGCAAACAGCCAAAATGGAGCTCGCGGGAGCAAAGCGTTTATGGGACGGGATGGTGTCTAGGAGGGTGAAGACTGTAGGTAACAAGCTGGAACAACACTTTAAAGTACCGCTGCAAAGTTCAGAGGAGGAAGACGTTGTAGAAGAGGTTATTGAAGAGGTTGTGGAACCGGAGGGGACGGCCAGAGTTCCATCTGCTGAGGTGGAGAACGATCCCATGGTAGTGGAAAGGCCTGAACCGGAACCACCGGTGTTAAGATGTAGCACAAGACGTTAGGTGGTTCCGGATCGCTTGAGAGAAAAGGAGGTCGGACGGGTTGTGGGGAAGAAGAGGAAAATGAGGAAGAGAAGTTCTGTGGTGCTTACTGACGACGAGGATGAAGATGATGTGAAACCTGTCCCGAAGCGAAGAAGGAAGGGTACGGTGAACACATTGTCTGTGGACATACCTTTGGAGGTTGTTAACCTGTTCAGGAAAATGACGAGGACTGCATTGAAGAAGTTCTTTAAGAAGCAGAAAATCAATGTGATGTCGCCCAGTGAGGGCGAGGAGGAGAGTGATATTAGTGAGAAGGATAGTGGATTTGTTGGGGATGAACCGGGGGGGGAAGGTGAAGGAGGAATGCGTAGCTTTGAGAATAACAATCCGGATGTTCTCCCGAAGGGGATGAAGACAGCTGGGGAGTACACCGGGGGATCAGATATGTCATGGACGAATATGGTCAGTGCACTGCCAAGTGAGTAGCCGGGAGGGAAGAATGCTGTGAAACACCAGCACCCGTGGATGGATATGCTTCACCTACAAAAGCAGCATAGGGCGGAGTGTTTAACGGTGGAGGATTTGAAAGCGGTGCATCACGCGGTGTACTGGCATGCAGCCCAGAATGTGCACAAGGAACTGGGGACTACGAAGGAAGCAGTTCTTGAGGTGAAGCTGCCGTTGAAAGGAAAGCCGAAAGGAGAGGTAGAGGCTCTTTAGATGGCGGCGATGGAGAGGGATGACCTCGCGCGAGAGTATTTTGCAGCGAAGAGAATGGAGTTGATGGAGATAGAATTCTGTGTGCTGGAGGAATTTGGAAGTGAAGAAGGCATGTTAGATGAGGCGAAGAAGAGGGGGGGGGGGGGGGGGGTGTTGGATGAAGATGTGACAGAGAGTATGTTGGAGTTCTTTCACAAGGATTTCTTGGAACAGCCGGACCTCAATTTCGAGGAGAACCGCAAGAGATGGAACCATATCATCAATGCGGGAGATGGGGAGGACGCGGGGGATAGGATGCAGGACATTGGGCGATACATTACCACGAAGAAGGGGATTGTGGATTACATGGAATCGGATGAGAAGAATGTGATAATGGTGAGAAAGAGGGCGTTGTTGGATGCTAGGTTTGGGCAGATAGCAGCCGCTCTTCGTCTGTGCAACAACAATAGGGCGAAGAAGAGGATGTATGCGCCGGAAACAGGAGAACGTGTGTTGTGTACGGGGGAGGGATGCCCGAGGCAGGTGTTGCACACCGATTTCCGAGGGTTGACGAATGTGGAGAAGAACAATGAGGAGATCCCAGGATTCTTCATGATGGCCTCCGGGGGGAGCTCTTTTATGATATGGGTATGTGAGAGGTCACATAATATGTATGTGACGGATGACAAGAGTTTGAAGAGGCTGTCTCGTACGATGGTTGTGAAGAAGTTCAAGGTTCCACTGTACTCCATGTTGATTGGAAGGGGAGATGTGTTTCATGCCGGGGCTGGGTAAATGGATGCAATGGTGAAAGAGAATTGTCTACGGTATCACATGTACTTTGTGCCCGAGGGATAAGAGCTCCCTGATGCGGTGCACAGGCAGCCTGCTTTTCGTCCCAAATTCTTAGATGAGGAATTTGGACTCGGGGAAGACCCGAACGACCAGCTGGACGAGGAGGAAAGTTCTGAGAGCAACTTTGAAATGGAGGAAGAGGAAGTTGAAGAGAAGGATTACAAAGAGGAAGATGACGTGGTACAAGGCCACAAGGCTGATAACACGGGTGGGGACCACGAGGAGGAACCGATGATAATGGATTATGAGGAGGACTAGATAAAACATGTAGGGCGTGTAGTGTTATGTGTGAGAGTGAGGTGACTTGACTAGTACTGAGAAATGAACGAATGTTTTGATATAATGTGAGCATAAAGAGATTGTTGAAGAAAGAAAATGAGTTACAAAGCGTGGGGTAAGGAGAGAGAGTATTGTGCGAAGATATCTTTTTTACAAAATGAGACTAAAATAGTACTGGTACTAAAAGAGTATGTCTTTTCTAAAGACATTGACATAGTTGATGTGAAAAGGGGCAGGGTCAGCCAAGCCCGCTCTCTTGGTATCCTCGGAGGAAAGGTAGAAGTAAGCATTTCTGAATTCGTACTCAGAAAATGAAGCGTGGAAGGAGGTAAGAGTGCTGCCGTAGGCGAGGAGGGATTGTACTGTGGATGGGATATTGTAGGAGATAGCTGTATTGGAGGAGACTATGCCGAGTAGTTCCTTCATTATCGTTGAGACTATGATATTGTAGCGGGTGGCCACGTCATGCATGGTAATGAAGCCGTGGGAGGAACCAACCAGGTTGAATGCAGAGATCCAGACGAGCTTTTCGTAGTAGGATTTAGAGAAGGCGTCTTCGTCAACGATATTGCAAGTGAAACCTGCGTTAAATTAGCGTTGTGCTAGTGCGAAACCCCATTTTCCGGTGACAGTTGTGAGGCCGTTGGGAGTAAGAGGGGTGACGCCATCCTGTGGAGGTGCAGCGAGAGTGGGTAAGGAGATGTAAAGAACTGCTTGTGTGGTGTGATGAAGACCATGTTTTGAAAGAATGGGAAGAATGTGGCCGTTCTGAATGAAGACCAAGTCTTGTCTGCGAGATGGAGGGCAGGAGCGATTTACTGTTTCCAACAAGTTGCTCCTGCCGCAGAAGAAAATGGGACCTTGCGGAATGCTGTCTGCGGCTATGAAATTTTGGAGTGAAAGAATGGTATCTTGAGGGGTACCGTGGTCGAAAAGCATGGAGCCAGTGCGGCCTCTACATACAACAACAGCTGGAGTGTGAGAGGAGCGGAGAGAAGAGGAAGGCGAGGTCATTATGTCGAATTTGTTGGATGCTGTGAGGATATATTGTGCTACAGGAGAGGAAGGGAGAGATGCTTAAGTAGAGAACGCCGTTGCCGATGTATACATCGATACAGTGGTGTCAGAGGAAAAGATAGTTTCTATGACTAAGTACTTGAAAGAATGAGGTAGGTGGGTATGGAGGAGTAGGACTGATGAATGTGTTTATGAAAAGACATGTGTCGAAATGAAGTATAAAGGGGAAGATTTAATGGTAAGGAGTTAAGGAACGGGCGCTGTGGATTGGTTTTGTGGGATGGTACTGAAAGGAAAAAACGAAAATATGGAAATATCTGGGAGAAATGCAGTTTTTGGGGAATGGCGGGAAATTGAGGTATAGAAAATTGTGATACAAATAGGCCTGCGGGGTAGAGGGGTGTGTGGCCATGAGTGTAACGGCTGTGATCAGGGGTGGCAAGGACGAGAGTTGTGGTGAGTCGCTCAGGCCTGTTCAAGTCGTGTACCGCCGGACGCCGTCTTTTCTCGGGATGTCGAATGGATACGATGGTGACGAGGAGCTAATGGCTCTGCTGCATAGGACGGAAGTGCCACAGACGCCGTCGTGGGCGGGAGGGGGTACTGAGGGGGTTTGTGTGAGTCAGAGGGTTTGTAATGGGGATGGAGGAGGCGGTGGAGGTGATGGGGATGAGGATGGAGGAGGAGGACGGGAGAAAAGGTTTATGGGAGAGATGAAGGAACGGGTGAGGAAGCTTGGGGGGAGTTTGAAGGAGCACTTCGACGACATGCTGTCGGAGATGGTGGCAGGCATGGGGTGATGGTGGACGAGAATGGGAAGGTGTTTGTGCCGCCGCAACTGCCGGGTGGCGCGCCGTTGGTGCGTTTCGAGAGTGCGGCGGCAGCTGCGAGGACGGCGGAGCGTATATTGGAGGAGCAGGAGGAGAAGAGGCTAGGAGGGGTTGGAAGCCGCTTTGGGGCTAGGAGGGTGTACCAGAATTGGGAGAGTTGTCCGTTGGACTTCTTTAACTTCACGTTTAGGGAAACTGAGACTCAGGATCCGAATGCCGAGTTGGAGTAAACCAGCGCTGGTGACCCGAGAGTAAATATTTTGAGTGATTTTGACGACTGCGACGAATGTGAGGCAACGGGCAGTGGCGGACGAACTGCAAACTAGCATACAACTTCAACAAATGGAGTTCAACTGCGGCACGTGGAAATGCGATTTCCAAAAAAAATTTTTTGCCTTGCCAACTAGCGCAATCTCCAAAATTGCTAGTTTTTTCGTACTTTTATTTTCATAACTAGCCATTTAGCATACTAATATAGCATTCCGAGAACACCGAAGTAGTGTTAGTAGAGACCAGAAGATGGCTAAGCACTCCTTCTTCGACGTGCTATAGTTCCGCTCTGGGTTCGTCAGTGAGCGACTCCAATATCCAATTGGTCGGTAGTCCCTGCGGGATTCCTGTTCCTGGAGAAGCACATATCCAATCTGGCCCTTGGACGCATCTGTATCAAGGATGAACGGCTTGTCCGGTTTGGGCAGGGCCAAGATAGAAGGATTAAGAAGCTTATCCTTAAGGGTCTGGTAGGCTTCGTATTGCTCGTCCGTAAGGTAGTCAAACTCCGATGGTGTCCCATTCCTCAGCATCTCGTTCAGAGGAGCAGCGATTTTCGCAACCTCTTGGACCAAGCGGCGGTAGAAATTACAGAGTCCTAAGAAGGAACGCAGCTCCGTGTGGGTCCTTGGAAGCTTCGCCTGGCGGATAGCGTCTGTGGTCCTAGAGGCTACCTTCAGCCGTCCAGGCAAGACCACATGGCCAAGATAGTCCACAGAGGCCTGAAAGAAGAAGCACTTGGGTAGCTTCAATGTTATGCCGGCCTGTTGGAGAATCCCAAGAACTGTCCTCACGTAGCTGAAGTGTTTCTCAATGGTCTTCGAGAAGACAATGACATCATCCAAGTATACTAGAGCGAATTTCTATTTGAACCTTGAGAGGATAATGTCCATCGCTCCCTCAAAAGTCACAGGGGCGTTCATCAGACCAAAGTGCATTCTGGTAAACCTAAAAAGCCCCTCGTGGGTCGCAAACGTCGTCAGTGGCTTTGCGGCTTCGTCTAATGGTATCTGCCAATAACCCCAATTGGCGTCCAGGGTCGTAAAGACAGTCGCCTCTCCTAAGGAGTCAAGTCAGTCGTCCATACTGGGAATAGGATACGAATCCCGTTTGGTCATGGAACTCAGTTTCCTGTAGTCAATGCAGAACCGTACAAATCCGTCTTTTTTGGCAACCAGGACAAATGGACTTGCCCATTCGAACTGGTGTGGTGGGGCCGGTTTGATGACATTGGCCTTCCTCATCTTCGCCATTTGTTCGGCGACGATGGACCGTCTCTTAAGGCCTGTCCTATAGGGGTGTTGGTACACCGGATTTGAGTCTTCCTTAAGGTCAATTCGGTGCTTTGTAGCTCGAATTTCACCCAACTTGTCAGACCACATGGATTTGAATTCTCGAAGGAGTTCTATAACCTGAGGTCGGTAGGATACGATTTCCTCTCCCATGTGGACTTCCCTCTCCCATGACTGGACGACCTCGTCGTCGTCGGGGGTAGAGTCGTCCAGATTGGTTTCCATAATGGCCACAGGAGCTGGAAGGGCGATGCCAACCACTGTTCTCTTAGGTAGCCGAACTGGTTGGTCTCGGAAATTACTGAGACTGACCATAAACGGCTGACGCGGAAGAAAGTCCATTACGCCATTAGCCATGAGGGTGAGTTGACGCCGAATCGTCTTCGGATGATTCTGAAGCGTCAACAGACCAGAAGATTCGCATTGTGCCCAAGCGGTGGTCTGATTCATTGGTGGAATCAACACAGCCTTTGTGAGTTTGAACTTATTGGACACGGTGTTTGTACCCAGTTGAAGACATCGTAGGTTCGCGTCTGGTCCCGGTTCGGGACCTACCACAGCCACTGGATGTGCGCGATTGAACGCGACTTTCCGAAGACCTGGATAAATGGCCTTCACGTAACAGTCAATGAAGGAAGTCCCAAGGATGCACTCTACGCCCAAATTGGGACAAACAAGGAACCAAGTACGGACTTTTAGATAGTCCCATTGGATAAACAAGGGTATGATTCCTTTAATGGCCATGGGACGGCGAGACGCATCTGTGATTCTGGGGGTCTTCCTCATCTGAACCTTGTCTTCCGAACCAAATGGTAGGACCTTTGGATGTACCAGGTTCGGCCCAGCACCGGTATCTAGCACGCTCGTGATTACTTGAACGTGGGAGGTGCAGAGTCCTATAGTCATTCGAACCTTGTAGTTCTCTTTCCTAAGGACACAAACTGGGTCCGTGTCATCCGATGACGGCTCTTCCAAGTCGTTAATTTAATTCTCCACAGGTTGGTTAGACTCCGAAGAACTTGAGAAGCTGGTGGAAACTGGCTCCTGGGGTCCAACGGGTTTGAGGCTAGGATCCTCAGACGGGCGGTTCGCCTCGTTACGCTCCTTTACTCGTTTTCCTGTCCCGTGTCTCCATGACGCGCCAGGGGATTTCCGTCGTCCTGTACCTGTGGAATCTGTTCGGCGTCGTTCGAGTCAATAACATTGATTTGCGAAGGACCGATTGTTTCGCGAGGGGTGGCGTATCGACTGGAGTCTGGAGACTGCGAGCTCCTTCGGTACAGGCGAGCGTACATTCCTTCAAACTTCCTTGCTTGAAACTTCGCATCTCTTCTGGCAAACAGGTTTTTACGAACGTTCTCTGGCATAAACTTCATGCAGTCGCACGGTTTCGCCGTGGACAGGCAAATAAAACATGCCCCTGATCGGGTGAAAACGTCCTTCTTAGGTTGAACAAAGGTGTACCTCGGCGTGGTATGTCCATATGGACTGCTTGTTCCGGTGGTCGGTATGGATGGAGCACCAGGCGGCACGGAAGAGAAAGAGACTGCAAGGATATCTCCCTCTTCCAAATGCATGGGGCCAACGGACTCACTTTCAGAGGAATGGAAAATATGGACTTTAGAGCTTTTCCGCAACGGGGAAGCTCGGCCTCTGGCATCCGTGTCCGCAGCCCGGCGAGAAGTCCTATAGGTATTGCCGTAACCCTCGGAATACGTAACCAGCTGACGGACGGAAAGCTTCTGGTGGTCTGTGTGATGATTCCGCACATGTGTCCTAATGGCTGGAAGCAGCCCTGCGATGAATTGCTGCTTGAGTTGACCTTCGGAAAACATATTGTCACAAAGGTACGCCTTCTTCCATAGTTGGTCAGCAAAGTCTGACTCGGTCACATTGGTGTTTTGCCTGAAGGAAATCACGCCCTGATGGGCATTCATAACGACCTCTTCAGTGGCATAGGTGTCCAGTAGGTAGTGAACAACTTCCGGATAAGATCTGAGAAGCTCCCTGTCGGTCGCATCAATCGGGTCATTAGTCCCAGAAATCTTCGCTACCACATGGTCATGAGCTTTCCCACTGAGAAAAAACTGAAACAGGTACAGAGCGGCACCCTCAAGAACGCCGTTCTGATCGCAAGCCGCACGGAACTGACTCAAGAACCTGAGGACGGCGATCGGGTCAGTACCCAAGAACTTGTCCGTAAGGATGAGCTGCATCCGTTTGGCCCATTTGGTGACCTTTCGGGCCACCGAAACGGAATAACGTTTGGACTTGCCAATCAAGCGGTATGTACAATAATCCAGAACTTTCTTGAAAAGTTCGTTGGTGGTGGTCAGCGGTTTGAAACGTCGAACAGCCGCCTCATCTGCGTCCGAATCCGGCGACGACGACGAGTCCAAACTACGATCATCATCGCTATCGTCCGAATACTCTCTCCTTCTTCTCGACTTCTTATCCTTCTTCTTGCCTCTCTTCTTCTTGCGGTCAACACTTCGTCTCTCCAATGGAGCGATCCCTTCATCGCCAAATCCACTGGGCCTACGGGGCTCCTGGGACCCCTGGTACCTCCTGAGTGGTGCATCCATTAGGCCTACCTGCCGGGGAGGCTCTCTTCCACTCCCTGCTTGAACTTTCATTTGGTCTTCCTGTAAATCGATCCGGCGAAGGGCTGATAAGGCAGCTACTCACGGGGGTTCGGAATGTGGTTGCCACACAGAGGCCGTTGGATTACGTTGATTAGCGGGCGCAAGGGCCGGGGGACCTACCTGGCGTGTGACCTCCGTCCGGATGGCCGAGGCCATGGCATCGACAAAGGTTGTCGTCTCCAAGACCTTAGGGATAAGGCGGTGAATCCGTTGGTCACTCATCCCGTCCAAGACCATTGGTACGCGAGTATTCAAAAGGGTCTGTACATGCTCTTCACAGAATCTCCTCATCTGTGGCCAGAGGACTTCGGCGAGACCCTTGAAAAGGTCTGCCATGACATTCGGGGCGACTTCCATTGCGTCCTGCCTTGGTGTGGCCGGCTGTGAATTAATCCTGTCCAAGCGGGAACGAAGGCGAGAGGCCAAATTGGGCTCTTTACCTATCCGTTCGGGGTTACCCACGGGGGTCATTGGGCGTCCCTGAGGTTGGCTTCGTGTGCTCCGACGGTCACTGCTCATATCAGCTATGAGGCCAATAGTTTCGGAAACCGTCGTAGCTCCACTGGGGCAAGCTTGGGGAGCCCGAGAGTCATCTTTCTGAAGGTTATCGGTATCCATGGGGCGGTTGTTTTCCTATACCAGTCCGTCGGTCCAGATCCTTTGTGGTAGAATACTAGAGTAATCTTCTTTCCTGAAAAGAACCACGGGTCGTCCTAGAGGATTCTAGGTCGGGAGACCAAATGTAGGATAGTGTGGAACGAGGGCTCACCCCTAGAGCCTCGATGGTAGCTTGGCAGAGAGTTCCACGTGGGAAGAGGATGACGGCGACACCTTTGGTATGGAGGCACAATGGGCGGACACTAACTATGCACTCCTACAGGATGGAAGGTGCAGTAGTGGCGGCTTGAAGACCTAAAGGCAAGAAAACGGCAAGCTTAGGGGCTAGTCGTTACCAAGAGGGTGTCTGGTCTACCATCTGAGGGCAGGCGCTGCTTGAGGTGCTTAAGTATCTGCACCAAGGCTCCTCGACCCTGTGGCACTGTAATGTGCCCTATCTTATATCTACAGTAGGTCCTAATGGCTAATCTAATGAGATAAAATAAGAAATAGGCCCCTGGACAAACGCGCACACGTGGTGGCACCTATGCAGGCCCGTACACGTGTTGAACTTCCATGCAAGTCCTCCGGCTGGTCAGTCTTCAAGAATCGCTCTCCCACAGTTGTAAATGCAATCAATACATTTCGCACCGAGGTTTCAGCATGAATAGACTAAATATCACAGCGTATTGCCGGTTGGATGGAGGAGTCAAGTAAAAGATCAGAAGAAGAGGCCAAATGGAGAGGAGAGGTTCTTTATGAGCTGAAGCAGGGCAAAGGCAACATAGCTGTGCAGGGAACGGATATTGGGGATGGCACCGAGCGTTCTGTTCAACAGGTATGTCATAAGACATTTAATCGTGTCACACATTTGACTTTTAATATGGCCATCACTAACACAATGGTTCTCGATTTCGATTTCGAAAAGAACGCGAATGCGGCTAAAGTAAGCTTGTACATGTTCCCAAATAATGAAACAGTACTTATGGTAACAACGAAATGCTGAACCTTTCTTTTTTACCTGCTTAGGAGTTCATAAGGCTAAACATTGCGCAGAACTTCCTAAATTTGTCCGCAGAAGGTGGAAAACTGCTTTTCGCAGCAACCGCACAAAGGGAGCTGGACCAAGAGGTCTCTTTGTTATACGATGCGTCTCGTTTTGTTCTTGAAAATGTGGTATCTCGAAGCTCTGTTAAGAAGTTTTTGAGTTCTAGCGTACCCGTTCGACGTAAGGGTAAACCATGCGAACAAAGTGTTCAGAGCTTTATTGCATCCGGACAGAACCGGGTCCAAGACGGCATCAGAGCGAAAGCTGTACGTGAAATGTTCCATATCTAATCTCCAGTGCCAACTCTTACTGGCCGTATTCTGACACATTCGCCACTCAGGTCAACGCGATCTTTACGAGCCTACCAGATGACAATCTGGACGCCCGCATTTTGCGCTCGAGGACATGTAACCAAGAGGAGAAAAAGTTTGCTGCCGAACGTTTACTGCGAAACAAGGATTATTTGAAAGATACGTCCTTCGTAAACTCCTGACGCGAAGCTGTCCTGGCTGCAATTCATGAGATTCATGACATCGTGTTGTCCTGCTCTGACGCGTTGAGAAACGAATTTCCGGATAGCGTCGTCCCAGCATCAGCACTAAGTTTATCCGTTTACGGAGAAAATGTCATGATCAGCATTTATTCTTTAGGATTTGTTGTTATGAAGGTGCGTGAAGCATCTTTTTCTTGTCTTGTGGATGTCTTACTGACATTTCTTGCGAATACCATGTGCGATAGGTTGTGAAGGCAATGGAAAAGCTTACCAAAATTCGAACCAGGAGGGTGTCCCATGAGCCATACTGGGCACGACACGTTCTGGATCTAGATTTTCACCTGAAGAATGCAAATTTTATTACAGCAGATGTTTATATATCTTTATCAAACACAAACATTTTGTTTGGACAATTGTTGGTAAATGGTTTGTTGGATAAGGATGATATTGAGCATTTGAAGCGCAAAACAGAAGTTTAGATAGCCGCAGCGAATGATACTTTTGTGAGAAGTGGTTATTGTCATTTCTTTCACAAATGAGTCTGAAGTATGGAGTGAGTGCATGACAAGTTGAATTTATTGTAATATTTAGTTGCGTTGTTTCATTCATAAAGATCGATCTTTTTTGTGTACTGTTTTGCGTTACAGAGGTTTTGACATTTGTATAGTACATATGGCTGTGTAACAAATGTTTCGTTGTTTCACCTATGTTTCTTCAGAGAATGCTTTATATGTAATGACGCCATTTTTTTCCGGGCTGCATACCGTAGGGCTGTTGATGCTTTTCCTGAAAGTCTGTAATTGATCGGTATATTTTGAAAAACAGTTTTGTTTTTCAATGGTTTCTTAGGAACTGAAAATTGTAACTCATTTACGTCAATATGCTTGCCGATGATGGTATAGAACTTGAGATCTAGACGGTAGAAGTTCGAGCGCTAAGACTGACAATGCGCCGTGGTTAACACTGTTAGTTTAATTGAGAAGTTCAATTGAACAGTGTTTTGATGAGCAAAGAGCTCTAGTAAAAAGCATGGAGACGACGAACGATCGTCGAGGGAGGAGGAAGAGACTTCCCCTCAACTTCTGGTGCCGGTTTCTCTTGCCTGAGCGTAAATTGGCACAGTTTTAACTTCGCGAAAACAATATTACGTTCACCGACAAGAGTTATTGGCAATGAAGGATGATGCCAAGAAGGCTGAGTCTGCTGCAGTGCGGCAGTCAACAATTGTGGTACTTGAAGCTCCACTACTGCGGAATATCGATGTTCCTTCAATCTCAGCTTTTTTGAAAGATGGTAAAGTGTACGAGCTAAAAGTTGTTGAGAAGAACAGAGAACCTGGAATTTCGATCACACCGACTTCATAAAAACACTCAATCACTGACACAGTGTTGGAAATTATGATTGATAGAAAATAGGGTGAAGCGTCTGCAGTTGACGATATCACTGAAGAGATGCTCAAGTCTTGCTTGGAGAAGAACTTCAAAATCGAATTCAAGAAATTACGTAAGGACGAATGGGAACGCATTGTTCAAAACGTTCGTATGGATATGAAGCTATCCGATACACGAAGCCGAGTATGGCAGCTAGTTGTCAACTACAAAGAAGCATTGCGAGATGCCGGATATATCACCGCAGTTGATGAATGTCGCGAGATAGCTATCCGACATCTTCGGGAACGCACCCAGCCAAAACGGTTGCAGCAACACATGAAGGAAATAATTCGCATGGAATGTAAGACACGTATCCATAAAGATGATTTGCGATCATATGCAAGACGTTTGGCTGAAGAAGCACAAGTCATCGAGCAGGCTCGTAGACGATTGGGCTCAGATAAGGGCAACATAGATATTCTGCCAATCAAGAACTCTGGGAGTCAGAACTCTGAGAAAGGGCGTACGTCACGGAAGCGAGATTTAGACTCCGAAACCAAGGACGAGAACAGCCAAGGCCAGCCGAAGCGTTTGCTTCCGTATTGTTGGAACAAAAACGAATGCCCTGGGAAACTTCATTTGTTAAAGAACTGTCTTAATTCTTCGGAACAAGAGAAGAAAGAGATCTTTACTCGTTTTTCAAAAGAACGAAAGAAAATGAAGCAAATACGGTCATTGCAGATACAGCGTAGTAGCAAAAGTTCATTCATGTTCGACGGAACAGTTGTGGGATCTGGGGAAAATACGCATGTAGGTGTCCTCACGGGTCAAGGTGCTTCTGTTAATTGTATTCCCATGAAACTCTTCAAGATGTCAGAAAAACATGGTTGTGTACGTGATGTACAAAGGCTCAGACTTGTAGAGTTCTACAATATGTTTGACGAGAACGCCAAACCTTTGGCAGCTTTCCAAAAATGTACAGCTGACATTGAACTCGGTGTGAGGCATGGAACAAAACTGCGAATCCGTAATGCTTGTTGGGGAATCATGAATGTATCATGTGAGCACATCATTATTGGAAGACCCACGTTGGATGCCTTAGCCCTGAACAACCGCACACACTTATCAGCTGCTGCTACACGACTGCAGGGGGACATCGACTTGGGCACAGTGACGGAGAGCTCCGTTGCTGGCGATATCTCCAAGATTGCATCCATGTTGTCGAGTAATTACTCAGTATTTCACAGTACAGGAGATGCGGATGATGATCAGTTGTCAGACGAAGACGTCTATATTGATCTCGGAGAAGATGACCCAGACGAGCTTGAAGCAGCTCTGAAGAAACAATTTGAAGACGCCAGAGCAAATGGAATGACGTCCGCAGGCTGTGTCCAACTGCAAAACTTGTTTAAGAAGTACCGCCAGGTTTTTCGGCTTAGGCAGGGAAAAATCCCACCAGCCAAGAGCGAGCCATTCAGGGTCGAAATTATCGAAGGGCATGAACCTGTAAAGGTCAAGGTTAGGTGTTATGCAACTCCACATCGAAATTATATGGACATGTTCACTCGGCAGCTTGCTGACATGGGGTTTGTATTCTTAAATCCCAAGGCAGAGTGGCAGTGTGTCCCACTAGTCGTTCCAAAGGTGAGGTTTCGCCTGACGATAGACCTCAGACCACTTAACGCAGCCACCAAGAAGCAAGCGTGGCCAATGCCAAATCTCGAAGCAGAAATGCAGAACTTCGCTGGTAGTACAGTGTTTGCAGCTATTGACCTGGTTTCTAGTTATTGGTGGCTTCCGTTGCCTGAGGATTCATATGCAAAGTGCTCTTTTGTCACTCCTAACGGTTTGTTCTCGTCAGGGAGAGTATTGGAGCTCTACGAGTTCGTTCACTGCTCACCCAACTGTTGGAAGAGGCTTATAAGAAGGTCGGAAAGCGCAAGAAGGCATTGTTGAAAAGAGTTCCACTACGTAGCCTTTCTTGGGGAGCATTTCACGATGCTTTGTTCATGGATGTTCAAGAAAGCCTACATGAAAGCGTTAGACTCTCGTTTGAGAAAGAGAGTTATGTCATTTGCGTGTTTACCGATGCTTCTGGGCGCTACTGGTCAGGAGTAGTGACCCAGATAAAAGAAGAACAGTTAAATCGTCCCATCGAAATGCAGGAGCATGAGCCTCTTGGGTTTCTGGGTGGTGCGTTCACTGAGACACAGTCAGGATGGGCAACGTATGAGAAAGAAGGTTACGCATTCTTTCAGGTTTTCAAGAAGATGGATTACCTGCTTTTAGGCCGAACGGACACTATTGTGTTCACAGATCATCATAATCTCCTGTTTGTGTTTTGTCCGATGGCATTCATGCCTTCCCTGGGGAGACATATCATCTCAAAAGTCCAAAGATGGGCTTTGTTCCTAGCCAGGTTTGAATACTTTCTGGAGCATATTGAGGGATTCAAGTATGTGTTTGCTGATATGCTTACACGCTACATCAAATGTTACAGATCAAAGCCAGCTGCAAGATCGATTTCCAGTCTTCTGCTGAAGGCAACACAGATAATACCCCCCGCTGACTCTTTTGTCTGGCCAACGTTAGGAGAGATACGTGTGGTACAGCAGACTTCAACAAGAGAGGAGGCACTAACATCAGACGGAGATGGAGCCTTGAGGTTCAAAAACATGATATGGATACCAGATGAAGATGTTGAGCTAAATTTGAAGATAATGTTTGTATCTTACTTTGGTAGCTGTGGTCACCATGGAGCATCTGGAGCTGAGAGTGTGATAAGGGAAGCATTTTATTGGAGGTCCTTAAAGGAAGATGTGCAGGCCTTTGTGAAGGATTTTCTGTACTGCATCTTATCTAGAGCTGGATCTATCCTTTCTAGATCTTTTGGGCATGCTCTGCACGCTACAAGTCCAAATAAAGTGATCCATGTTGATTTATTGTACATGGGGCGAAGTAATTCTAGTTTTAGATATATCTTACTCATTAGGGATGACATTTCTGGTTTTGTTTGGCTCTGGTCTGGTGTGGCAGGAGACAGTATCACAGCAGCCGAAGCACTGTCATCTTGGACCGCAAACGTCAGTGGATGGGACCACATGGTAACCGATCAGGGTGCTCATTTTCGAAACTCGCTAATGAAAAATCTCGCAGAGGAGTTTCATTTTGCTCATCACTTCACCACAGCGTACTGTCCGTGGGCGAATGGTTCAGTCGAAAGAATTTGTCTTGAAGTGCTTCGAGCATGTAAGGCTTTGTTAGCCGAGTGGCGACTGAAACCAGTAGAATGGCCAAAGGTTGTGGAGGTGGTGCAGAGTGTCTTAAACCACGCTCCTTTGAAACTTTTGGGATTGAGAGATAAGAATATGCCTAATGTCTACAGAGCTTTGCTCGAGGTATTCACTGGTCATATGCCGAAGCGTTCGTTGCTTTCCGCATGAGTAACGAAAAACTATCCAAAAGCAGCGAATGCTACAGAAGTCAGAGCACGACAGATGGTAGAAATAGATTGCTTGCAAACAGCAGTGGAAGAAATGCATGAAAAGGTGTCCCCAGAAGTTTCGAGGAGCCGAAATCGAAAGGTTCAGGAACATAATATGAGGACGCGTGTGCATTTTCCAGACTTGGATGTGGGATCTTTCGTCCTTGTGAGACAAGCTGTATACGGTGGGCACAAATTACGATTCAAGTGGAAGGGACCTCGTCGGATTATAGAAGTTAAATCTGAATGGGTTTTTGTAGTGGAGAACATTCTCACGAAGAAGAAAGAATTTGTTCATGTGCGTCGCTTACTACCATATAGAACGGATCTGGACAGTCAATATGTTGAAGATGAACTACTGAAAGCTATCAAGCATAATGAGGCGATCATTGAAAGAGTTGAGAGCCTACTGGATATTCGTGATTGGTTAGATGGAATCGAATTGTTCGTTCAATGGGACGGATGGCCTGACGATATTGATTGTACATGGGAACCCCTCCGCCAATTGTTTGAACATGTTCCTGGTGTAGGGCAAGATTTTCTACATTCTGCAGGGAAGAGAGAGTTGACTAAGCGGGCCCTGCGTCTTTGCGCTTTAGAATGATTCACATTACCGATAACTGATTTTGATACGTAATATGACTCATTCAGCGTTATAGAACTTGAGATCTAGACGGTAGAAGTTCGAGCGCTAAGACTGACAATGCGCCGTGGCTAACAATGTTAGTTTAATTGAGAAGTTCAATTGAACAGTGTTTTGATGAGCGGACAGCTCTAGTAAAAGGCATGAAGACGACAAACGATCGTCGAGAGAGGAGGAAGAGACATCCCCTCAACTTCTGGTGCCGGTTTCTCTTGCCTGAGCGTAAATTGGCACAGATGGTGCACGTAGAAATGTGAACCGGGTCCTGGTAACCCGGTACACTTTCACTAACGTGAAAGTTATTGCCGCCTCCGTGGCGTTGTCTGATTTGGTGGGCTAATGGAAAGTTAGCTGCAGTCCAAATTCTCGGATAAACCCATTTTGGTGCTTAAAACTTTTTTTTGGTTGTGTACTTTAATTTGGTCCTGTGAGAGTGTTTCTGCTTACCTTTGTGGTGGAAATAGTACAAAAGATGAACGATAACTGCGTTGTCAAGAAAAACAACGTTTTTTAAATCTATGGACGTAGATGACATGAGGAGGTTGTTTTGGTTTGGTGTGGCTAGCGGGGTGGAAAAAGGTTACGGTGCGTGGTGGTCTTTATCTTGAATTCTTTTTGCGAGTAAACATGCCTGCTACTTAACAGACCTTAATCAAATTCGACTTACGATTTTAATTCGGCGTTTCATAGTCTACCATGCAGCAGCCACTTCTTCGACAATCTTTCCTTCCTGGCACGGACTCGAATACCTTACATCCCTTCTACTCAGAAGTTATGACCGAAAACTCCCCAAACCTCGTGTTCTGAAGCAAACCTCTATTGGCCTTCGCCGGGCACCATCGCTGGCAAATTCAATTGAGGCAAATTTAAGAGAACAAACAAAACGAGACACCCTTCCCCTTCCCGCGAGATTTTGACATGATATCTTTCTTACAACTCGAAACGGCCGAACGACCAAGAACAGAAAAGGACAGCTTTCTTATGTCCGCATCTGACCAGTAGCACCAACCACTCTATCAGTATCTTATATGTCAATGATGAAACATTTCTCTCACGTGAACAAAGAATGTAAAAGCGTCGTATGCCAACCGACCGAGTCGCGTGCGCGAACGGCCAGACACTCTTTAACTTCCGTAAAAGACGCAATATGAAAACCGCTAATTTGCAGGCGACGGTAGTGCCCCGAGACAACCCACGCGACTTCTCAAAAAGTTTCGCGACATGAAGACCTCAAACGATTCACACCAAATCACGAATTCATTGCCAGCCTTTTGTTCTTTGCTACAACGCTAAAATACTTCTATAGTTTCCCAACGAACACGCCAACCTAAATCATCAGAGATCAGGAGTATAAAACGAAAAACGTTGACACAGCGTGCACCACCATGGAGTAAACAGCACAAGACCGCCGTTTATTAGTGGTTCCATTCAGCACCATAACAATTTCGGGACTATGACCGACTCATTCAAAGATTCACAGTTTCACAGTATCAAGATGTCATTTGTCGCGTAGTATTTGACAGGTTTCAGGACAATACATGCTACAACGATCTCGAAGCCAAGTACAATATTCCAGTTGGCCGCCTTCGCCGATGGTACAACGCATGGACACACACGTACCCAGAGTCCCAACCAACACATTTCATGGACATAAGTGTGCCCTTCCGCGACAAGGGACGCCCGACAGCACTGCTTCAGAAGGAAGAAGTCGCTCTGGTTAGGTCTGTTGACTACTTCGTCGCAAATAACACTCCAATTACAAAAATAGGGCTTTGTGACCTTGTGCAGACCTATGTGTCTTCGTTGCCCGCTGCAGACCAGATACGTATTGGTTTCGAAGACAATCGTCCGTCCATTGGCTGGTTGAACCGCTTCATTCTGAGGCACAATTTAAAGTTCAAGCTCGTGAGAATGGTTGAGCAGGTGAAGGACAGCACTCCTTGGAGGCGATTTGAGGTACTTAGTTAATTTTCGCATCATGCGTTAGTAGATATATATGAGCTACACCGCTATTAGCGTGTCGCCTCGCTGAGATAATTTCCACACATGTACACTTGGATTGCACGGCTCGAGGCGCCGCTTAGCGGGTGTTAGTAGCACACGTGTAGCACGGATATGCCGGAGGCAGTGCCCCCAGCATTGCTGTATTTACTTAGATATTTTACAGATTATTTTGCCCGACGCACCCACTGTCAGTGGTGCGCCAAGCTCAGTATTTAGAGGGTTGAGCATCGCTCCCCCAAGTAAATTGCCCTTTGCCAAGCAAGGGCTTCCTGGCTCTAACTATCACGCTTTCGCGGATTTTTTACCTCCAAGTGCAGTGAAAGCCGTGTTGTTCACGTATAGTTACCCACCCTTGTGGCGCTCAGATTATAAGCACTATTTGTGTGTCTCGTTCCGACCTATTGTCGTATACTCGCCCCTGTACTGGGTTTGATTTATTATCTCTCTCTTTTCCCCACTCTGGTGGTTCGTGTAGTGCAATAGAGTCAGCCCATATTGGGTATGCATAGTAGCATAATAGTAGTTTAGTGTGCACAAGGTGTCCCTCAGGGTGTCCACGTGTAGGGCTCATGCACTGTGTTGTGCCAGCCCTCAGGGACCCCCTTTGTAGGTAGATTGTTTATTATTTTTCGACACGTGGCTGCTGTCCCCGGAGATGCACTTAAGCACCTCTTGCTGGGCAGAGCTGACCGTGGTAAACCTCAAGCACCCCCTAACAGCCGATTCTCCATCGTCTAGTTTCCCATAGGGTCGTTCTGCCACCGCTACGGGTGCTACACGCCTGTCTTGTGCCCCGTTGTTATCGTCGCTGCATGTTTCTTTGTCCCCGCTTGGGTGCTGCGCATAGTATCCCTATTTCTTGGGCATTGTTGATACTCACTCGCATGAGTGTACTTCAGTTCGCTTTCTCCCCTTTTTGGGTTTGACTTTTTGCCGTGTTTGCAGTGGCCCGTTTCCGACACCTTGTCGTTGCCGTGCTACTCTCTTTCGAGAACTCATTTTGTGACCGTGTGAACACGTGGTTCTCTACCGACTACTAAACAGCCTCACGCCCCGACGCTTGTCGTGGTGGTTTGACCTCGGATTTACACCCGACGTAGCTGTGTCATTCCCGGAGTGCTCCGTTTGCTGTGCTGCCCTGTAGAGGGGAAGATTTCGAACGTCTTCGTGAGCTTCCGCTTTTCCCGCCAAAGGCGTTGCTCTACAGCAGGAGCGCACTTACATTACAACCGATAAGATTGCGAGACACTTCGCGCTTCTAGAGAGCTTGTTTGATCGCTTTCATATTGTTGATCCTCGCAGAATCTTGAACCTTGATGAAACCGGTTCTTCCATTAACAAAATTCTAAGGCGAAGTCTTCGAAAGGGCATTGGAAGCAAAAAATGAGTTCTCATTCAGAAGAATATGAAGGTGAAAGGAGCGAATGATCGCGTTGCCGTTATTCTAGTGGTGTCCGCCGATGGAAAACCCTGGAAACCAGTCATCGTCTTCTGGGGAAAACGAGCTCACTACCGCTTTGCCGAAGGATGACTACAGACATTGCATGACTTCCTTCCTCCTTTGTACTTGTATCAACGTCATATACCAGGTGTCGATGGTGCTTTATTTCACGACTGGTCGCAGCAATTTGTACAGGAGACTGAGGCTCTTGGCAGTGGGGTCTCTATCTTCTCATCCTTCTCGACGGATATGCCGGCCACTTGGAATACCGGACTTTCAATCATTTGAAACAAAATCGTATTATTGTTGTGTCGTTTCCTTCTCACACCAGCCACATACTTCAGCCATTTGAGGTTGGTGTCTTTCGGTCTTACAAGTCCTATGTGCAACGGGAGGTACATCGCGTTTCGAGGTGCACATCTGTCATTGATGTATTTGACGTTGCTACCGTGATTAAGACAGCGCTTTCTAAAGCTCCAATATACTCAAAAATCCGTAGCGGTTTCCGCATGACAGGCAATTGGGTGCACGAGAAAGGCTATTCGTCTGCAGAAGTAATTGACGACTCCGTTTTCGTGGAAAGAAGTGAAAAGGATGAGATTTCATTCATTACGTTAGTTGACAAGTTTGTGGCAAATTCTCGTGCACTTGTAGAAGAGACTAAGGTAGATAAGGTAATCACAGTGAAGCTTTCAACAGAGTATGGACGCCACTTAACAACGGATAGTGTATTGAAAGCTCTAAGAATCAAAAGCAATGAATCAAGATGGTTTGAAAGTGCAGCGGGTTTAACACTAAGTACGGCCAGTTTGAGTACCTAGTTATGCCCATGGGCCTCCACAACTCTCCCGCTACGTTTCAGGGCCTCATGAACCGGGCCTTGCATGACTTTATAGATCGCTTTCTTGTGGTTTATATTGATGATATCTTGATATACAGTCGGACACGCGAGGAGCATCTTACACATGTTCGGTCTGTTCTGCAACGTCTCCGAGAGCATCAGCTATATGCTTCCCCGAAGAAGTGTGAGTTTATGAAACCAGAGACCGAATTTCTTGGCCTCATTGTCGGCCGGGACGGCCTTCGTGTGCACCCTGCGAAGACCGAGGTCATCCAGAATTGGCCTACTCCGCAGACTCTAACGGAACTTCGCAGCTTTTTGGGTCTGGTGCAGTTTTTCAGACGATTCATCCCTCATTTCTCCACCAGGACAGCGCCTCTAACTTGCTTGACAAGAAAGGGTTCTGGCATCCGTGCTTGGGACTGCGCTGCATCTAAAGCGTTCACGGATTTGAAGTCGGCCCTCGTTCAGGCCCCTGTACTCGTTCCCCCGGACTGGGAACGCCCGTTTCGTGTTCACATTGATGCATCACAAACAGCGGTTGGCGCTACTCTTACTCAACTAGATGATTCGAACGAAGAGCTCGCGATCGCCTATATGTCACGCCGACTGACTTCGGCGGAACAGAATTACACCGCTAACGAACGTGAGCTTCTTGGTCTTGTTTTCGCTTTGACGCGTTTCCGTTGTTACCTAAAAGGTTCTACTTTTGATGTAATTACTGACAATCAAGTGATACAAAACTTTTTGACTAAGAAGAACCTTAACAGGCGGGAGGCGCGCTGGTTGGACACGTTGGCGTTCTTCACCATCAGCGCTGTTACGCTTCAGAAGGGTCGACTTCACGTGCTTGGTGATTCTTTGTCCCGCATTCTCCAGCGTATGGAATTGTCACATGTTGAGCCTACTTCGAGATCGTTTTCCGCTCTCCAGAAGGACATCTCAGACTATGCCGCCGATCAGCAGTTCGGGCCAATATTTGCCGCATTGCACAATGAATGGCCCGAGAACGCGAAGCAACGTAAGCGCATTGAAACTCTCCTGCCTTCTTTCCGCCTGGAAAAATGGCGGCTCTTGTATGGTAACAAGCTATGCCACCCTTCCAAGGCCCGGCGTGCAGTCCTAGAACTTGTGCACGACAACCCGGCCGGGGGGCATTTTGCGTTCGCTAAAACTCTCGCCCGACTTTCCGACTACCATTGGAAGCATAAAAGTCGTGATGTCGAGCGCTATTGTTCGGGCTGCAGTACCTGCCAGCAGCAGAAAGATTTCCATGGGCAAACGCTGAACGACTCGCAGGCACTTCCGGTCCCGACGCGACGATGGGGCATGGTCGCTACTGGTTTTATTGTCAAGCTGCCTCGCACTGCGCAGGGCTACGATGCAATATCAACCTGGGTGGATCGCCTATCGCGCCGTGTACGTTTCGCGGCCTGCAAGGAGACTGACAAAGCCGATGATATCGCTCGCCTTTTCTTCGTGACTATATTTCCGCATCATGGCCTACCTGATTCTATCATTTCTGATCGTGATCCCCGCTTTATTGCCCAGTTTTGGCAATCATTAATGTCTTTGTGTGGTATACAGCTCCGTATGGCATCGTCGCGCCACCCGCAGACTGACGGGGCTTCTGAAGTTATGAACCGCATGGTGGAGAACTATATTCGGTGCTTTTGCTCTTTTGAGCAAAAGGATTGGGATAGGCTTCTACCGAGCGCGAAGTTTGCTTATAACTCCGCTGTTTCAGAAGATTTGGGTCTCTCTCCGTTTCAAATTGATCTCGGCTGGCAGCCTAGGGCCCCTATGGATATTTTGTTTAAAGCTCCGTCGCAGTTAGAGGGCTTGAAGGACTTTGGCGATCGACTTTCATTGGTAATGTTCGATGCCTAGTATGCGCACCGATTGGGTAAGGCACGCCAGACGGCAGAGGCAAGCGTGCACTATAAGGTGCCAGATTATAAGGTCGGAGATGAAGTATGGGTATCGCGGAAGCTCTTCAAAGATTTGTACAGCAAGGTGCAGGCGTCTTCTAAGCTTTCCGCTAGACGGTTTGGTCCGTTTTCTACTTTAGAACTCATGGGAAAGAATGCAGTTCGTCTAGAATTTCCAAGACATATTCGGACTTATCCTGTCGTTCATGTTTTTTTTACTAATCCGAATCGTTCACAGTCTTCGTCGCTGGCACAGAAGAGCCGGTCTGCTTCTGTTCCTGTTGACCGCAATTCTTCCACTCCTTTATTTAATGTTTCCCGAATTCTTGCGCATCGTAGACGCGGACGTGGATATCAATGGCCCACGCTCATGGATAACTCACGCACTCACGACGCCGAATGGCAGCCGACTCGTAATTTCATTGACGCAGATGGAACTTTTACTGCCGCCTTGCACGAATACCTTGTTCAGAAGAACTTGCTACCCCATCTACACTGATGTAGTTATCAGATGTTTGAGTGCGCAATGGAGCAACAGGGCACTATGAAAAAGGGCGTAGAGTGATCGGTTACGACACAAAAGAGTACAAATGGTTCAAAAAGAAGCACAGGGCTGGCTGTGACTAACAAAGAAGAGTGCAAGTGATCACAGAAATTGTAACTCTGTGCTAAAGGGCGCAAAGACCACGACTGGAAGTCGTACTTATACGCCCGTTCAGGAACTGGGGGACTCGAATAAACACGGCATCGACCCAGTCGACATTCGTTTTGCATACTTTGTTGAAGCTCGCGAAAAATGCAGTACAAGCCATGATCGAGTTACATGAAGGGGCTTCTACTGTAGTGGTAGAAGATGAAGAAGCTGTAGTGACAAACGGGAAGATCGTTTGGGACCGTTGATGGTTGCAAACTGTAGACTGCAACATGGACTGCGTTTTTTTACAATACGTATGACAGTGTCGAATTTGAGTTTTATGCGTTGGTGAGGGCGTTTGAGAAGGTGAGTTAAAATGAAGACGAAGGAAACGTTATTTCATTGTTTAGAATGAATGTACATATCACCATTCAATAGCTGGAAGTGCATGCTTTCCATTGCAGTAAAGATATCACAGATAGGGTGCAGATCGGGCGAGTTAACGACGAAGGAAAACTGATATCCAAGGCTTTCAACGTTTTGCGCCGATTTTGATGCAGGTCTGTTACGTAAAAGTTGCCTGTTGCCCACATCTGGAACTCTAAATAGGGTCTCGCTTACCCTATTCAGAGTTCCAGAGGGCGGCAACAAGATCACCTACGTGCCGCTCTTCCATTTGCGCAGCAGATAGAAATCTGGAACGATAGGAGTTTTCGGATTCTGCCATTATGTTTAGTCATCTAAATCTAATGTCTTCGTAGTCAGGAGGCTCACTACAACAAGGGCGCAGGTGCGCAAGTGTACATACCTCCTGCTTTGCACGGTTATGTCCTAACAAAGCAGGAGGTCTACTGTACAACGGTAGTCCCGCTCACAGAGGCATTGTTCTTGATAGTGGTACAGCCAGCGAGAGCATTCAGGATTCTCATTCGTAAACGAAGTGGTTGCCTTACCATCGTTTGGAGTCGTAGTATCCGACAACCTTAAACCCCTGTCGACGAGGTGTATCGTGTTCTCAACTCACGTCCACGCCCAGCAATGGAGCGAGGCAGCCGAAAGGAATTCCTTAAGAATATGCTAACCGAGCACGTTAAGCCGATTCTACAGAATGTCTCGCGTATTGACTACAACAACGTTCTCAGCAATCAGTCTGCAGACCTGTCAAATTCATTCTCGTCGTACAACCAAATCGTCAACGCACCCAATCAGTTGTCCTCTCCAAACTCTTCGTTGAGTACGTATCCACACTTTCAACAGTTTCTCAACCCATTATCGAATCCCTCGGCTGCGCCGCATACAGCCTCGAGTGCAGTTGCTGGTGTGCCAAACGCCGCCGACTACGGCCCTCCACGTCCTTCGCCTCAGCGTCCTTCGTTAATTCCCACTGAGGTTTTGGAACAAGTGTTTACTCGCCCACATTCCGCGCGATTCAAGTTGGGAGATGAAGGTGTACAAGAAGCGTGCAAGGGTTTGTCCCGTGTGCTGCACCCCGGTGACGATAAAGACCTCCACAAGTTTGGCTCTCAATTGTGCAACTCCGACGGCGGCGCCATTGCCGAAGACTACCTGTCTTGCTTACAGCAACGCGTACCATGCTTCGCGGTTTCGTATGTGCAGACCAAGACTTTTGTCGGCCGCTTCAAGTTCTCTAACGAGCAGTGGCAGAATCTGCACATCGCGTTGCGGGCTTTGCGTCAAAGTGGGGTGACTCAATGTCGCATATGGTTGGACCAGTGCTTGTGGCTGCGCGATGCGAGCCAGGGCGCATGGGCGCATACGGGTATCCTACCGTATGTGTTGTGGCCGGTGATCAGCCTGGGCGACAAGGTGGTTCAGGGTGAGCGGACGACGGCGAGCTACGAACGCATGTGGCCTTTTGTGGAGGAAGTGGCGGGGCTGTGGTCGCTTGGCGTGTTGGTGACGAGCGAGATGCGAGGAAAAGAGGCGTCTCAGGGGGTCAGGCGATCGCTGTCGTACAACCTTAGAGTGAAGCTGGAGCCGGAAGAAACTATGAGGCTTTTGTTACTAAACATATTTCACGGTGCAACCGATGGGTTAAAGACAGGGTGGCAAGAGGATGTGAAGGAACTACGGGAGATGGCACG
Organism: Gracilaria gracilis; assembly: GCA_030374805.1. Taxonomy (NCBI): domain Eukaryota; phylum Rhodophyta; class Florideophyceae; order Gracilariales; family Gracilariaceae; genus Gracilaria; species Gracilaria gracilis. Next base: position 278,669 of record JARGSG010000228.1, on the reverse strand, counting down.
ATGGAATGTTGAATGTTCGGCACAACATGTGGTTGTTGGGGTGGACTGGAGAAAGAGAATTGCAGGAATGGAACGAAAGGCACGTACGGTTATCATCACTGGTTTACGGTTGCAGCAGAAGAGCATACTTTCTCCACATGTTCATGGCATCTACTTGGATGGGAGCCGCAAGTACGTGCGAGGATCGTGGAGCGGGTTTGACGAATGGGTCAGTGGGAATGAAGTCGGGACACTGACACGATACGACCAGATCCTTCTAAACATAGGGGGACCTGTCGGAATCCACAATGTGCTCAGTGATAAGGGCGAGTTTCAGCTGCTTGGCCAAAGTTCTGTTACACATGCCATCTGGTTGCTGGTGGCTATGGATGGGAGATCATCCGGCATAACAAGAGGGAGGGTTGCTTGGACAAAAGTGATGAGCGGGCAAGCCAGTTGTTTGTTGCAGGGTTCTGGGGGTATGGAGGATCCGCGGATCATATCATTGGCTTTGAGTGAGCAACTGGGCGTTCCCGTGAAAGTGTTCAGCGTGCGATGTGTCCGAGGAACCCTGGAATGGTGTTGAGTTACAAAGAAGAAGCGGCAACGTTCCTGTATCAAGTATAAGCTTTCCTCTCACATCGTGCGAGATCTACATGTATTATTAGAGATGCGTTGCTAGTCATCGCAGACTAGCTTGCAGACAATGGACATGTCACGGTGTGAATGATGGTGTGATACGAACAGTGGAGCCGTTGAGAGTATACACGACTGAGCTGCTCCACGACCAAGCGCCGCCATTTGCGTCCGGAAGGTCGGTGATGCGCTTGCACCAAAACGTGGCGGGTGCGTTCAACAGCGCATTCGGAATGCGGCGTCCCGACAGCGTGTCGTCGAAGCACATGAACTAGCACGCGAGCGCCGACACACGCTTGCAAAGCGGCGCACACGCACGCACGCACGTCATCGCAGCTGTGTAGATACTGCAACCGCGGCAGCCAGGAAGCTCTCACAGGAGCGTCCAGGCTAACCGAGTTTGCAGTTTTGCTGTTTCAGGATGCTCCCACTGATATCTATCAACGGTCCGAACGATATCGTAGTGATATCAATGGACCGGTATGATATCAGCACTCGTGCTGTGTGATAATATCAACTGTCGAATAGACACTACCCTAGGTCCTCGTTGCGAGGACGACACAACATTCAGCCTCTTCTGAGTTGGGAAAAGTAAACGCTCGTCAACGAGTGTCAAGTGTGTGACTTTGACATTACCCCCTGTATATCGCTTCGCGCAGTCGTCTGAGCTACTCTAGCAACCGCTGAGGAACGCGTCGGCGTCCTGGGGCGGCGCGCCTACCTCGTCCTTGAGATCTGCTTCGGAGGTCTCGGGGCAGGACAACAAGTGAGCTGGCTTCATTTGCTGGGCTCTGAGCTTTCCCAACTCTATCTAGAGTTGATCCAGTAAATCCCGTGCGTTCTTTCTCACTATGCTCATTACCTTCTCGTCCTTGCAAAAGACCATGTCCAGCCCGCGAAGCGCCAGTTCCGTAGTTTCCTCCATTTTCATGGGAAAAACACTCAAGAGATGCCTGTATTCTTGTGATAATGAGGTCCGAAAAACCCCAGCGTCATCTGTGCAAAGGCAGAAAGGGTGTTTGTTGGGCAAGAGATCCCTAAGCACAGGATGATGATCAATACCAGAAATACTAGTCGTCATCATGTTTGAGGTCAAACAAACCTCAACTCCAAGCGGGGGTCGATAACATAGCAGCCTGCGCATCACTTTGTCTGATACTATTGCTGCGTGACCAATACGGTCTGGTCCAAAGTCCAACATCCTCATACATTCATCGTCGTTCGAGACTTCGCCAAAGTGCAGAGTTATTGGCAATCCAAATTCTCTCCTGATGTCTTGCAAAACCGGTTCGAATTCATTCCAGATGCCCCTGTTGGGATCTCCACTGAAGTCAAAACCTACAATAAGGTCGCCGAGATCTTTGTACTCGTCAATTACCCTCCTCGTCAGTTCGAGCGTATCCTGCGAGGTTTGTACCGGTTGATGTCGGCATATCGACACCAGAAGCCGACAAATCATTCCTCCTTGATGGGTAGTATGGTAGTCTGCTATTCCTCGAAGAATAGTAAGTAAGTATTCCTCGGCTGACATTGTTGGGAGAACTCGTGGCGTGGTTCGAAGTTCAATGTATATAGTGTTTTCCTCGGCAAAATCTTCCAGGACCTCTTGGAGAACGATGTTCAAGGTCTCGGAGTCAGAAACAAGCTGTTGAATGATAGGAAACAACCGGAAACCCTTTTCTAAACTGATTTGGCCTTCCATCAGCTCCATCGCTTCACGTCGAACTGTTTGATGTTTGGGGTTTTGCAGAAGCCTCCTTATAGTTCTCTCGCGAATGGAACCACTCAGATGGGCGTGTAGCTCTACCTTCGGCATTCGCTCAATCATTGCCTCGCGCCGCAATACAGAAGAAGTCATTTACGTTAGCACCCGAAGCGTCCAGGTCTATGTTGAACGAGTAACAGAAATCCCAGGATCGGAAGTACCAGCGGTAGAACGTTACTACTCATCCAAGATGATCATCATGGCCATGATGGCCTCCACTACCCTTGGTAGTTCAACGCGCTGAATCATGCTACAAAAAATGCTTGAAAAAGTGTCTTGTTGGGGTCTTTCACATTGTGAAGTTCACAACTTATGACGACTCGTACCTTCGTCAAAATTTGTGCGGACTGGATGTCCGCATTAAACAAGAAGAAGACACACACTGAAGCGTAGATACAGAGCTTAGACTCTTGGTCCCGAAGTTTTGTGTGGTAAACTGTCGCTCTGTTCGAGAGAGGGCAAGCTATATTTGAACCCCCTCTAAACCCTCATCCATTGCACTCTATGGGACAACACACCTATACCTGAAGATACCAACCTGTGGGAGAGTATATCTGCGGTTGGCACAATATAGTAAATATGGGGAGTTCATATTTTGGTGAAGGAAATGCTAAACAGGAAGCCTGGGAGGATAGTGTGGTTGCCATAGAGGTCTAATAAACGAGAACTGTATCTTTAAGGGGAAGATCTTCCCACGAAATGAGCGAGAGAGCCCCAAAAGTTTCCACCATTTGCCTGCAATGCTTCAACAGCGGCTCTATGATACTCACTTTTGTACGGAACTGATAAACCCCATGGTGTCGTCGTACAAGCGCTCACATTCATTGTCGTTCCACAATATCGGTAGATCGCGTTGTTGGAACTTAACGAGCCCTGTCTTAAGGTACATCATACCATCTTCAAGATCTTCTTCTGGCTTCTGACTCAATTCAATAGAAAGCTCAGCGCCTTCTTCAGGTGTCAGGAGTCCAAACACCTTTCTGGACAACGCCTCCAGAAGCTTTCCCGGAGCACTCCTAGGAGAAATCTGCATGAACTTTGGCAGTAGGTATCTTGCAAGTTCGGTTTGCACGATTCCAGGATGAAGACTGACGCACACAACCTTGGTCCTTTTCGAAAGCTCGCGTGCGAACATCGACATGGCTAACTTGGATTCGCCGTACATCCTCCATTTTTCGTAACTTCCGTCCCGCAAAACGTTTTCAATTCGTTCCCCAACTAGCGGGGCTGTAGTGCGTTTCGATGCCAAGCGCACGGCCAAGGACGAAACAAAAATGGCTCTACCGTGATCGCTCTTTTCGAGAAGCGGTAGCAGAGAGGTCGTGAGGTAAGCATGGGACAAGTGATTTGTGGCGAATTGCAGTTCAACCCGTCCCAGTTCACCTTCCATCTGTGAGTACAGCAGTGGGCAGGCCATTATACCTGCGTTGTTGATAAGCAAATCGAGCGGCTGCTCGTTCAGAACGCCCGAAACTTGTTCTGAGCATTCCCGCACGCTTTGCAGACTAGAAAGCTCTACAGGAAGAACAGTGACTTTCACTGGTCTGGATGAAATACCTTCCCGAAGGGGCTCTGCCACTGCCTCGGCTTTGTCGATGTTTCGGGCAGCTAAAATCAGATGTTCTATAGTTGGAAGCGTCTTCACAAGCGCCTGTGCTGTGGCCGCACCAATACCACCCGACGCCCCGGTAATGACGGCGGTGCGCGCGGGATTTAGCAAAGACATTCGTGCATCCAGTTTGCGGGAAACGTAGTGCGATGTTCGAGTGATTGTAAGGGGCATAGCCGAAATGAATGCAGGCCTTGAAGTTGACATTATTTTTGTTCCTTTGAGATAGAGAACTCCTTTATGTTGAGTCCACAATGACAATGAGACAGTTTCGAGTGCGACTTATCGGCGACGATGACGTTGTAGGTGCACTGGTTGGTTTAGCTCGCATATATAGATCATTTTCCCCGTGATTCTTACATTGGCGATGGGAATGGTACACGTACGTATAGTTAGCGTCGAGATTCGGGAATGAATATAGCTCTATCTACCGTTGGTACCAACGGTACCGGTTGGAAATGTGCAGGAAAAACGTCGATCGTCAATGCAATAATTCGTGGTGCTGATAAATGCAAGCTTATCTTCAAGGCTTCTTGCCTGTATTGGCGATCATTAATGGTCGTTTAGGTCATGTCCTGTCCACTGGAGAAAGAGGCACCTTGTCGCAGCGTTGAGTCATACGAACGACTAAATTTCATCGATGAGGGCACATATGGCCGTGTGTTTCGCGCACGCGACATACAAAGTGGGAAAATCTATGCACTCAAGCAGGTAAAACTTGGGCAACACAAAAACGGGTTTCCAACAACTGCTTTACGTGAAATCGCGACGCTGTTCTCCGTTAACCATGAAAATGTTGTCAATCTGCGCGAAGTTGTTGTTGGATCGACCACTGACAAGATTTATCTCGTTATGGAGTACGCCGAACATGATCTGTTGAGTTTGCTTGAGCGCATGAAACGACCGTATTCCGCATCGGAGATCAAGTCTCTTGTCCTGCAGTTGCTTCGTGGTGTCGCCCATCTTCACGACAATTGGATTTTGCACAGGGATCTCAAACCATCTAACTTGCTTCTGAGTGGTGAGGGTGTGTTGAAGATATGTGACTTCGGCCTGGCTCGCAACTACGGCGACCCACTGTCCAAATATTCACAAGGCGTGGTCACCTTGTGGTATAGGGCGCCTGAACTTCTAATGGGTTCGGCCACATACTCAACCGCCATTGACATGTGGGCTGTCGGTTGCATTTTTGCTGAACTCGTTCTAATGAGACCGCTTCTGCAGGGCGCCGGAGAATTGGACCAACTCGGGAAAATCGCGGCGATGTTCGGCCCACCTTCAGAAGAACGATGGCGTGGTTTCTCTGAACTTCCAAACGCAAAGCGCGTCTCTTTCCGGAGGTACGGAGAGAGAACATTTCGCGATCAGTTCTACGAGGGCAAGGGGTCGACACGGAGACTGTGCACGACCGAGAACGCTCTCGATCTCATGGAAAAGATGTTTCTCTACGACCCTGAGAAGCGTATTTCTGCTGTTGACGCTCTGCAGCATCCATACTTTACCGAGAGGCCTAACCCAAAAGACCCGTCCCTTATACAAACATTTCCTGACGATCGGCGAGGTAGGTAGGGAGAGCTTTTATCGCTTCAGATTGGATAAGAATGTTTTATGTTTCTTCGTGGGCGGTAGCTAATGAAATGCAGAAAAGCACGCAGCAAACACTCCATACATCCTACAGTGTACCCATATCTGAAGCCCTCGACGCAGGACCTAAGGCTGTGGGGCAGGGTAAGTGAAGGCATTACGGAGTGTGAAGACAAGATGCCAATGGCACATTATTAACAGACTCTACACATTAGAGGTGCTTGGTTCACAATGAGAAACGGCGTAACAATGCAGCCAATGTTTTGTAGGACGAAAAGAGTAAATACATGCATTCTACGAAACCCCATACGCAGCGATCTCCTTCAAAAGATGGTGGCCTTCGGAAGCGAAATCGATTAGTTCCACACGTGAAACTGTGTACCGAATCTTCTGAACATCTCGCCACATGCGCTCCTTAACCTGAACCTTCATCAACAACGGCCGAAATGTGGCGTCCTCCAGAATGCTTTCGTACATTCCTGGGTCTTTCTCCTTCAGAAGACGAAGTTCATTTGCAGTGCGACCAAAAAGCACTTGACCAACCTCATCAAATCCACTCACCCATTCTGATGACGAGCAATCCATGATCTTCATGCTCACAATGTAGCGCCATACAACTTCCTCGTCGGTTAGTTGTCTTCCTGAGCTCTCACTGGACCAGATACCCGGGGCCTGTTGTATCACTTTTTTCTTCGTTTCAGGGTCCCCAGGGTAATACAGATCACTCTTCGCCGAAATGAAAGAAATTACTCCTCGAGTGTTGAAGTTTGCAGAGGCTCCGCTTCCGCCACCTCCAGCGGAGAATACGGGGTCCACGTCCTCCACTTTTGCCTGTTGAAGTGTTTTTCGAGCTCCCATGATCTTGCCACCACCGCCAGGACCAGCTGTCACGGACTGTACATGCACGTTTGCAAGACCCCCACCATCAAACCAGGCCCTCAACTTATTAGCTTCGGGAACACTGACCGGGTCCTTTTCAATTGTAGTCATGCGAGAAACATTCAAACAAACGCCGCCAAAGTCTCCACGTTGTGCGTTGCGTAGCAATAGGACTGGATGACGAGCCAGATCGCTTTCAGTGAGAAAAGTTTCGGCTTGCTTTCGCCATAAAGTAAGTTCCACAGCAGATTTGGAGTCATCAGTGAGAGTGATGTTTCTCTTGGTACATGGCTCACCAGTACTTCGGATTGTGATTTCCGAGAGCGGGCCAATTGCAGTCACAACACCGAGGACGTCGCAGTTGCCTTTGACATCAATTGTGTCAAGCTCGGCAATCTTGGTAAAGTTGTACTTGATTTGCATGAAGGAGCCATCGTCACTCATCTCTTCCAGCATAGAATTAGTATCTATAGTCATTTCAAAGTTGGACGTAGAACGGTTGAAACGCTCATTCGCCTGCTTCAATTGTCCACGAGAAACTTTATACAGGCGGTTCAAGTGAACCTTCTCCTGGATTTCCGGGGCACGTTGTGTAAAGCCAGTGATGCGAATAGAACCAGACTCGTCGGTAAGCTCGAAACTGATAACTTGACCTTCTCCTCGTGAGTTCTGGAATTTGCGAAGGTCGCTCTTGTACGTACAACGGCCCCGGATGGTCCACCCGTTCTGGTATGGGTTGATGGTCTGGATTGGACGGAAGAAGTTGGTAGGGGCAGAGTTCATCTTGACGACAGGACCGTTGTTCGAATAAGGATTGGGGGCATTCCATTGGTTCCCATTGCCACCAAAACCGACGCTAGAGAAGTTGTTTTGGGGCGGTTGGCCAAAGTTCTTGTTAGCACCGAAGCCATTTCCTCCAAATCCACCGGGCGCAGGTTGTTGCTGAGCGAAAGGCGGCCTCCCATTGGCATTAGGGGGAACAGCACCAGGGGATTGCATGGCTCCATTGGTTGGTTGATTCTGGTTCTGACCCAGAGCGGCATAAGCATTGACCGGGTTTCCAATCTTGCTCGGCATCTGCGAGACGACGGTGAGGTTCAGCACTATGAGGATACATTTGTTGTTGATGTTGTTACTGATGAAGTCTTTGACATGAACAAGTGATAAGGACTTAAGATGACCATCAGTGATGAGGCTGGTGAGCTGTGATGCAGTGATGGCTTGCATGAAATGCACACCGTCGCTGAGGCAGAAGCGGTAGCGAGGTGCGTTACCGTTGGCAGCGTTTGCAGGCGCGATGGGCTTGAGGTCGATCACCTGCAGGAGCGGCTCGCCGGTGGCCTTGCCGGTGCGGTGAATCTCGGCGATGGCGCCGCGCGTCAGTTGAGCCATAGTGTGGGAGACTTGTGTGTCGAGGACGGAGCTGTTGGTAGGTCTGTGGTAGCGGGGAAGGGGAGGGCGAGGGCAGTGCGGCACCGTCGACGTTGGACCGGTAGTGAGCGCGCGTTGAGCGCTTCGGCTTCAAACGAAGGCGCTGTTGCGCAGCAGCTGCGCGCGGTTGTGCGCGCTGTTTGCATGCACCGCGCCATTTTTTGGCGGGAACTGATTGTTTTCTAGGTTTGCGAGACGCGATTTGCGATCCATTTCCGCGCTGAGATCCGGAAACGGAAATTCGCAAACTCCCCGGCGGGCCCGGCACGTGTGTGCACTGTGCAGGGAAGCGTCCTCGCCGACGTAGCTCTCCGAATTGATCCTTCCGTCGTCGTGGTGCCTCTGAGCGCGACGGTCAACAGTTTCGTGAGCCATGGCCGAGCAATTCCTTCCGTTGCCGATTAAGCGGCAGACGCCTCGCGTGCAGCTAGCCAATCCGCGGCAGCTAGCTAAATGGAAGCACATTCACAAAGTAGCGGCGCATCGCTACGATCAGGCCGTCACCACCGTGCGATTCTCCCCGCTCAAGCCGTATGAACTTGCGGTCGCTCACGATTTCTCCATATCCTTGGTCAATCCGTCCGATGGTTACACAAGAAAGAGTTTGACAAGATTTCGTGATGTGGCGTACAGCCCGGACTACAAGAAGGATGGACGCTTGCTGGTTGCTGGCTGTGCTGACGGCTCGGCCAAAGTGTTTGACGTTGCTCACCGCACCGTTTTGCGTACTTTCAAGGCTCATCAGGGGTAAGTCTAGATCCCCTCTTTTTTCTTCACGTTGAAGTGATGTAACTTGATATCATAGTTCACTCCGAGAGCTACAATGACGAAAACCATCATCATTTGTCTTTCGCTCCTATCTGATCAACATATATTCTCTTCATATTTCACATTGCTTGCTAACGCATCAATCCTCTTTTGTCCCCCTTTCTACCAAAGATCTGTTCGAACCTCCAAGTTCAGTGCTGATGGCCTTCGTGTTCTCACAGGCTCTGATGATCACACGGTCCGAGTCTGGGACCTTGCCACATCAACTAGTTTGTTCGCTCTCAAGGAAGCCAATGACTACGTACAAGCCCAAGCGTCGTCACCGGCTTCCATGCACGTATGGATGACAGGTTCTGCCGATCGAAAGGCTCGTTTATATGATCTACGGTCGAGGGAGTGTATCTTTGAACTAGATCACTCATCATCCATTTCCGATGTTCACATTCTACCAGGTGGCGCACGTGCAGTCACAATAGGAGGCACCGAAATGCGTGTGTGGGATTTCTTTGTCGGCGGACGTGTAGTATACAACTTGCAACCGCATTCAAAAGGGATCACGTGCGGTGTTTCAGATGTCTTAGGCAATAGGTTTCTGACTGGTGGGCTTGACGGATACGTTAAGGTTCACGACTTATCTAGCTTTCAATCAAATGGGTTAATGTCCTTCAACTCACCAATCTTGTCGGTAGATATTTGTTCAGAAGGAAAGCGATACGCGGCAGGTATGTCAAATGGAAAGCTGGAGATACGGGCTCATGCGAAATTGAAAGCGAAGCAGCACACTCCATTTCGACAAGACCCTTTCAAAGATCGAGAGTTTGAAGGTTGGGGTCGCGGGTTTGAACGGGTAGGCGAAGGTGACAGACCCCCCCTTCCTGGTACGAAGCGTTACTTTGATCGCGGTCGTAACGCGAAGCCTAGCAACGATGACATTCTTATCACACAGCTATCTCGACCTACGCTGGCTAAATATGATAGGAGTCTAAGGAGCTTCAAGTTTGGTAAAGCCCTTGACCTCGCCGTTGAAACAGGGAAACCGCAGGTTCTTGTATGTGTTGTAGAAGAACTTATCATTCGCGGGTGTTTGAAAGGAGCCATTTCAGAGAGAAAGACAGATGAACTTGTACCATTGCTTGTTATGATAAGGAAACACATTCGCATGCCCCCGTTTACGGAATATCTGTCTTATCTGATGCATACAATTCTAGATCTCTACAGCTCTGAGTTTGGAGGGGGTGAACAGGCTGACAACCTCGTGAACGACATTTTTCGTCAGCTCCGATATGAAGTGCAAGCATGTCAAAAGCTATCGATTCTGAGAGGTAGTGTGGAATCTATTCTGAGCACTATCCAGTACTCTGCATGAACTGCATGTACACACTTTTGTCTACTGACTTCCAAGGATTTGACTGTGTCCATGAGTGTATACAATAATATACAATAACGCAGCAACTAACTCTACTTAGAGCCTCAGTAAATCATGTACAGGGATAAGGCTTTTACGCACTAGATGTCAAGGAGCTAACGCGCTTTGATTCTTTAGTACTAGCCTTAAAACAGGACAGAGTCCGTGCTTCGCATGAGCTCACTGGGCCAGAAGAATGTTAGTAGTACCGTGACCTACTACACTGTGCTACTTTCACAAAGAACACTTCGGGACCGAACATTAATAGTGGACTGGTATCGTCGTAGCATACAAATCGTCAATAAGCGTCGCGGAAGATTAACATAACAAGCAGATGAAGCTTACGAGATTGAATTCTTCAAATCCATCGATCGTCTCTTCCCAGCAATCTCCTTGTCCCCACCGTCTTCTCCTGTTAACAGTCCCCTTAGCCCCCCCGCAGACAATCGGTGTCTCAGGACTCCCGAATTTGCAGTGTTACTGTCCGAAATTTCCGCGAACCGCTTCAAGTCGTAGAACGGCGACCCAGGTTTGATACGATCTGGCGCAACACTGGACAAAGCCTTGACGAGAGCCACAATGCCGTTCGTAGCGAAGTCGATCTTGTTGTCCAACTGGTCAATTCTCTGGTTTACATCACCCAAGGCGCACTTCACACCAGCCACTTCGTCGCCCACCTCAGCCACACCCTCCTTGACTGCTCCAACATCCCGGTCTATTTGGTCACCCAGCACCACTTGAACTCGATTGACATGCACTTCAACCTCACGTAATCGCTGTGTTATTTCTCTTTTAACAGCCCCCACGGCGCCACTCACTCTCGTTATACCTTTCTGCATCGCTTCCACAGTACCAGTGAACGTGCTTTGACTGACCCACGCTAAGTCTGTGAGCTTGAACTTCTTTCGATATGCCACATAGTATACAATCCCACCAATTGAGATAGCCGCCACTCCCCACCCGATCAGATTAAAGATGTCCGTGATGGTGGCGATGGACCCTTTGTACGACGGTGGCATTATCAACCACTGATCACTGCGCGAGCGGCTGACCTCACGCGACAGAGAAGAGAGTTGGCGCGACAACTCCTCCAACTGCGGAGATGAATCCACGCTCGTACTCGCGTCACCGACGGACCCTTTTGAGTGAGACTGCGTTCCTGCGTTTGAGCCCTCTTCTACTTCACGCAGAATTCTTGCTACTATGGAACGTGCTTTGTCCAGATGGGTGTAAACATAGGAGCCCGAGAATCCTGCTCCGAACAAGAGCGCGATTGAACGGACACCGAGCGCAGCCATTTCGGCTGGTTTGCACGGACAGTGCCGAACGACAAGGAGCTGTTCTCGGAGTTCAAGCGTGTGTGAGAGTGCTGCACTCACGCCGAAAGCGTCCGGAGAGGGGCAGAGACGATGAATCACTACAACACAGGAGACTTTCAAGGTTACGGCGCGACAGAAAGTTGCTTCCCGTCCATAAGTCTGAGCACGGGGGCCCTGCTTCAACTGGGGCGAGTCGAGTCGAGGCGAGGACGGTGATTGGAAAACGTGTCCAAGCGAAAATGTGGCGGCTAAATGAGTGCAGCGAGCGTACCTCCAAAATTACTCTATCCAACAGTGCCAGCGCCCCAAAGTGCTCCCTCCGCCATCGACTCGTTTTTTGTGCTGGTCTAGTAGGGATACCTTCAAACTTTGAACTTCAAAGGTAGTTGCCGCGGTGACAGAGCCGTTCTGCGGTTGAGGCCCGAATCATGGTCGGTCAACAACAACAGCCGCTGACAACAGCGGAATCGCTCAAGAGATTAAACGCCGCGGAACAGAAGGTGTTAAATTTTCTAACTCAAGCAACCGAAGCGGTCCGAGCACTTTCGCAAACCGAAGCTCCCGAGGTCACCTCCGCCAGCGTGCACGCTCAACAGTTCATCGTAAACGTACACGAAGTGCAGGCGATTCTTCGTGCTCAGATTGAATCGCTCACCAGCGATGTACCACAGGAAAACATAACCATGTTGCGACTAGTTGAGGCCGACCTTGCTTTGCAAAGAACCGCCCATGTTCATCGTGCGCTAGCCCATATCCTGAAATTGTTTGGAGAACCAGTATCTGGAGTGCCTACTACAGCGCCCAGTCCCGCATACATGCCGAGCCCCGTTGCAAACACCCCGGTTGGACTTATAGGAGGTATGGCCCCTACCCCGCCTGCTGCTGGTGCTCCTATCACTATTGCCGTACCAAGTCCGGATAACAAGGCTGCTAGTGCTCAACTTTCGATGCAAATTGGGCTAAATGGCGGCGCGTCGGAGGCGGCGCCCGACCCGCAGAATGCCGATACGATGGAGATATAAGTTACACGGAGCTTTGTTTTGCTTTACGAAACACTAATCCTATGTAGGAAAAGTAGCGAAGGCGCTCAAGTTATCTGAACCAAGTCTGGCTGACGACGACTCTGCTCTACGATGTTCTATTTCAACTACTCCGGCTTGAGCGGCATGCTTTACAGTTTAAATCCGTTCTAGAAACCCGTGCCAAGGAGTGCTGCTTACGGTTTTGATGGTCCACGCTACATATAACGTGTTCTCAAGCCGGAGGCTCTACCGCCGGTTAATCGCCCTTCTGGTACTTAAGTCGCCCATGATTCCAATTCATAAGGTGTGAAAATGGAAGGAGCTTCGACGTCGTTCTCGTCGACATCCTGTGCAGTGGACTCAGGCGGAGTGGCTCCTTCATTTCGTGAAATGACGTTCCCTTGGTCATCTAGCTCAATGTCATCAAGATCGCTCAAGTCAACATCACCATCGTCCGTAACCGCGTCTGTTGACCGTTCAGTTGACGTAGCATAGCACTTCCCTTCTGATGGAGTGTTGCAGGTTGCTGTTTCTGACACTTTTCGTGCCCCCGCGCCACCGTCCAGTTTGAACTCATCGTCAATTTCTGGTGGGTTTCCTTGGCCGACGTCCTTGTCTAGCTCAGCCACGTATGCATAGACTTTCTTCTTCCAAGAAGTTACTTGTCCCATAAACGATCGCTTTGAGCATTTTTGACGTATCAAAGGTGTCATCGGATCCCCTTTCTTGCGCTGTTCACGAGGGCAAGCGGCGATAAAACGGTCGTATGCGAGCGTATTTTTCCCGTAGTCAATCTGCTTCTGGCGCTGCGACAAACGATGGCTGTCGGTCTCAATTCCATTTGCGAGAGCGAAGCGTTCAACTGTGTCACACCAGCGACGATGCCGTTTTAGGGGGCGCTGGTTATTCTGGTCAAACCCAGAGCGTGGCGCCTGTGACTTGCGGGAGTTGGGAGCGGTAACCATTGCGAAGAGTGTTTAGAGTTTAAACGCTATTGTAAGCGCAGGGAGACTCGCTCCTTGAGCGTCGTATGAGTGATGGGAGCAGAGAGCAGGTCTCAGGTTCGGGCTTAGCACATGGGAACTGGTCGTTTCATGAGGGTTTGGGGTATCTACCCTTGTACTCGGCCAGAAGCGAAAAAAGCGTCCCATGAATTTGGCGGGAAAAGGCAAAGGTCGTCTATCATTTCTCGGTGACTCGTACAACGGTTGCGGAGCAAACCAATTGCCCTATACTCCGAGACGAACGAGAGCACACACCCACAAGCGGGAAGAAGACTGGGACGCAAAAAAGAGACTAAAGGAAGATAAGCTTGCCACCTTCGTGGTCTGCGATTTAGTGTGTTTATGTGTGTCAGACAGTTGAACTTCAAAGTTGGGATCTCCGAAGTATAAAACCCCATTCTCCTATGCGTGAAACGAAGTTACAAGAGCCCAAACTTAGACCAACTGTTCCGAACGAATCTCAATGTGATGAACAAGTATTCCAATGACATGACCCACAATACTTGCATCAGTCTCGGCAGCAATCACGCTGGTTTTGTCGACTTTGTACTTCTGTGCATCCATGCAACCTTAACGCCCCCAATCCGATTCGTTCGACTTACTGTATGTCTAAAGAATACGCCACCTAGAAGAGTAGTTATCGGTGTGTTCTGTTAATCAGTATCCAGTGTTCAGGCACCATACCCTTCGTTTAGCATCGTGACTAAACACAGTTCACCACCGCTTCATGATCTGTGGAACAAAACGCTATGTCGTGATCCCTTTCATGGACCGTTCTCAAATCTCTACCCATGGCGAAGAGGTCGACCTCTATCTTCCACATTGTCAACAACAGAGCTGATGCTTCCAGCCCTTGGTCCCATCGCCCCGACGGGGTTTCCAGCTTGCTCAATCTGCAAGTTATTCTTCAACAGTGTCATGCGCAACAGCATCGCCTCCGCTTCGTCGAATACGTCTCGGCCTTTTCGTATTGCACTGTTGATCGCCTCAGCACGCGGCCGTGCCTTCTTGGCTAGCAACTCGTGGTTTTCGGAGTCGATCCGCGCTTCAATCGCACCAGATTCTATCAACGCTAACAACTCCTCTTCTAGTTCTTCTGCCGTCGTGTTGAAAACAGATTCCATTCGTCTCAATAAAACAGATGTGAAGGGGGTTGTGTATTGCACAATAGCTTTGCGACGAATCATACGAAAGAGTTGTTCAACATGGTTTTGCGATCCGAGATACATGTCTAGCAAAAGTTCAGGTCGGATCTTCTCCATTGTTTGTAAGCAGCGTGTGAAGCGAGAATTATGGAAATCGTGAATTATCTCGCGCATATCTGGAACAAGTTCCAGCAAGTTGGCGAACGCAGTGTTCTTGATGACTTCCTTGATAAGCTGTTCTCTTGTTCTCGTCGCCATCGCGCAAAGACCCCCATACAAAGCAACGTCTTCCAAAGCGATCATATCACCAAACTTCTGCGAAAGGGCCGCGATGCTCGCTTCGCTGGGGTCGGTATTTGTTTCAACAAATTGCTTCACGGCCTGTGCATACTGGCCTCTGACCATATTGGCCAAGCCTGCACACGCACGCATGATGGACATATCAGGGGAGTTCTTGTCAGCATCCGGAGTGTTCTCAGCCATGAGGAAATGGTTCTCTACATGACCAAAGTCAGAGTCCTCGATACCAACCTGAATGACCTTGTAGCACATATAAATGTTATGTTCAGCGCGAGTACAATAATCACGAGTCTTAATGTGATCCCCTCTTGCATGCTGCAGTTTGCCCCGCATGTGATAGAAATCTCCCAGGTCGCTATGAATGTTCCTCATGACCTCTTTGTTCTGTTGCTGGCGATTATCCTCTAAAGCTCGATGTAGCTTCTCCATTTCCTGTACTGCCCAACGATCATTCTCTTCGATCCAAGCCGTATCAAGTTCGAACTCTTCGCCAATGAGCCCGTCCGCTTCCCTGATGAGTGTTTTGTACTGCAGAGTGTCACGGCCTTTCTTTGCTTCGATGATAGCAATACGCAACGCATCGGTACGTAAGGACGGGGATTTCTTCGCTATGAACTGCATGCGATGGATCTTTCCACGTCCCTTGTACCGCGCGGCATAAACATCCAAGTCGAAGGTGAGCGCTTCGTCTTGCATTTGGATGATACCGGTTTTCAAATTATAAGGATTCAAGTGAAGAACTAAGCGAGATACCTTGGGGTTTTTAAAGAAACCTTGAGCTTGGCAAGAAGCAGACACTGAAGGATTGACGAAAGCAAAAGAGTGACTTTCGATTTTTAGGCGTTCAATGTCGGAAGTGAGCAGGCTATTATGGATACGAAGTAGGACTGAAGTAGAAGTTGGTGGGATGAGAAGGATATTAGTTACAGAGTATGCGCTACCTGTCGTGCGGAGTCGGCGTGATGATGCGAACAAGTCTAGATACCTTCGTAAGACGACGAAAGCGGATCTGATGTTGAGAACAGGTTGGAAGTTTGCAATTCCAGAGGCAATACGATCCCATCTTGTGGAAATGTTGTTCAACGTGTTCGTTTGGCCGGTTCGCATGAAAACCAGCAGAGTATGTAAGTTACACCCTGTTGCATTGATCCAGCGGGCTACCGAAGATTGTCCACAGAATACCTGCGTACCCTTGTGATGGCCAAAACTACACGTCGAGCAACGTGTACTGCTTCACGGACGTTGTTGTCAACAGGATCAAAACAGGCTGCTGTTGACGATGCCACGCCATTCCCCTCCTGGGAACGAATGCAAACGGTGCGCCCTCATGCTCAATAGAAGATTCATTGCAATCGTCTGGCTGCCCGTCGAAAAAGTTGCACACGGCAACATGTAATCTACGCTTGTCCCCCATTGCCAATGAGCTTGAGTTGTGAATGAGGTACGACCTTCCTCGTTATGATACTCTCGCGGCTTATGTATGGATTACGTTGTGAAAGCTGTCCTTAAGACAACCAGGCTGCACGTACACCTAATAAAGCAGCACTGACCGCTGGGTCCGGGGAGCAGCAGGACGGCGAACAACGGAGTTCTACCCCTTTCTTCCTGCTGCCTTTACCCCCCCCCCCCCCCCCCCCCCCCCCCTCTCTTGAGCGTTCCTTCTTCGCGCCTTCGCCTCACGCCGAACTGCGACAACACTCGAGCATTGCGCTACGTTGCCCAGTACCACCACACACGTGTGTCCTTGTACACCGTAGCTACTTTCGAGGTAAGCTCGTGAAGCCGGACATACACTACGTTGAGCACTCATTCTACAAACGTATCAATCTCAAACCCACCTCATGTGTGACGTGAATGATATATTTGCCGTGTACCTTCGTTAATTATGATCTCCTGCTTCATGAAACAAACCTGGTACCTTGAGTTCGATGACGCTCAATTCTTTCCTCTGCTGCTCATTAGAACACCGAAGCCTCTAGCTCTTAAGCTCTTGATTACAATTCTGGATATCCTCCTCTTAAAAAACCTTTACTATGCGTCCCGGATAGAAAAAGATTTTTTTAGGAAGCTTGCTCGTCTCCGACTTAAAGAGTTGAGAAAGCAAATCCGAGCGCTGCTGAACGATAGAATCGTATACCTTTCCATCATCGCTATCACAGTGCGCTTTTGGTTTTGGAACATTGACTTTCAAGTGCAAGAACGCTATGGTCCTTACACTCATCCGCTAGTTTATCGCATCGAGAGACCGGCGTCTTCGGAAAGCTGCTTCAACGGCACAAGTGCAGATATGAGAAACTTCAATCTGTACGAAGCCTCAAATTGTTCTCGGTCATGGAGAGCGTCAAATGGGTTTACAGCTGTTCAGTACGTACCGGCTGTGCTCCACGAGGAAAGCAACCAGTTCTCATGTCTTTCGCCATCGAATAGAATCTGTTCGGAAAGCTGAGCGTCGACAACGACAGCTACAGCGGTCCGCCAGATGCGTACCAACATGACCTCGCGGTTTTGCATCAGTTTTGTACGGAAGGTGGCATTGACTGTTCATCGGTCACGTATGTGACGACGGACCGCGACGGCCACACGTACATTATGACATCACTGCCCCGAAGACGGATTATCCTGTTTCTAGTGCGTAGAAGAACAGGATTGACTGTTATTCGAGAAGTTTTCTACGCCATACAGCAGGGTAAAGGAGAGGATGAGGCGTTGCGGTTGGGCTTGAGCATCCATTCGCAGCTACAGCAAGCAGTGTGCTTTGATAAGACTCGCGTGGTGCCAATCGGGAAGAAAGATGAACACCTATATGTAGATCTTAGAACGCTTGCGTGCTTGTTGCTTGTGGAGTGTGTTCTGTATTTTCTGCCGCAAATGAGAAAAGGCGAAGAGAATGAAAGCGAGCTAGATGTGTCGGATGTGACGGGTGAGTTTCTAGATGCAGTATAGCGCGACGATGTTCAACCAAAATGGTCGGGGATGAGCATGATGCTTCTCGCTGATGAGTCGGTTGATGGTCTTGGTGATGGAACTGAATTGGAAGATTAGCTCGATCGTTGGCGCGGCAGTGGTGTGGCACCACACGTCCAACGCATCACAAAATGTACAACGAAGCCACGGCAGGGGGCTGTGGTGCTATGCAGCGCCCATTTCGATGACGGAAGAGTCTGGAAGTGATAAGCGATCTCAGTGTCGAAAGCGATAGTGAGGAGAGCAGTGTGGAGCAGTGCGGCTGTTGTAGATACAGAGTACACTCTGAACGGCGATCACGGAGTGAGTGCGTTTCGATACTATATCTACTGTAGCGTTACGTATCTCACATACACAGTGGGTACGGCTGATACACGTGCAGTCACTGGAGCGATGTGATTGCGTGATGCGATGTCGTCACACAGGCGGACTGTTGCTGAACAACAGTCCGTACAGTAACAAAGCTTAGGTGAGACGTGATGGATGGGAGATGGACAAGTTATGTGTGGTGGAAGATATGCAGATGTTGTGGTATCAACGGTAGCAGGGCAATAGAGCACGACAGCTTTTTCGAGTAATGTACTGTACACGCGTAAGGCTGACTGATACCATCAGTGCGCGGTGACAACAGGAAGATGCGATGAGTGGGCCAACGGTGGCGGGGGAGATGTTAACGCGAGAGAGGATAGGGGTGGGGGGGGGGGGGAAGATCGAAATGGAAATGGAGTGCAATGGCAGGATTTAGCACGGCGGCGAGCGTGACGACTGTGAACAAGCGTTCAGTGATGCTGTTGTACTACAAGCACGGACGAATTGGGCGCAGGCAACGACCTGAATGTGTATGTTTGGTGTGGCAGGATAGCAGGCGGCAAACATTACCAAAACGAAACGGCCATCATCACGGCGCGATGGAAATGACTACACGTGGGGGAGCAGAAGGCAGTGCGCGACGAGGACACACCGAGGGGGGCTGTGGTGCAATGACGCGGCTTCTAATGGGGTGTTCTCCGCGACGCACTGACGCTGAGCGCGCGCGATACCTAGCAGGACTAAGCGACGATGACGAGGGGGCGCAGAGTGAAGAAGCTGCAGTGCGGCAGTGAGCAGGCGAATGAGCTGGCGCGCGCGAGAGCCGACAGTTTCCATACCATTTCAGCACGTTCGACAACCGTCAACGTCGACGTCGACGTCGACACAGAGACAAGGCCGTCAACACGTTGGCGTGCGACGACGACGACACGCAAACGGCGCGGCACGGCGCGGCGCGACGGCGAAGAAGGACGGCAGCAGCTTACAAGCGCGCGCGGAAGACGACGTACTACTAGATGAAGTTTAGTGTAGTACGCCAACAGCCGGGCGCGAGCGCTTTGTGCCATGCAAGGCGAGTGGCGGTGGCGACGCGCGCGTGCGCCAGTGCAAGCGCGCGGCGCATTCGCCAGCGCACTCCAAATTTGCCCATTGGCGGCGCTGCGCGTTTTGCAGTGACGCGCTCCACGTGGCCACGGCGCGCGGCTTGTTGCCCCGCGCCCATAAAACGAACAACTCTTGTCAACTTCACACCTGCTCGCGCTTTGCAACTTTCAAGCCACCACCGTTCATTCGTTCGTTCGTTCCTTCCTTCCTTCCTTCCCTCAGCCACCCCCTGTCAACGCCGGTCTGCTTTGTGCTCCGCTACTCTTCTCTTTCTCGCCTTGGACTCAACGCCGCTCCACCCCACCCACCCGCACACTATGAGCTTCCGCTGCGCCATCAAGGTAAGTCGCTGCTACGCCAGTACTGAACGCGCCCTCCTGCAGAACGCCCGTCACAGGTCGCTCTGACACTCTTGCTGAATTGTGTGTACGGCCACTTCGATACGCGTAGCACGAGCTGCGACGAAGATTCATCGGCACCCGCTACGTGAAGAGGCACAGCTTCAAGCGCATGTTCCAGCCCAAGAACATCATCAAGCGCAAGCTGCACCGCATCATCAACCACTGGTGAGGCGCGCGCCGTCGCGCCGCGCCCGCCCCCCACACCCTCCACCGCTGTAACTTTAGTATAGTTCACGCCGATTCGTCACCATCGTCACCATCGACACCATGTGGTAAACCAACTCATTCACACCAACGCCACGCGCCACGTGCACACGTAACGCCATTCGACGCGCTACTCCACCTCCGCACGCGCGCAGCTCCACAGTGTTGCCGTCCACGCGCGCGCATCACGCGCGTTGATCCGCGCTCAAAAGAAACGCACCCAACACGCGCGCAGCGCCGCGCCGCCGCCCGCGCACCGTCGCCCGCGATGGTCCCGCGCGCCGCCGCGCCCGCGCGCTTCGCGCCGCTATGCGCGCACCGCAGCCTGCCGCCGACGCGCCCGCCGGGCGCGCCGCTGTCGCCGCCGCTGTACCGCCTCAACCTGCTGGCGGCGCACGACGACGTGCTGTACGTGGCGGCGTCGTCCACCGAGATCACGCGCTTGCTCATCCGCCGCAGCGACGGCCCGTGTCTGCTCGCGCTTCCTTCCGCCCCCATCTCGCCGCCCGCCGTCGTCAACAACGTACGCGTCGCCCCGTTCGGCCTGCCCCCCCACT
The DNA here is from genome assembly GCA_030374805.1 of Gracilaria gracilis. Lineage (NCBI taxonomy): Eukaryota > Rhodophyta > Florideophyceae > Gracilariales > Gracilariaceae > Gracilaria > Gracilaria gracilis. The sequence continues at coordinate 258,284 of JARGSG010000228.1, read as the reverse complement.
CTGCCTCGCTGCTCATGACCGCCGGCGCCGAGCAGACGCCCGGCTCGGGCCGCCTGGTCTTCCTGCCGCTGTGTGGCCGCGCCGCCGCGGACATGGCTCATGCGCCGCCGCCCATCGCGCGCTCGTATTGTACCCGCACCCACAGCGCGTGGGGACTCACCATTCACCCGTTTCTGGCGCAGATTGCCATCAGTACCAACTCGTTCCGCGCCGTTGTCTACTCGTTTCGCTCCCTGCTTCACGACTTGCGCCCGCCGGCGGAGCCCCGCTCGTCGCCGCCTTCGCAGCACGCTCAGCAGCCGTTTGTGGCGGAGCTCGATGACGCACAGCCGCCTGCCGATGTGAACCAGTTGGAGGCGCTGTTCCACGAGCATCGCTCTCCGCTGCGTCAGTTGCATCGAAACAACTTGCCGTGCGTCAGCTTTGATCCGAGCGGTCATATGCTTGCGTGCGCCTCTATTGATTGTACCTTTTCGGTGCAGGACTTGTTGGCCTCGTTCCGACCGTGGGTGTATCAGAGTGACCAGCCGCTTACTACCGAATTTGACTTTCCCCTACAACGAGAGCGTTGTTGGCAGACCCATTGGATTCTTCCATCTACTGTGCAATGCGTCTCGAAACAAGATGATGTCTTCAAGCTTCAAGCGCAACGGAGGGAGCCGAAGACACAGCATTTGTACCAATCTCTACTACCTATGAGCAATTCTGTTCCGCCTTTGCTCAATCGGCATAACTACGCTGTACGCCGCACCCAGACTGAAGTATTCTACGATGATAATCAATTGTTAGAAGACACCTCAGAACATGATCAAAGCCCAATACCATCGTCTCGTGACTCTTTCGAAGAGTTTGATATTGCTTCTTTCTTTCACCAGCAAACACAAGCACAGAGACAAACTTCCGTCTACGCGACAAACCCAAAGCCTTTCTTTGCAAAACAGTCGTCATCCGTGTTCCTACCAGACGCTGTTGATACGTATGCAGAAGGTCATTTACTTCTTGTTTGTTACGAACACAAACTAGAGCTGCACCATGTACCAAGCCATCGTGACTACAATGCATTAAATGAATGCATTGCCCCACAGGTCCAGAAGCTTGACAGCCTTCATTTGGAACGCAATTCTCGCAGTCTGGGTGTTCAAATCATGTTCACAAACGTTATCGAAGTCGCCCCACTACGCCTGCTTGTATGCACAGCCGTAAACACTGGAGTGCTGCTTGTTCGTATTTTGCGTGCAATGTCCGATACATCCATTGACAAACCGTCATTGTTCATCGAACGTATCATCCCTGCCTCTATAGCCGTGGCTGGAACCTGTGTCATTGAGCGCCCCGGTCAAAATATCGCCGAGTACTGCGCCGAACTGTGGATTATCACCATTGACGGCTGTCTCCAGTGCTGGGAACTCACCCAAGGCGGATCCGAATTGGATATCTCAACCCCGTTATGATGGATCTCAAGCTCATATCCAACATAACCTTTCGATTCTGTCGTGGATTTTCACGTGCAGCCTCAGGCTTCCATGTGTACAGTGCGAGCATGGAGATGGCTTAGGGAGATGACGTGTCGTCGGGTGGCTCACATTTGACCTGTGCCGTTGTCAAGACGTTCTCGCGAAACCCTAGAGAGAAGCAGCTCACGTTCCACACGGAGAGAATCTTGCGATCGACAGTGTGTGCCCGTTTAATGGATACTTCACTGTGGGACTGCGATTTGAGAATCTGACAGGTTTCTCGCTCTCAGTGCAAAGCGGAAGTGTTGACGCGCGAATTCGAAAAGCATGGCGATAAGCTTCAGCATGCTTCCACCGCAATTGGGCGCGGATGTGGAAGGCGGACGCAGATAAATGGCCCTTGTATAGATCTGGCATACTATGCCTCTCTCAATGAGCACCTGCAAACAGCCGTGCCCGTCGGAACGTTCAGCTAATGTGTCTCCCATGTCACGGTGCTGCTAGATCTTGCCATTCCCTGGAGACGTTTTGGCACTGAATGCTGGATTCTGACTGTAGTTTACTTCTGATTTGCCGCCCGATCAAATGCGACATAGAATGTACAACATGACTCACATATCTTCGTATGTGGAATTATAGATTATCAGAAAGATTCTGTTGAAACTGCTAACCCGTAACACTTGCCCCCTTAGTCTACGATGAAGCACCGCGCGAAAGAGTTGTAAAAAAGATGGGCCAAGAACTTGTACTGCTTCACGGCACTGCTTGAATGAACACTTTCCCCCAAACAGGTGAACTCGAGCAAGTTACGCTATGGAACGGAGAGTGACGGAGCCTGTCCATGTTTCCTTCGGCATCACGTTAGCGGGTTCCGCAATGCGACCTGGTTCGATACAAATGAAATTCTTCCAGCCGTCATTAGGCATATCGGACAATGCTGCTGCCTTCTCGATATAAGGATTCCAAACAACAGCATCGGGCATGTTATCTTTCGTGATACTCAAGTTTGCTGTTGGTATAGACAGCATGTCCTTTGTGCCAATGTAGATGCGATCCACCTCCTTCCCGAAATGAATATCCCCCTCTTGCACCTTTGACTTTCCAGATTCTATATTGTCCTCGTAGGTCAGACCAGAATACTCAGTCAGTACCGTCTCTTGTGATTCGCAACAAAAGTACGAGTGAAGCGCTGTTGTGAACGAAAATGGCGTGTCCTTATTATTGTTTGTCACTTCCATCTTCACAGTCAAAGCGTTCCCATCAGGTGACAGAGATATGACCACGGCAGCTTCAAAGGCATGGCCCCAGTCAGTTTTTCGCGTCTCTTCGGTATCACGAAGTGTAAATCTTAACGCTGGGTTTCCATCTGAGGAACTAAAGCTTTCATCGTGTGCCCATAGCGAGCTTCGGGCAAACCCATGTTGACGGAGGGGTCCTTTCTTCCCAAATTGAGGGAAACAAATCGGAATCCCACCACGAATCGCTTTGGTGCCGTTCAGTATTGCTGTCGGAGATGTGTAAATGATTTCCTTACCAGCCGCATTCTTCCAACTCGTGACGTGAGCTCCAAAATGATACGCTGTGACCGATGATTCGCCTGCTGCCTTGATAGTCTTTGTCTCCATTCTGTGATCTCACTACGGCCAGCCCGCTTGCGTGCACCGGATGATCGTGTCGCTCTCAAATCGACTTGAGAGGGCAGTATCAGATCACTGTTGCACGAAAACCTTCTAACCTGACAGTGACCGAAAAGCCGTGGAGTGAAGTCATGGTCAAGAGAGGAGCGACCCAGGTCTTCCAGCTTTTATGCGATGGCCCCAAGGAGGTTTTTGAGCACCAAAAATTGAATCTCTTTGAGTTGGCTTTCAGCAATGTGTATTCGTCTGGTATTGTTGACGTCATGTTTTGTGTGAAACCAATTAATGAAGTCATTGATGAGAGTAGAAACAAAGACATACGACGAGAGGAGAAACTCGTTAACCATATCCTACCGGTGAGCGAATGCAGCAATCTTTGTCCCCTGTCCCACTGAAGCTCTGTGGCTAACCTTTTGCCCCTGAGGAACACAATTGATTTAGCAAGTTCAGTTGTAAAATTGATGCACATTCGATCGCTTCTACTCACATTTTCAGAGTTGTCTACATGCTGATAAGACGCAGGACTGGAATTTCTATTGATTGTTGTGAACATAGGAAACAAAGCTGAAGGGCCAGGGGCATGGACTGGTATGACAATCGTTTTCTGGATCCGGGCTTTTCAGGTGAAGATGTGTCCAGAAAGAACGACTTCATATAGATACGTAGGTACATCGATGGGCTTCCAAAAGAAGGCCTCAACCGTAAGACGTGAGCATTCATGTTTACATAGGTGTTCGATACATGGGATACGACGTTTCATCCAGGTAGGAAGAGACTCGATGACTCTCAGGTTTGACCTTGAAATCAGTCTGAGGTTCGCGTTGTCGCCTGTTGGTGCGTCACATGATAGACCTGAGACGAAGAACTCAACACAAAAGGAATATTATATATATTGTTGAAACCACTACGGTCAAAATCTCGATGCGCAGCTATACAAGCGGTTTCCTTCAAGTAAACACCGAGTACAGTCCTGTTATGCTGGCAAAACGTTGGCTCTGCCAAGCTCATATACCCTTCATACTCCAAAACCACATACATAGTCGCGAGTTCGTTATTGACGTGGTGATCTTGAGTGCCACAAGACTTTCCACCCTGTGGCCCACACTCTCGCCGGGATCAAAACAAAGAGGGATTAAGTATGTTATGGGCAGGGGCAGGAGCTTATTCAGACACATCGCAAACGGTCTTAACAAGCATTTTAGTAACGATGTACGGATCGCAGTTGGCGGCCGGGCGTCGATCCTCAAAGTATCCCTTCCCGTCACTGACAACGTTCGCTCCAATACGAACTGAGGCGCCACGATCGCCAACACCATAGCGGAATACGTTAATGGGGGCAGTCTCATGTTGTCCGGTGAGACGCTGATCATTTCCTTTTCCATACTCCTTGATATGCTCTTGAGCATTTCGCTCCATGGGAACCATTGCCGGCAAAATGGCCTTCTCATATCCGCCGTCTTCGCGCATGGCCAAGGTTGAGAAGTTGGTATGGCATCCAGAACCGTTCCAGTCACCCTTGACGGGCTTCGGCTCATAGTTGACAATGACACCCGCGATCTCAGCAACTCTCTCCAAGATGTATCGTGCCATCCAAAGCATGTCACCTTCTTCAATACCCACGCAAGGCCCAACCTGGAATTCCCATTGACCAGGGGCAACCTCGGCATTGATACCACCAACCTTGAGGCCTGCATGCAACTGCGCGCGCCAGGCTGCTTCGGCTATCTCTCTGCCGAAGGCATTTTCAGATCCCACACCACAGTAGTACGGTCCCTGAGGGACCGGCTCACCAATGGCGGGGAAACCAAGTGGCTTGTTGGTCTTGGGGTCAAACAAGAAGTACTCCTGCTCCAGGCCGAACCACGGCACAGAGTTCTTGGCCTTGTTCATGACAGTGTCGCAACCAGCGCGGGTGTTGGTTTCAATGGGCTCACCCTTCGTGGTGTACGTGTCGCACATGACGAGAATGTTGTCACCGCCGCGGAACGGGTCCTTGTAGATGGCGCGTGGCTTGAGAATGACCTCGGAGTTATCCCCTGGCGCCTGGCCCGTAGAAGAACCGTCATAATTCCACTCGGGGAGACCTGCGGGATCAGTGATTCCGGCGTCGACAGTACGGCCCTTCGATCTGAGCTTGAAGAAACCATCCAGCCAGACGTACTCGGCCATGACGATGTTGGACGGCAGCGGTAGCGACAGCAGACCGGCGAGCTCGGTGTTAGCGCCGAAGGCGGCACTCATGGAGACGCGTGGGGCTGCGGTGGGAGCGACGACACGACGCGCGCATTGTGAACGGGAGAAGATGTCGGTGCGCGCGGCGACGGCAATGCCACCCGGGACGAACGCTGAACTACGCTTAGAACCCATTTGAAGGCGGAGAAGAATGTGGAAGGTGAAAGCGATGCGCGTGGGATTATCGCGGCGGTGGGGAAGAAGTGCCAAGGGCGGGAAGGGACGCGGAGGAAGACGAGGCGATTGGCAAGCGCGGGTCACATTGGAAATGGATGGCGTACGACGATCGCGCTGCAGGTGCATGCGAGCAGTTGGAGCACGTGTGCTGGCCAATGACAGGCGCGGATTTGGTGACGGCTACGCGCCGTGCGTGCCCTTGCGCGAAAAACGCCCATATCTGGCGGCGAGCTCGAATGTGTGTGGCGCCGCTTCACTTGCCGCCCACGGCGCGTTATCCCTAGTGCGTTGCACCTTTATGCTTCGCCAAGATTAAACTTTCTTTATCCCTCCTGTGCGTGTCCACGCTGTCAGCGTTGTTCGAGGTGGGCAACAGCACCACGCACACCTCGTGTGCTGCGTGTGAGATGCATACCCTGCTTTCGCGCCAAAACGGAACGTGATTCGCGGCTCGGATTCCGAGCCGAAGCAGCGCCACCTTCCGTTTCACCTCCGTGCCTCTCAGCGTGTTCCATCTCAGCAGCGGCACCGACCACCGACATCCTGCGCACTCTTCTTCGCCCCACCACCTCCACGATGCGTCTGCCGATTGTGTAAGAACGCTCCCGCTCCAGCCATGACCCAGAGGAACCCTCATCACCAGCTCCGCAATGGTTCCGCCACCTATCCCGCAATCACCACCCATCCGCCAGCAGGTGCTGTCCATCTTCCACGATCACCGAAAGCGCACTCAGATTCCTCCTGATATCCTCCCGCACCCCAAGAAGCCTAGAACCTCTTCTCACGCGCTCGTCAACCCCTCCACTCGCGCGCTCGTCACTCAGCTCGTATGCTTGTCCGCCGCGCAAGGAAAGAACCGTCTGCAACTCATCGACGACAGTGTCAGGAATCGCGCATGCAGCTCATCCGAGTTATCCGCACTTATCTTCGAAATCGACGATGCTGAGTTTATGCCGCCACTTTGTGTCATAGTCAGTCTACTACGCTCCGAACTATTGCGCCACAAACATGTCAATCAACAGCTCATTCTGCAGCGCGTCGAGTATGAAATGAACTCGCCTGAGATTTGTCTGTGTCGCGGCGCTGCTAAAGGAATCAATTCTTTGCTGAATTATGCTGCTGATGTGAGCCATGAACAGCATGGCTTTCTGTTACAGTCGCTTGTTTCTGCCATCTTTCCGAGAACCATCCAGTCACTGGGCGCGATGCACCTGCGCTCCAGACTACTGGTAGCCGAGAAAACTATCTTGTTTGTGCACAAGTATGTCAAGTCTGATGGCGAAGGATATCATTTGCTTTTGGAATGGGCGAATCAAGCAACCCTTCCAACTACTTACTCCCAGGAACCAATGAGCGATGCCGCGAACGTAAGTGCGTGCCTTTTATGTACGTCTATGTATGGTTTTGTTCTCTTTTCTAACTCTGTTGTTCTTGTGCATTATTATCTCGGACTGCGATTTGTTTGCAGCCTGTGGTTTGGACCCCTGAACTTTCGGGACTTGCAACGGGCCGCAGCTGTTCAGAGTATCTTCCGGAAGGCGAACTTCATGAATCTGTCCTTCGCAAGCTTTTCGTCGCAATACAACCATCGGACGCATCCGATATATATCTCGCATGTTTGAATTCGCTTCATGAAGGATCCAGGATCAAAAACAACTATATCAATGGCACTTGGGCCCGTGTTGTCCTCCTTGGGCAGCGTATAGGCGACAAGAAATCTGTCGAAGATGTGAGTGAAGATATTGTCAAGAAGACCGTCAGCTCGATATCTGGCGCTCTCGGAGCTTTGAGCCCAACAAGCGATCCGTACTTGTCAGCGGTTCTCATATGTTTGACCCGAAGGCTTTTGATACCGTCCCCAAGTTTCCCGGATGGGAAGCAAAGATCCGAAGTCTACCAACAGTATAAGGAATGGTTTCGGCAGTTTATTGCTCAGCATGAGAGAAAGACCGTTGAAGGGCTCCTTCCAGCCCTCATCCAACTTCTGCCTTTGGAACCACTTGAGCTGTTGAGACTCAATCATCGCGTGTTTTCAGGGCGGAGGGAACTGGCACGAGTTGTGTCCGCCTACCTGGTGATTGCGAGGTCGCGGATATCTGAGTTGGATCCCGTACCGCGAAACTTCCTATCTGAAGAAGAAGCCGCGGCTGCAGCACAGATAAATGAAGACATCAAGAACTCTCCAAAGCTCGTCCTCACTGTCGCACACTATATCAAGGATTTCGCAAGGGCAAAAGAGCTACCTCGAGCGTTGTTGCGGCAGATCAACTTCCACCGCTATCACTTTCAGAGAACAACAAGAGTAGCCCTTTTGGACCCTTCGCTCGCTCAGTATGTGGCCGAGACAGGTGATCCGCATTTCATTGTGGGGAGGGACAAGTTTGAATCCCATCAGATAAACCTCATCACACATCTTGCGTTCAAGCGAAAGGACAGGGCAATACCTGCTTCTGAGGCTAATACTGCAATTAAGGCCATAAAGGAAGCTAAGAACGCTAGACTTTGCCCTACCGAACCTGGTCAAATCTTACAAAGTGCCAGGCAATGGATTGTAGATGACTCGCTCCAGGATATCATTAATGGTGCTTTAGAAGCAGGGACCCGATTAGAAAGAGGAAAAGAAAACGAAACAAATGAACGTTCCCCAATAAGAACTCTGCGGGTGAAGCTGAAGAAGGTTTTGTCGGCTGCATCTCAAGCCGATCTAGCAAAGATTGCCAGTGATGTGCTCCACGGGCTCTTCGCCGCTATTTCTAAGAGGGTGCCTGAGCTGACTAATTCTAAAAGCGCCGAAGATCAAAAGCCACGCATTCTCTGTGATTACGAAGAGTGGTGGGTTTCAACTGGAAAAGCCCTGCGTGGTATCCTACTCGAAGTTTTTGGTGATCCTAATATACAGATCCTTCAGAAGCCCCTACAATACCAACTGTTTGCGCTAATCTGTACCGCAACTGACTCGCTTTATTCGGCAATTATGTGTTCCGCTGCCATGTTAACTATCACAATTCTAACTCTACACACTGAATCGTCATTAACTGACCTTTGCTTTGCTGGTTCCAACGCTTGCTCAAAGCTGTCACCTTTGCTGAATTTGGTTGTTGAGTGTCTCCCGTTCAGTTCCATGACCCGGGTTCGAAACTCTGTCACGTTCATTATGTGTTGCGTCCTTCTGCTTCATTCAGCATCTGAAACTGTTCTCGATGTTTTTGTTGAAAGCCATGATGATATCGAAGTTCTCGAAACCCAAAGAACACGCCAGGCTTTTCAGGCAATTTGCAAAGAGAAGCTGAGCTCGCTCTTCGTCTTTCTACAATGGGTGCTCTGTTTTCCGTGGCGCCTTGTTGAGGATAGAAGATTGAGCAAACGGGAACCTCCTGGGTGCTCATCCCTCATCCAACAAGCATCAAAAGTGCTCGTGTTTTTCGGGCATGAAGACCTTCAAGATCAAGAAGTCATTCGAATTCTCGCCGTTGAAATGCGGTGTGGGTGGGGTCGTGAGGATGCAATACATTCATTTATCGAACGTTTAGAATCTGCTGGGAAATGCAGCAAATCTTTGCTACGTGAGGCTATTCATTTTCTTGCCACAAAGAACAGAGATACTGCTTGTTCTCGAGGATGGATCCAAAATGCTCTCGTTCGGTTTGCGAGAGATCGTACATGGTGTGAGAGAAACGTAAATGGACATTCCAGCGTCGACGTATCAGATGTAGAATATCTGTGCCGAGAGGTGGACGGGTGTGGGGCGTATGCTGGAAGAGATGTGTTTGACTTACTTCTGCTCACAGACCAGTGCTTCTTTCATGGTCTTTCCGTTTCTGAAGCGGTGCGGTGTATTATGCTCGACCTGATGCCAAGGTTTTGGCCATTTTCAAGAAGGTATATTATCTTCATGGTGTACAAACTGAAGGCGAACTGTATTCGTGAGCGTAACCTAGATTACGGAATTGCAGACCTGCATTTGCTAACAGCCAATATGATTGCTGAACTGATTAATGACGATATCGACGGGGCTCTTGATGGTTTGGTAAGTGGTTTAAGCAAGGGTTTACTAGATGTAAGTGTCGTTCAAGAGATATTGGAAGTCACTAATGTGATGCAAGCTGTAGATCGTGGGGATGAAGACAATGTTACAGAACAGGCTAAGAAGCATTCGCCGTGTCTCGGGAGTGCACTGATTCTTTCTCTGTGTCGAAGTGGTGAAAGCCGTAAACAAGAACAATGTAGAGACTTATTGACACATCGCGTATCTCTCATGTGTCGAATCCTGCCGTCTCTACTGGCTTGTGAAGTTCTTGACTGGGCTTTGAGCACGGCCGCCGTGATTCCTTTTTGCGTTCGATTCTGTAAGATCAGAGACCGTCGGCTCAAAATGAAAGAAACGACGGAATGGATGAAAGTCCTTACTTTAGAAAGATTAGCACTCTCGGATTCTCGCTACACTGTTCCAATCCACACTCGTGAAGAACTGCGTGGTAATGAAGCCAAGAAAGAGCCCCTCATTCAGACCTGCTTGCAATGGCTTGGAAGGTCGAACCGTTCATTCGAGGAAGACCCGTTGGGTAATAGCCTTCCAATTGCCATATGTATGGGACGTGTCTTTGGTGCCTTGTACACTATCGACAAACAAGCGCTGAAGAGTTTTTTGGAAAGGGTTGGTGCGAGGATGTCACGAACGCTTGTGTCAAACACTTTGCATACATATGAGAGCCTGGCGCCTAACGTAAGCTTCTCCTCGGAAAAACTTCCGCGTGAATGTATGCAAAAGTTAGAAGAAGTCAGACTAGATGTACAACGGGACCTGCTCTATGCTATAGCAGCCATTCTACGAACAATGCGAGAAATCGCTGAGAACGATTTTGAAGAGAGTTTCACAAACATGTTGCGACCTTATCAAGGTATAGAAGATGAAGTGAGATCTGCCATGAACATAGGATGTGCTATGGCTGTCACCCAAGTTTCCCCGACATAATTCTATCGTGCACTAGACTTTCGCACTGAATTTCTTCCGGCTTAGAACATGAAGCGCCCGGGGGACGTGTCCTTCGGCATATGTTCATCCACAGGTCTCGGAAACGGGAGTTCAGCAAAAACAAAGACAAATGCTATGTTCAGAAGTACCATGGTAGCCGAAAGAAACCACAAAAGGCGTGTGTTCGGTGGCGATCTCAATCTTGCACAACGCCTTAAGCAAAACAAAGTGCTTCCAACAACGAAGTATCTTGGTTCAAAGAGAGCAGCTGGTACTAGAGTGATGTATACACAAAGCAACAAAGCGATATCAGATACAAAGTCAGCTCTTTGTATACACTGATTCTGGTATTCTTCGGTCAGACTTGATTCCATTTCCTGTCGTCTCGTACCGCGTGTTATCTCTCGTTCACAGAATGGACCCGCAATCCCCCAAGCATATACCGGGACAAGGGCAAGCCTTCGCCCTAGAGATCGTAACAACCAACGACGGTAGATATAGAAAGTGAAATGGCGATTGTCAGCGAGAATGAAAGGGTGCACTTTGTCTCCGGTGGCAAGTACGGCACCGGTCATAGCAACACAAATAGTGAGAATCAACGTCACTAATTTAAGAGATGAGAAAACCCTGTACACCATGTTCAATGCTTCCCAAGGGGCCGAGAGTTGGATCAAACCAAAGAAAGTGCCATGGAAAGCTGCGAAATAAGCAAACATAGCGTAATGGGTAGTCATCTCATGATGTGATCTGTCTCCGAGTGCAATTCCTTTGTTTACAAGCACGAACAGCCCATATCCTATCCCAGCGAATACGTGAAAAGGATTGTCCTTGATTAACTTCAGTACAATTGTAGAGAATCGAAAGCTACTCATGAGGATATTCGAGCTAAATGTGGTGTCGAAGACAATATATGCGTGCCATACCATGTTGGTTTGTCTCGATAGGCTTCCCAGTACTCCGAAAGGTGCAGACAAAAAGGAATTGTTACCGAGGTTCATCCTCCATAAGACCAGCACCCAAAACAGCGATGTGGTGTCTGTATAGAATAAGTTCGCATAGAACAGATTGACAGGATGAAGCCAAATGATAAACGCAAGCAACCAGATTACTTCACGGTCCCCTCGAACACATACCGCAGCAATTCGTTCATTATGAACACGTCGCCGCTCAGTAATGATCCGCAGAATATCACCCATAAGCGCAAGCGAGAGGAAGGACATGACAGCAGAAGTAACTCGAAGCCACCTAGTTCCGCAGACAACGGTGTTCCTCATCACACTTGCAAGAATAGCATTGGGAATATACAGGACAGGCGGTGTTGTTATAGAAGGATCATAGGATGGAAGGAGCCTGGCCATGAAAGCTTCACAGAATTCTTGAGCCTGAGGAACATGGAACAGTTCATCCATGTACGGTTCAGGTTGGCGAAAATTGATCCATGTATGCAAGCATAGCAAAAGTAAAGCTGCCGCGAGAAAGATTTTCGGAGCTGTGAACATGTTGTTTTCTCCGTGAGGGGTGAAAACATTACCGTGATCTGCAAGCTTGGTTCTGCTTCTGAGCTTGAAGTTTCAGCCTGTTGAGTGTCTGAATGACGCAGTTTCTGCAAGTCTTGGCGCAATTGTGCATTCCACAAACATCAGTAAGTAAAGCAATCTAAGTTATGGATGAAGATCATCAGCTTAGTCTTTCATTCACTGGCTTTTCCAGTAAACAAGAACCCGTGTTGGACGGGATTCCAAGTGACATGCGGACTTTGGAGAGAGATAGAGAGTTCAGGCTTTCACTCTGTGGATATACCTTCCTAGCTACCCTTCGCAATAGGGAAACTGTAGATAGATTTACGAACGAACGAACAATGGCCCCTGAAAGATTTACGCTGTCGTCGGAGTCGTACGTTAACCTACTTTTTATTTCGGCCAAAAAAACGGCAAACAGCAAACAAGGGTAGATCGTTATTAACGGGAGAACTCGCTCTTGGGCACGTGAGTTATATAAGACTCCGATTTGACTAGACGGAGACGTTCGGGTGATTCCGTCCATGCTGCTGGGTCACTCTGCATAGACTTCAACAACGTGGGAATACCTTCATCAACAACAAGAAGCGACCCGTTCACACCGACCTCTGGCTTCCGAGGAAGATAGTACGGCTGACTTCCTTTCTGTTGGTCTCGGAGGATCTAATATGGGTCAACTAGTTCGTTCAGTGGCTGCAGCCCGCCAGGCAAAAGAACTGTTCAAGGCATTACAAAAGGTCACCGTGATCGCTAACCCTTTCGATTATCGCGCGACCACTGCGAGGTAGGGGGCACTCATTGCAGAGCATTTCGATTCCGCCGTATACCGTATGAGTCCGAATGTCTAACCCCCAGATGCCATTGCAGAGAGTTTTTAAGACGAGTGCGCACACCGCCTGTGAAGCGATCTAACCCAAAGCTACAGACCGAACTCACAATTTCTGAGGAATATGGTAACCCGACCGTAGAATTGCTATATGGTATGCTTTCTCACTTGTCCCTGTCGTCAAACATTATGTTTACTAACATCCATACGGTTTCCGCTTGCAACGCTTACTCTGCAGGTGACGGCTTCAAGCAGAAAATCCATACCAGCGGTTTAAAGATCATGGACATTATGGATGAAGTTGAGAGGGTTGCACGATGGAAAGGGGACGGGGCACAGAACCCATTCGAGAAGCTTAGAGAAGAACGAGCAAAGTTTCTGGGTCTGAAGAAGTAACTAGGAGCACAATTAGCGAACCAGACTCCTGACTAATCTGTATTCGATCGGACTCGTCCAAGTCTCCTCCGAATTGCATTTACATGAACGCTATCAAAATACGCACGCCAGGCATACAAGAATCGAAGTGACAAAGACATCAGTCCTGAGTGGAAAAACAAGGAAGATGTGTTTTGTTGTATTGTAAATGTTAGTAACAGAATACAACTACGGCAATGTAATGAAACGCATTGTCAGTGAGATCAAGCTTTTTCCTCGACGACCGTAGACAATCACAAGCACTAGTGACATTCAAGAACACTCTTTCTCGCAACTACGAACGGAAAGAGACCTCAAAGTCAAAGCTACTAGAGTTATCTGCAAGCGTAGCTCGAGTGACAATCAATTCTCCGACAGATTCCCCAGCCAGTCCAAGGCTAATTTTCTTTCCCACTCCTTGGCGGCGTAGCGAACCTAGGGACATTTGAACAGCTCCGATGAGCTTGTGTTCAGTTATTGATTTGTGGGAACGCAGCTCAATTCGTAGTGGGGTCTCTTCAATATTTCCTCCTTTCTTATGGGTTCTAAGTTTAGCCCTGTGTAGTAGGTCTTCTGCAAAAGCAGCGTCCTCCCCCCTCTTCCTCGGAGAAGATCTGAATATAGGAGCCCATTCGTTATTCGCTCTTCTTCTGTAAATTGCGATGTATGGTCGGATCAAGAACATTCCAAAGAAGGAGGTGTTCCTGAACTTGCAGTGGCCCAAGAAAATCTCATGATCACTGTCTTTTGGATCATACAATTCTCCAATGATGGATACAGACCCTGTTTCCTTCAGCTCCTTGTTCTCAAGTTCTAAAGTCTTCCCGTTACTCCCTTCCTTTATGATTTCCTCTACGCGGCAAATGCAGCTCCCGATGACTTCCTGCTTGTCAAGATTTTGAGTCTTTGAGTCTCGGTCATAAATTGTAACTCGGAGGACATGGGCAAGCGGTGTTTCTGCTGGAAGTACAAACGTTCGAACCCACTTGGGATTCAGAACATCCCAAATTGTCTCAGTTCGCCCTTTAGTTTTTCAGGGAAGTTTGCGTGTCAAGTCGTCTCTGTTAGTGTTCACAAAAACTCTCAAATAGCTGTCTTCGCGCCAACCAGCACCGCATTTATATGTTCACAAGAATTCAACGTCAACTTACCAATTTCCTCCCATACTCCATTTTCCTGCTCTTCCAGTAATGCAAATGGATCGCTGAGAGAGAAAACGTCCATATTAGCTAAATTTGAGGCCTCGATTTGAATCTCCAGTTGGTTACCAATTGTCGGAGTCTTTTCCCCTCTAGCCATTGTGAGAAGAAGTATTCGTTGAGAGTTTGGCCTTCGTTGAGTGGTGAAACTGTTATCTCAGGAAAAAACGTTGCCTCTGAGGCTTCTATCATGAAGGCGGTGTACTGCCTTGAGCGACTTTCATGGAAACTCTGGCATTTCCCAAGAACACACCGAACTTTTTGTTCTTGGGTTTACCGAATCGGAAACAGCTGACAGTATGTAGCAGGTTCCCAGGCATTTTTGTTCTTTCTCTCGACATGAAATCGTTCTCATCAGTCTGACACCCTGAAACGGAAACTATCCAAGTTTAGTGTATCCTGTTCTTTTATTTTATAATCGCGCATCGATCCAAAATGCTGACTTTTCTGGAAACCATTCAACTAAATCCATTGATATACAGGAATTCCTGTTAGAGATTGGAGAAACACATATGCATCAACTCTTATCCACATGTGAAAATCTTTGTGCGTACAGATACTCAACGATGGTAGCCGCTCCAAAACGGTCACCTGACCAGATTTGGTCTTTCTAGGGAATTCAGTGAAGTCCCGAAGTAATCCAAAGACAGAGTTACGAGTTTCAACATATTTGGATGCAAATTACATTTATGTGGTTAACAGAGATTGACACTTATAGGATTAATAACAAGTCGTATTCGTCAATTCAATCTTGACTGGGCTTTCACTGCTATGCTACTACTGTGCCCAAACATGCTTGTGAGAAGTCCCACACAGGGCGCCGTGCCTTCCAGCAGAAGAGTCAGGGAGCTGATTTTTGCCTCATGAACTTCATGAATGATTTCAATTGCACTACCGTTGTACCAACACACTAACACATTAGGAGCCAGGACGAACAGGAGGGCTTCAACATGCAGAACTCTCCTTGTGGATTGGCTTGTGGTTGCATCGCATCTCCTCAGGAGGATCGATGACGTGGAATTCCCGATCACGTGCTTCTGCTCTTCGCGATCTGGTGCTTATTCATTACAGTTTCACTTACATTCCAACTACGTGTACACGCGTACACATAAGTTCGAAGTTGGAACTGTAAGGGCAGAGATTCAAGTTTCGGATCTGCGTTGTCTATGCTTGAATTCAAATTTTCGAAAATATATAACTCATCAAGAATAGCCTTTCGAGGTCGTTAACTCGAAAACCATCTGAATAACTAGCGCTCCTCGTAACGATCCGTTCGTCGGCTCTCCAATATCGCTTCCTGCCCAGTAGTCTACCCGAGACTAGAAGCGAAACGTTAATGTCGAGACGTTGAACAACACTCTAACTCCCTTCTTTCATAGTTGCTCCTGGTTCTGCATCTTTCATCCAAATCGCTTGCTTGGCTCCCCCACGCACGGCTCCAGCAACACCCACGTACTAGACTGATCATGTCTGGCACCATGGGTGACGAGAGCAACATCGCAGCACCATTTTCCTGCAGTATCACCGTTATACAAGCCACCGGCGAAGCGGGAAAAAGCTTCGAGTTTGACACGAAGAACTGGTGTGTTCTTGGTTCACACCAAGACTGTGATATTCGTATAAAGCACAGTCTGAACGCTCCCCTGCATGCGCTCGTGCTTGTTCGCCAAGAAGGTATTCACCTAATAGGACTTCATCCGGATATACCGGTCCATCATTCCCGCACTGGAGCTTCGCTTACCAAAGAACAGGAAGCCCCTCTTTTAACAGGGGACAGCTTTTATCTTGGTGACCGCGGTTTTCGAGTGGACTACGAAAGTCCAACCGTGAAGTGTCTCAAATCCCCGTCTCAATCAGTTTCTGACTCCATTGGTCCGCAGACAAGGAGCGTGAAGAAGACTGCGGCCGAGAAAAAAGTTGTTCACCGCACGCAGTCTTCAGAAAGGAAACGAAGGTCTAGGCGCCGGGTAAGTCTTGTGGTGGAAGCTGATGGTGAAAGGTTCGTCTCCCAGAAGAGAGACACCGAAAGGCTTCTGAGCAAGACTCAGATTGCGAGATTGTCCGACGGTGAGGGGCTGCAAACCCCATTGGCATCTGTACCTGAGAAGAGTGCTCCCTCTGACCAAAAGTGTTCTACAAAGGAAGGAACACAAGGGTCCCGGCCACACTCCCACGAGAAGTCTGAAGACGTTCAGTCTCGTTCTGAAGAAGACGGAAAAGATGTGCGCGGCAAGAACTCCGAACCAGATGTACCACAGAGGGAAGATGGGATGTTAATCAAGGAAACCGATTTACCGGAACAAGGTAAAGGTGGGGTTAACTCCGCTTTGAAGGAAGCACGTTCTCGAAAGATGTCACTTCCGCCTACCCCAACGACAAGGAGCTCCGCGCGAATGGTGAAATCCGTTTCGAAACAAGGGACACTTACCGCTCGAGAGCGAAAGAAACTCGTTTACGCTCGCCTCAGCCTAGGGCTAACCGCACACCCCTCAAAGAACGAGATGACCGGAGGCTTGGAAAACAATGTGACCGTGGCGTTTGCTTCCCAAACTTCTGCAACTAAAGAACGCAAACTGGATATGAATCTGCACAAGAGCAACAATCAGATCGCGAATCAAGAGATCAAGGAAAAGAATATGATCAGGTCTCCCCTGACAGACAAGAGCCCCATTCTGAATATTCAACGAAGCGGGAAGACATCAGGAGGTGTTTCGAAAGAGTGCAGGACGCCATCAACTATGAAGACGTGCCCGGGAAGCCTGCTCCGTTCGTCAAAATCTACGACAAGAGCCACGAAGCGATCTGTTGCTTTTTCCTCCAAGATTGAGTTGGAAAGGGGGAAACATTACTCTCCGTTTCGTCCCTCTGTACCCAGAACAACACCCTTCCCAAGAAGGAGCGAAGGCCAGTCAAACGAAGGCACACCAGCGGAGCGGGGCCGCTTCTCCTTCGACTCGGTTGTTGGCGTACCTCATGATACTCAAAACTCTTGTGGCAAGAACAAACTCGAAGTCGGAAAGGACCAGACTGATGCTGTTGAAGTATTCTCCGATCCTAGTTCTGGGCTTGAAGGAGCAGCTGATAGTGATTCCCTTACAGATGCTTCTGACTGCGTGTCTGATTCCAGCTCTCCTGCAACAGGAAGTTCAACAGATTCATCGACATCACGCCTTACGGGAGCAATCACGTCGCTCTTGAAACGATTCAGCGGCAACGGCGATCAGCAGAAAACTGACGAGATTGCCCACGCTGCTTGTGCAACTGGAAAGGTTCATGCCAGTGACAGCAAAGTTGTGAAACTGTATGAGGGCAAAGCATCTACCGAGCCCCTTATGTCAGTGGATGAGATTCAGGATATATCATCTTCGAAACGGATGTCTGTGTCGCGGCGCCTTAGCTTCCTTGAGAAAGTCTTTGGTGCTGCAGCGGCAGTTCGAAATGTCATGGCCGATACCGATGAAGACAGCACGATTCAAGACAAGCTGAATGAGAATGGAAGCAACATGGAAGGTGCAGTCTGTCGTTCAGATGGGCACGCGATATCGAACTCACCCAGCAATGATGTGAGGAACTCATCAGGGGAAGAATGTGAGGAACCAGAAAGCGAGTCAAAAAGGGGAACAGCCTCATGCGCTGGTACATGTGTGGAGGGGGTCTCTCAGTCTCTTGCACAAGACGAAGAGCAGGCCCAGGTTGATCTTCATTCTTCTATTGAAAGTCAGCCTGGTCTTGTCTCTTCCGATGGTCAGTCAGTGTTATGTGAGCCAAAGCAGCGTTTGTCCTTGGGAAACATATTTGAGAGGCTTACTAAAGGGACTGGGGAACATGCAAAGTCGCGAGGAGAGGTTTCTGCGAACGACCATCACGACAGTCCGGAGGATTATGGGTCTCCTAACCGTACGATTTCATGTGAGACAAACTCTATTGATTCCCAAGACACTGCTGACACTTTTGAGAGAGAGCTGGAGATTAGAGTGAATCGAGCTTCCTTCCGACCACACTCCCCGAGGCATGGAGAAGACGTGGAAGATTTGGAGGCAGAAATTCAGGGCTTGATCGCAGGGAATGAGGTCGACTCACCATTGGCTCAGACTCCGCACGGCGATATAGAAAGTTCTGAACTTGATCAATCCGTCAGGGATAGCAATGCAGATGTTTTGGATGGAAAGGAAGTGTTGGTTGAAAACGATGAAGAAACTCAACTGGAAGAATGTTGTGAGGATGACAGAAGTGATTCGGAAGGCTCCCAACCATGCACATCACCAGAAGTTCTTGATACGTCCTGCTCTCGAAGTGCAGGACGTCGTCGTAGCTCTCAGCCTGCCCCAGAGTCTCAGAAGTCTGTTCCTGAACTGTCCGAAGAAGCAGAAGCTTTGAAGGAACCGAACGTATTGGGTGGGCAAACGGAACAGAAGGACGAGGAACAAGACTTGGAGGCTGAGCTGAACCAGCTGTTGGTTGTAGAATTGCGAGAGAGGCTGCGAGAACTGAATCTGAGTATCGCCGGCAGAAAGGCAGAACTTGTAGAGCGATTGACGCAGCATATATTGCAAGAGGAGGCTGAGCTTCCCGAAGAGCCCGAACAGAGCACAGAAGGGGAAGTCCATGAGGACATAGAACCCGATGAGATCGAAGTATGTGAGCACGAAGTGAAAGAACAAGAGTCCGAAAGCACAGTCATCGTTATTTCTAGTGATAGCGAGGGTGAGGCTGGTGAAGGAGAGGAGTCGGAATCGAATCTGGAGCTGTACAGAAGGAAAACTGTGAAAGAACTGCGTCAGATCTTGAAGGGGCGTAATCTCGACATAATGTCGAAGCTGAGAAAGGAAGAGCTTATTCAGCACATGATTGCGGAAGGTGTCAAGCTCCCAGAACATGACCAGGATGCACAAAGCGTCGAGAGCCCATCTTCAGGTCGAGTTCTTCGTTCTACTCGTAAGACCAGGCAGACTCCTTCTGTGTCTCGACGAAGTTGCTCAACAGCTGCGAAGGGAGCACCCCCGACAGCAAAGTCATTGAACAGGCTTACGGTAATAGAACTCCGCTCTTGTTTGAGGGAACAGCATCTTTGTCAACAGGGTACCAAGAGGGTATTAATCGACAGGATCTTGTCTGAGGACCAGTCGAATAATCAAGATACCCCGGCAAACGAACTGAAGAGTAACAACTCTTGCAAATCGTGCCAAGCTGGGCAAGGTTGCGAGGTGGAGAACAGAACCTAGGAAGTGCTTTGTAGTGTAGCCACATGACAATCGGATAGAGAATATGCTTCGCATATCTACATTTATCATACTTTGGCAACCTATAGCTGTTGTCCTGTTCAAAAGGCAGAAAACAGACAGTACTAGTATGTTTGTCATCAATGTTACATGCTCCTTTCTTTACAAAAGCTTTGTGTGTAGCTAGCTATGGTTTGATTACAGAAAGAAATACAACATAAAACTAGAGGCGAAAGTACATATACACGTAGTCTGCAGACTCAAATCAAAAGTGTCGATAGGCTTGTAGCAGCTTATCATCGGGACACACACATCGAATCCTATGCTCCACCTGCGGTGAGACTTGTGGCATATCCTTGTCTCCAACGGTTTTCACTTCCTCAATGTATTTGGTAATCAATTGCGGAAGCGGGCAGTCAGCACGGCTGACGATTTGCGAATCTTCGCTGCGAGGAAATCCGTCATTGCCGTAAAAAATCCAAGTCTTCAAGGCACATCGATAACGCTCATCGTCATTAATGGGTGCCATCCTTCGCTCAGAATTTCTGCACGTCATCGTGTCACGAAGGATGCGACTGCCACGCTCGCGTCGCGGGTCAAACGAGAAAGTGATTCCGCTCACTTGACAAAAACTTCCGACGAGATGTGGGTACTGACTGACGCTACACTCCAGGCGTTGCATCAGTTCTGCGCCGGAGTACTCTGCAACAACGACCTGATCCTTGTATGGAAGAATGGTGTCAATCATCCCCAACGTGACTGCTCCTGCTGGGTGTATTGAATCCGAACGAAAACTTCCAGAGTTGACCAGCCCGATATCAGCATCCATCACATTGGTCACTGCACAATCAAGAGAAACGGTATAGAAGGTAAGAAGCGTGGTGAGAATGAGTGAACACGGAAGAGCTGTGTTTCAACAAGGTCTGGGAAATTGTAGCATCTTCAACGTACTGGCATCACAGATGAAGTTCCCCAGAGCAGTTTCGCGCGTTCGTATGGAAACAAACCGTCCGTCAAGGTCAGAGGATGATAGAGCGACGTTCTTTGTCCATCTGGGGCCTAGCAGAGCAATCTTCTCGGTCACAAACTGTGCAATTTCAGGGTGCTCTGGCATATCTGACGTGATGTAATGATGCTGCGGTTCGCTGACGTGTACTTTGTGGTCGGTAGTGATGTATAGGTCCAACGTCGAAAAGCTCTTTCCAAAGCACGCGCAAGAATAAGATCAGTCAGAAACAAGAGAAGACAAACAAGCATACAACACAAGTAGGACACATGATAAGATACCTTGAAGTCAGTTCCGGACTTGAGGACCCAAGTGGATCCAACAAGCTCCTTGAGCAGGACATGGTCATGGCCGCCAAGAATGAGGTCGACGACGGCGGCGTCGGCCAACAAAAAGTCGTCCGGGTTCCTCATGTGCGTGAGCGCAATAACAAAATGGCAACCATGTTCGCGTCTCAGCATATCGGCCATCTCCGCTGCGGCGTCAACAAAGGGTACATACTGCAGCGTACTGAGTAAATGGTGATGAACGGCACACAGCCAATCCCAAGAGGCCAGTCCAATGAAGCCGAACTTGACAGCACCGCGCGTGAGCGTAAGAAAGGAGGGCATGCCCGCCAACGGCCGTCGCGGCTGTGGCTGATTCGCATCTTGGCCATCTGGACAGGTCTTCTGCCAGACATTGGACAAAATCCACGGAAAGCTAGTCTCCGCGATACGCTGTTTCATGACATCAAGTCCATTATCCAGCTCATGATTGCCGATACAAGCCACATCCACGCGGCATGCATTGAGCACGGGCGGGATCTCAGCGCCGGCAGTGAGGCGCGTAAGCGGCGCGGGCGAGAACGCATCGCCCGAAAACAGCACGAGACTGTGGTCGACTGCGGCGCACGTTAGCTGTCGTTGCACGGCGGCCACGAAGCGCGACGCACCGCCCACGGGCTCTGTGGCGCCGTGCTGGATGTTGTAGACGTCGTTGAAGTGCACGATACGTACGACTGTGGGCGTTGGTGATGGTGGTGGTGATGATGGTGGTGATGGTGGTGGTGATGATGGTGGCGATGGTGGTAGTGATGATGGTGGCGATGGTGGTGGCGATGACGACGACATACGCGGCACGTGTTGTTGCATTGTGCTGAGAGGAGAGGCACGGCGACGCACGTCGCCCTCGACGGCGACGACGATGACAACTGCAACAACGGCGACGCCGATGACAACTGCAACAACGGCGACGCCGATGACAACTGCAACAACGGCGACGCCGATGACAACTGCAACAACGGCGACGAAGCCGGCGGCCAAACGGGCCCTCGGCCACGCGGTGCGCGCATTCCACACCGTAGCGCAGAGGGCGCCGGCTGGAGCCGAATGTGATTTACTGAGGTTCAGGGTAGCCTCTCAAAATTGAATTCATTACCAAGGGAAACGCTAGCGTTAAGAGGGTTAAAGCTAACGCTAATAGCGTTAGCCCTCTGTAGATACCAAGTTGGTAACGCTACAGGTGAACACTGTGATTAGTGTGGGTGGAAAAATAGTGTGGCAACGCTATATAGTGTGGCCCACACTATTTCACATTCACCTGTACCGATCACAAACTTAATTAGTGTGGGTTTGCAACAGATATAAACAGTTTGGGCGGGAAATACAAAGATTCAGATCCCCGTAGCCACTCGCATTCTCCAACAGCCGTTTCCCCTGACAACTCTTTATATCATGTCTCTCTTTGCCTCTCCTTTATTATCGTCATTTGCTCAAATGCAGGCCAATGCGAGCACCACAAACACTGCTGCAACCCCCACAAACGAAGTTCCATCTACAGAGACCACCCCAGCTAGGCAACACTCTGCATCCAACCCAGAATCTGATGCAAACCCCAAGCGGAAAGTGCAAATGGTGCTGACCAACACCCACAAAGCCCGCATAGCAAAGTGGATGATCGAAAAAGCAGCACAAGATGGCCCTAAGCATATTGCGTCAAAAACAGTGTCCCAATTCCCAGAATTCTTTCGCAGCAGTGTCAAAGCCAACCTACAGCGCGCAAGCAGGTACTGGAAACAACGTGAAGCAATTGTAGAAGGACACAGTAGAGCAGCCAGGACCCAAAAGTATTCGTTTGTTAAGCATACAAAGACAGGACTAAAGCGCCACTACTGCAAGACACAAGGCGAACGAGGGCGCCGTGTCACGCCATGGGTAGCAGCGCTATACACCGACTTATACAACGAGTTCAACCGCATGAGAAAGTCCGGTATGAAGTTCAATACTCAGTTATTGCGCCGTCTTGCGCTCCATCTTATACAGGGAAACACGAGTGGAGTGTATAACTTGAATACTGTTGACCCTCGCAATGGCACGCCCATAAAAGACCTCGTAACCCCGAGGTGGATTCAATTCTTCATGGCCAAATACAGCGTCGTGAGCCGTTACCAGTGCGGGAAATTAATGGTTTCCCCAGCTAAGCAGGAACAGATTGAGCCAGAGGTGGCCTTTCACCTCGGACAGCTTGCGCGGGATTTCCAATCCAATGGCCTCCGAGAAGAAGATGTATACAACGCAGACGAAACTCACTTTTGCATGAACATGGACAACCACAAAACATTAGCGCTAGTGGGCGATACAAACGTACGCTATGCCGATGTGGTTTCTGGCGATGACGGTATAACCATGATGGTGCTCATAGCAGGGGGACCCAACGCGCGACTCGAAACTCCGATGCTCATATTTAAGAATGCGGATAAGAATTACCCCATCCGTGGACTACCGGACGACGTCCCGGGTGTCGTGTACCGCACAGGACCGAAAGCCTGGATGGATAAGCGGGTGTTTTTGCAGTGGCTACGAGAGAAAAGGGTTTTCACTCGGTTACCGAATGGAAGAAAGCGGATCCTCTACATTGACAACGTGAATACGCACGCTCTGAACGACGAGGTACACCAAGCACTGGCAGAGAGCAATACGGAGATACGCTTCTTTCCGTGTAATGCGACACACTTGGTGCAACCTGCCGACAGCTTCGTAATTCAGAAGCTCAAAACAAATTGGAGGAAAGAGTGGGACGAACATAAGATGGGTCTGTTAGAGAAAGGACTATGGTCGGATGGGTTAAGGTCATCAGGAAAACTTACAAATCCTGGGAAACGTTATTTCTTGAAGCTGGGAGCACAGTCTGTGCGAACCGTAAGCGCGCAACGCGACAGTGATGGTGTTTCGTACGCGAGGAAGGCCATGATCCGCTGCGGTATGGCCCTGAATCTTAACGGGCAGTGGGAGGAGCGCCAATTGTTTCCTGAGTTGCAACGAATTGTGCGTAAGTATCGCGAGAACTTTGAGGGTCTTTCCGTCGGAAGCAACTGATAATGTCGCAATCTCGTACTGCCAGACACCCACACTAATTCCGTGAGTTGTAATTAGTGTGGGCCACACTATTAAATCCGTAACGTTATTAGTGTGGGTTCCGAAATAGTGTGGCCCACACTATTTCTCGTGAGGGTGTCCAAAATCAGCCTCACCGAAATAGTGTGGGCCACACTAATCACAGTGTTCACCTGTACCGTTGTACTGTAGATTGAAACCTTATCCCGTGCGTTCTCGAAGGGCGCTTGTACTTGAAAATGTTGGCAGCTTCACTGCTCTCAAACAAGTATCGCCAGAACCGTGTTGATCAAAAAGGCCACCTTCTTTATTATGGTCGGCCGTCCCTGATTCCGAGACGACTGGATGCCTATCTACAGATGATTCTCTCTCCTAAAAAAGACCAATATCCGTGACGGCCATTGCTTCATCATATCTATCAAAGACCTTTCCTTTCTCCTTTTGTAGCGCTTGCAGTGCTGCTTGACATACAAACCCATCTATGGCCCGCATCTGTGAATTGTGCCGTAAGCGCAATGATGGCAGGTATGTTGACGCCACTTACCACAATGAGCTCAACACACTCATGTGCATTCTCTTTTCTGACTGTTTCAACAACCCACCACTTTGCCTGTGCCAGTTATGGGCAGTGATGTTTAAACGCCAAAACTGCTGAGTATTACTGCTAAGGTTCTGGTGCTTGAGTGTTTGTAACACTTCTCACGGCCAGATGGTAAGGGTTACCTTTGGTAAAGTTACTCGGTGGCTTCCTTGGAGTGTAACACCCTTGTACGTGGCACACATATGGATCAATGTCCATCCATCCCTTCCAAGTTGCAAACAATTCAGTTGGATCACACGGCTCGTGCAGGCTGTGGTCTTCTGTAAACAGTGGTTGTACACGTCACAGGCGCTTTAGCAGAGTGTGGTATACATGATGATAGATAAACCTTGTTGATCCTTGAACGACATGTAGCATTTCACAAACACACTTCGCCATACGCATCAAACCGAGCGTTTCCACCATCTCTTCGTAGCAATGAAGCGAAGGAGAAGAGATCAACCCGGTATTCGCGGGTTAGCTCATCCTCGCGCTCACAAGCAAACGAAGCAGCCAACATATAACAACCAAACGCGTACAACGGTACCGTGGGTACCTCTCCGTCCTCAGCTTGGTTCGCGTTCTTAGCGATGAGCGTTTCGTTTCGAGTGGCAGGGCTCGTCCTTGTTGTACAGTACAAACGTTGGTTGAGCATTGCTGGCAGACTCGCCAGCAATGTACCAAGAGTGTTGGTAGCTGAGGTGAAGATTGTTCACCAAGATATCCATGATTGATGGATAGAAGAGCCGGAGCGGGTGGGAGGGTTAAAACAATGACTGTGGCAATACAAGATTGTTCACACTTGCTCGGCAGGAACGACGACGGTGGCGATCGAGAGAGTGTGTGCTCAGACGTGCAGCGGTTGTAAACGTCGTTGTCCTCTTGCCGTTAGCTCATTAAGAATTACATTGGCGTCCCTTCAATTGCTATTATCCGATCACGCTTTACGCTGCGTTTTCACACTCTGTTGCCAACCTTACGGTTTGCGTGGGCACAACAAGCAAACGGTGGGGGCCCAGAAGCAATGGCGGAAGCCGTTGCGTCCAAATACTCACGCACAGCCGTCCCTATCCTTTCCACTCCAGCCTTCCTGGCTTCTAGCTCTACGAAGGACCGCTACCAACGGTACAGGTCAACACTGTAACTATTGTGGGTTCTCAATTAGTGTGGTAACACAAATTAGAGTAGGCCACACTATTCAAGGTGACTGCGTCTGGATCTGAGACGCAATTAATGTAGGCCAACATGAGATCCAGGTGCTTTGGGCGCCAAATACAAATCAGGACATCTATATAAGAACTTCCTCTGCTCAAACAAGCATAGGCAGCTTCTCCCAAACACGAGATCATGTCGCTCATTGCTTCTCCTTTACTTCGTGCGTTCGCACACATGCAAAGCAATCCTATCAACCAAACCGAATCATCCTCTTCTGCAACGACAAGCTCAACCCAGCAGTCCATAGAGCACAACCATCAGCAGAACCAATCCGAAACACCAGGTTCATCTTCCCAAACACGCCGTTCACCACAACATGTCCTCACAAACACCCAAAAGGCAACTATCGCACGCTGGATGATAAACCGAGCTCTTGCCGTAGGAGCAACGCATATACCCTCTCAAGCAGTCGCGCAATTCCCCCAATACTTCCGTGGAAGTGCCAAAACTAACCTCCAGAGAGCCTGTAGATACTGGAAACAACGACAAATGTTAGCCAACGGGCAGAATAGCATGTCGAGAAAAGGAGAGTTCTCATTCGTACGTGTCACCAGAAATGGGCTCAAGAGACACAATTGTAAGAGTCGCGGCGGAAGAGGACGTCGCATAACGCCGTGGGTGTTTGCCCTACACCAGGATTTGCTGGACGACTTCAACCGCATGCGAAAAGCGGGAGTTAAGTTCAATGCATCCTTGTTACGCAAGCTCACCTTCAAGCTTATCGATGGCAAAATCGAGGGTCCCTATCATCAAAGTATGATTGATGAAAGAAGCAAAAAGGCCATCAAGACTCTTATAACCCCACGCTGGATTCAATCGTTCATGAATAGATTCCATATTGTTAGTCGATACCAATGAGGAAAGCTAATGGTGTCCCCACAGAAACAGGAACAGATCGAAAGAGAGGTCGCATACCACCTCGGACAGTTGGCCAGAGATTTCCGTTCCAAAGCTTTAAAGGAAGAGGATGTGTACAACGCCGATGAAACGCACTTCTGTATCAACATGGACAATCACAAGACGCTCGCGCTTGTTGGTGAGAAGAATATACGGTATGCAGACGTCGTGTCAGGAGACGATGGGATGACTATGATGGTGCTGATAGCCGGAGGACCTAACGGATGCTTGGAAACACCGATGATGATCTTCAAGAACCCGGACAAGAATTATCCAATTCGGGGGCTGCCCAATGATGTTCCCGGCGTCGTATATCGCACAGGGCCAAAGGCCTGGATAGACAAGCGCGTCTTTTTGGAATGGGTGAAGGAAAAACGCGTTTTTACTCCTCTTCCACATGGGCGCAAACGTGTCTTGTTTGTGGATAACGTTAACTCTCATCATGTTACGGAAGAGGTTTGTGCTTCACTCGCGCAGTCCAACACCGAAATCAGGTTCTTGCGATGCAATGCCACCCATCTTTTGCAGCCTGCGGATAGTTTCGTGATCCAAAAGTTGAAGACCTATTGGCGCAGGGAGTGGGATGACCATAAAATGAGCTTGTTAGACAACAACTTGTGGTGCGATGGTACGAGAGCTTTGGGAAAACTTACTAATCCAGGCAAGCGATACTTCTTAAAGCTTGCAGCGAAGTCAGTTCGGGCCGTGAGTGCGATGCGAGACAAAGATGGGGTAACCTATGCGCGGAAGGCTATGATTCGCTGCGGTATGGGTTTGAATCTGAACGGGCAATGGGAAGAGCGACAGCTCTTCCCAGAACTTCAGGCAATCATTGCCAAGTATAGGGAGAACTTCGACGGTGTTGCAGTAGGATCGAGCTCCTGATGGTTCCAGCTTCCACCCACACTATATTTGTGGTGTATGAATTAGTGTGGGCCACAGTAATAAACCCGTTACGTATTTAGTGTGGCTGCTCAATATGGTGTGGCCTACACTAATATCTGTGAAGCCGCTCTCAAGCAGGGTCTTCGAATTAGTGTGGGCCACACTAGTTACAGTGTTGACCTGTACAGAGCGTTACTTGTAGTTTCAGTACCAACGGTATCTACCGCAAAATACCTCTCGTGCGCAGTGCGGAGGACACAAGGTTACACGAGTAAAGTAAAGTTTACATAGTTTGCAATGCAAGTCGTCACTTATATTCATTAGTGCTACTTTTCATTGGTTGCTCTCCCATGTAACCTTCAGTTCCAGACGCTCAGCCATTCGCAAAGCTCGTTTCTGGCAGCACGCATGAGCAATCAGACCTATCACTTTCGGAGTGTTCTTGTTGCCAATCAAAAGAGTTTAAATGCTGCCGTACACTTGTATCTGTGGCTTTGTCTGGGTAAGGTTAACGGTTAACGGTACTCATTGATGAAGCCCGTTGAGCTGATTTTTGGCAGTTCTGCTCTCGTTCGATGCTGCCGAGCTCGGTGAAGAGTGGTGTTCCGCTACCATTCCTGCTGTCGCATTTTGAGCGCAAGAAGGGCGTGCTTTATATAAGCAGCCCTTCTCGTTTCGCTAAAACGACAGGGAGCATTGACATCGAACGTTGAAGATCATCTTCCTCTTTTAACACTCTATCTTTGCGGAAAATGGCCTTAAGGGATACACGAGGTTTTGCAGCGTGGAGAACATGGCGCATGTCTTCCATTTTGGTTCTTTTCGCATGCTATCTCAGCTTGGTAACCCCTACAGTGGTATTAAACAGGCACCAAAGCGCTTCGACCCACTGGTACAACGGTTCCACGACAATGGCGGAGCAGATGAATGAAGCTAAGGTGAAAGAGAGGATTGGAGACACCATAAATCAGACTCTTAAAAACATCGTACGGCAGACGAATGAAGACCCCGTAGACCAGGAGGACGAAGGCATTGTATCGCCAGAGGTAACAGAATGGATCGACATGCTGTTTCTTATTGCGGGCGCAGGTTTTTCGTTGAAGATGGGCATGTTATGGGCCGAATCTCGAATGCTACGAAAGCTGAAAAGTCCAGTGAGTAACGTGGGAAAGGATTTGGAAGAAGAAGATGTGAAGAAACGTTTTGCCCTCATGGTTCTGTCGCTATGTAAAGGACGTAACAAGGTATTCAGTCGAATATTTCCTCAACTGTATCAATTCTTTATTATTGGGTCAGGATCTTGGGGGATTCTTGTCGGCGATTTATACTTCATGGACTCTTTTTTGGCCATTGTTTTGCCCAGTATGGTTGGCTCTTTTACAGTTCTTGGTGCGGGCGTCTTGAAATCCCATGAAGTTGTAGGAATATTTGTGATAATTATCGGCTATGGTGTATTGGTCTACGCTGCTGCAATTGGCTGGTTGGGCACTTCTCAACCTCAGGTATTTGCTGTTGCCCAATACATTGAATGGGGTACCGTTTTATTCACTCTGGCAGATACATTCTTCGACTACCTGAAAAGCCTTATCACATGGGATAGCGACATCTTTAGCATTGCTCACTCAATATCGAAAGGGTGTGAGACCAGGAGGCAAGAAGAGCGTCGTATTGAAATGGAGAGCATAGCCTTCCCAAGCGAACCTATGGAAAACCCTCGTACAAGACATCGCTATTGGGACATATCTGTAAGAAGAGTTTTTGTAGATCTGGTTTTATTCGCTACAAATTGCACGACCACTGTGATTTTATTACAGAATGTTGGTTCACCGTTCCAAGCGGCTCGTCTTGTGAGTTTGGAGATGTTGGACATGGCTTCTGTGATTTTGTTGTCTGTGAACGGTGCTCTGGTAGAACCGACGTTGTTCATTAAGTTGCTAAAGCTGGCGCGAGAAACTTCCGAAGTTGATGATGATAAGAAAACTGAACGTGAAGGAGAGTCTGGGCTTATGCAGCCTTCGAAAGAGGGCAAGCTGGAGCGTCTTTAGCTCTTCGTCTATGGAGAAGTTGTGTTCCAGTATGCTTCTTTCTATACGCTTGAGAACATTTTGAACCAAAGTTACCCGTTTTTCATGAAGATATACTGTATATGAAAACTATGAGGAATGCCTCAAGATTACGGAGAAATGGCAGCGGCAAAGCACTTCAGAATCAGTGAGGTGATAACAATATGATAGGGGTGGCAAAGTAGGGGACAGTACGGTAAATAGGGACTGTATTTTTTGTAAAATTTTGAAGCCCATTCTGAAAGTGGATGTCAAACAAGCATTCTTTAGCCCTCGTCGGGGACTCGGAACCTTTGGGTTCCAGGTATGAGTTTTTATGGAATAGATACCTGGAAGAGGTCACTGCTCTTCCAGGTATCCATCCGATGTATTCCAGGTATGAATCGGACGCCGTCCATCTAGCAACGGCAAATGACTTTTTGTTCCGTGCTCAAATAGAAACATCCTGCATCCAATGATAGCAATGGCTAAGACAAGTTGATGTTCTAGTGACCATGCCAATAGCAATCTACCAATAATCAAGAACAAAAACCTGAAATCTCAATTTGTATGTCATATGAAGTTTGTGTACAGTTGTGAGTATAATTTGTGCATTACGATCGTTTCCAACATTTTTATAGCACAATGATTTGGAGGTTACTTAGCGAGATATTTAGTTTATTCGTAAACGTCAACTAGACTTCAAAGAGCGCAAACTAAAATTTTGCTTTTGCTTCTTCCATTTCTTCCACAATAATATAACATGTCAAAGTGTACCGAACTTCTAAATAGTACATGCAGGAATCATGAGCCTAGAGGATTTAATGCTCACACTTTTCTTTATTGAAATATGGAGTACATGGAATATGAAACGATGCTTCTAATCCTAAAAAATCAAGAAGTAGGCTCCTGGAAAGGAAATAGAAGGATATGGAGCTCCCAAAGTATTTACCGGTTGCAAAATAAAAAACAAAGTACGTCCTGGCAAAAATGTACAGAATGTTTTGGATACAAATCAGGCATCGTTTGTAGCACCAAAAAAGATCACATACGCATTTCCAGCTAATGAAAATACAGCAAGTATATCACATGGTTTCTCGGCTTGAGCAAATCAAACTGAATATATTCCGCACATATATGAATATTATTGTCCACTATTGTTTGAGGTAAATGTAATTCAAGATTCTGATACAGATAGTAGTAATTTAGAATAGTCTTCCGATACACTGAAAATTTTCGATTATTTATCAGATAATAAAGTTAAATACGGTTCTTTATATCCTTGGGTGAAATTACCGTTACGGGAGAACAGCATCCAGTTAGAAATTGGAAACTTTGACTCTTTTTTTGCCGAAATTCTCGTTCACGACTGTCTCCGTGTTACGCGAAAGATGAGTTCAAAATTATAAGACATCTTGGAATCTCTCCTAGAATATTCACCTTCTCTAAAACAGGTCTTTGAAGTATTTTTTAACATGAACACTCTCAGCGCGTTTGCAAAAGCCGCAACAGTGGGACTCCATGAAGCTAGAGTGGCAGAGATGAGTTCACCTAATCACAGGCACCCCCATTTGTACTGCCGAGAAAATATTGCTTATGTCCAGTCGTTTTTAATGTGTGGTGTCTATGATTGCTCTCCTAAAGACCTCCTTGAAAAGGAAGATCGTCATGGCTAGTACGAATGTGAAGAAATCCGAAGCCGAATATTATGTACAAGATTCAAGACCATTAGACTTGGCCAGACATCGTGTATCGGTTCTTCAAATTCGTCACAGAGCGGATTAAGAAGTTTACAATGGAACAACAAACGCATGGATATTTCAGCTTTCGTAAATGCAGTAGAACAGAACGTATCCAACGTATATAGCAATATCTGTCTTCGCCCTGGATCCAGTGTTTTGGGATTGGACGATGATCAATTGGGATTTGCGTCAAGGTACCATAAGCAACTACCCTTAAAACCCGGAGACAAAAAAGGCATGGGTTTGCAAGCGACAAGTATGACATCTACCTTGACAGTATTGACTGCCGCATTGCACAACTCCAGTAGAGGTGAGACTGTCACGGAAGTATTTTCATCTTTGCCGATGCTGTCAATGGGAACAACCAATCCTCGAATAGCAGGACAAATGCTTTCAGGATCAGTTGCGTGTATCGATAGAGCATGCGCAACAAAAGGTCTCATTGAAGTCATTACTGTAGGAAATATTCCCGTCAGTTTTGTAGTTACATGAAAGCAAATCCCAAATCAACCAATTGCATATGGTGGGAAGAAGGCAAAGGAGAATCAAGAAACTCTTTCCTGCGCAGGAATGCGTGAACTAAAAATCTTCACCAAGAAGTCCAAGTCTGGAAAGCACATGTATGCGCTCGGCTATCGAGACTTTGGGAATCATTAGCGGGGCGTTTTGATGCAGTACAGTGAAATCCCCATTCTAAAGCCATTTCAGTTTTCGTTGAAGCCATTAGATCGAGTATCTTGGAAAGAAGATGTGTATCAAATGGCATTTTCACCTACCAATCTATTACAAGATATGGTTAGCAGCACACGGCATACATCAGCCGTGTCCGCAATTATCACTCATGTGATGGAAGCAGTTAATCTTCTGACTTCCGCACAAACAACAGATCACGCGTAGTGGCTCCTTCGTACGACAGGCATAAGTAGAATATCCTGCTATACTGTATTGAAGTGCGCTTTTGATGCCCACGACCTCCGCAGCACGCTGTAAGGAGAAGCCACTGAGCTTCTGGATTCTCTTCATCTGCTGCACTCCATTCTTGGTCTTCCTTAGATTCATAATTGTTATTCAGTACATCAAACTTCTGAAGAAATGAGAAAGGAAATTCTTGGCAAATTCGGCAAGACTCCATATCGGAGACGAAAAAGAGCCACAGTCTTTTAAACCTCTGGTGCTTTGAATGAAAGGGGCGTACTGCAATTTTACGTCAAGCGTTTGGGGCGGGATTGAGAGATAAAACATTGCGCTGTGGGGGGTCAAGAAGAAACTTTATCTGCACTCATTTACCGAGGTTTGGTGCAATCATCATTGACATGAGGCTTCTGACAAGTGTTGACACTGTTGTGGCAATACAAGTTGGTGATTCTTTTGAGCTGGCTGCCGTAGAATGCAAAACTCATCATGGTATAGCTTTAATGGAAGCACGGCTGGTCGGGAACGAATTGCTGCCAACAAAGTACATTCGAATTGAAATCTAGAAGGATGATGTGGATTGGGCTTCACGTGAAGAAAAGAATGACACTTTTGGAACCCAAACGGTGGTCGACAACTTCAAAAGGTTCGTTTTGGATCATGGTATAGCTGTAATGGAAGCACGGCTGGTCGCGAACGAATTGCTGCCAACAAAGTACATTCGAATTGAAATCTAGAAGGATGATGTGGATTAAGCTTCACGTGAAGAAGAGAATGACACTTTTGGAACCCAAACGGTGGTCGACAACTTCAAAAGGTTCGTTTTGGATCATGGTATAGCTGTAATGTAAGCACGGCTGGTCGCGAACGAATTGCTGCCAACAAAGTACATTCGAATTGAAATCTAGAAAGATGATGTGGATAGGGCTTCACGTGAAGAAGAGAATGACACTTTTGGAACCCAAACGGTGGTCGACAACTTCGAAAGGTTCGTTTTGGATCTGCAACATCGAGTACAGCTATTGCATCATATAACTGTGTATGGAATATCACGAGTTTTATACGTTGTGTCAGGACCAAATGCACTACTTTATATAGTCGATGGTTGCTTCACTAATAACAACCGCACTACTGCCGCCTTGCGACTGGCTATATCTTCTGTCCTAAAAGCTGAGAAAAAGATACCTTTGGTTACAAGGCCAAAATACCTGAAGAAGTAGAAGAGCAATCTTACTTCCAGAGTCGGAAGTGCAGGAAACGGACTTGGGACTCGAAAAATGTGCAATGGATTTGGCACTGCAGATCTATGAGCCACTACCTGAGGCAAAGTATATACGACCTTCTGCAGTTAGATTCTGGAACGAGATTGGCAAAACCGGAACAGACATATTTTCAAGACAGGTTGAAGAAAATTTTCCGGACCGAGTGAGGACTGTGGGAGGAATTTCGAAGATATTACACGGTCAATTTTCTGTTCTATTGGTGAACGCTTTGTACTGCGAACGACTTTTACGTTATTCTTCGCAGCTATGCGACCATACTTCTGTCGCTGGTAGTGCAACGCCCTCACTGGGGGATTGTGTGAACACTTGTTCATATTTCTGGGGAACGGGGTGATTGCCTATATATGAATAGGATGACGACCACTGAGGTGGATGTGCACGTGTGCACGGTTGTGCCCGGAGGTTGGCCACGTACACGTGGAGGATGTGCCACATGATGTGGGTAATTGCCACATTTTGTGGAATATATTTAGTTAATTTTATTAGTTCTAGTTGGCGAGCTACACTAATTAGTGCTCCGGCGACTTCGCCGTCGCACCCAGTAAAGCTTCCCCCAACCAGGGTTTTGACTCTAGACTTCACGCCTGCGAGCGCCTCTATGCCCATCAGGAGGAAGGTTCCGTAGCATACGGTAGTCTAACCACCCTGCGTCAACCAAACGAACCCAATTGTGGGAGTATTATACCGCTATTTGTCGCGTTCGTCTTGTATAAAGATTTGCCCGGCTTTGCTTTTTCTTCTCGTTACCTTTGTGACTCCACTTTCCTTTTCTTCCTCTTTTCGGGTGTTCTCCGCAACCCGCGGCTTGTGCTGGCACTCAGCCACGCTTGCCACCTCTGTGGAAACACCGCTTCATCTGAGGATACACACACATCGTTTACACGGATCCAACCTTCAGGTTCACCTTCCTACGCCTGGCGTGAAGGGTGGCCTCGGTTTTACAAACCGACTCAGTCGTGTCATCCGCTGGAAGGGTTTTGCTTGCTGTGCTACCTCGTGTGAGAAAGATCTCGAACGTCTTGGTGGTTTTTTCTCCTTTAGGGCATTGCACTACATCGCTTTCAGCCGTGCATTGCAAAAAGCACGATTTTACATGGTCAGACGAATGATATCAATACAACAAAACATGAGAATATTCGTTAAGGAAGTATTGCAAGGATATAGACTTCCAAAGGGATAAAAGAGTTAAAAGAGACTTGCGAACACTGTCAAGCAAAAGCTTCCCATTGTTCCCGATCATGTGTCTCTTGGTCCTTCTTCACCATCGCTCCGACTTGAAAAAGCTCCCACCCGTCGAAATGAAATTGAGCTATTTAGCACAGAGAAGGGCTGGAAACTGAGACGCTCTGGTGATCATATTCCAGTAGTTTACGAATCAACAGCCGGATCTTCAAGGAATAAGAAAACTTGTTGGGACTGCGTCCCAACTGGAATGTCGGTGTTATCGGAATGCTAGTTTGACGGTCAAAAATGACCGAATTAAAACGAACGAGAAACCGGTGAATTTATCCAAGTTTGGAAGTGCTAATTTCCGAAAATATTTCCACCTTTCCACTTGTGCTAGTTGTTTTCGAAAGAATTATTCCAAATTGTTTCCATCTTTGCGAGTTTGGATGGAAGGGAAACTAGCATACTTCTTTCGTTTATGGTAGTTTCGCATCACAATGTAAGTGTGTTAGTGTCACCTACGTTCATGTATACGGCGGCGAATAGCGAGATAGACACTTAGATAGAAACTTAAATAGCTGTTTATCGAATAGGAATAGGAGTATACAAATAGATCGAATACCTTTTCAGTTTGTGGAGATCGGTTCACTAGTCAACACCTTTCACATCAGGCATTCGTTTACTAAATATATGAAACGCTTTCGAATCACGTGCAATCATCCCCATCACTCTGTCCCACCGTCCGTGCGCCATATTACGCTCCCCGCTACGTACCCCCAATCCTCTCCAACACCCCCCCCAACCTTCTCCGCCATGACCAACTGCTGCTTTGAAGGCTGCTCCTTCTTCGCCCGCACCATGCCCGCCATCCAAAAGCACCAGAGGAGATGCCCCAATCGCCTCAACCCAAACAAGCGTTTCCTCTCCCCCGGCGGAGGCCTCCCCCACTTCCCCCCACGCATCAAGCGTCACAAGTCTACCCCCCACCTCCATACACCTCCTCCTCTCACAAACCGCCCTTTCGACAACGTCCCCATCGCAGACGACGACTCCTACCACCACCAGCAACTCTCCCTCTCCCTCCACACCCAGGACGCCTGCTCCATCTCCCCCTCCCCTCCTCCCCCTCCTCCCCCTTCCTTCCCCCTCCTCAACAACCCCCACCTCGAACGCATGGTCCTCTACATCTCTTCCATCGCCTCCTCCCTCGGCCTCCGAAAGGCTGACGAACTCATCTCCCTCCTCCACGACCCCGCCTTCTCCAAATACGCCTTCCACAACGCCGTCTCCTCCGCCACCCAGTGTCTCAAACTTCAAATAGACCTCTTCCAATACCAAGTCAGCAACATCGGCTTCGCTCCCACCACCCTCTCCGACCCACAGCAGCGCTTCTCCACCACCATCTTCCGAAAGGACCCCATCCAGGTCCTCAAACAACTCTCGCCCTCGCACACTTCCATAACACCTTCTTCCACCCCGACTCCCACACAACTCCTTCCGGCTCTCCCGCTCTCGCCCACCCCATGGCCTCCACCCTCGGAAAAGAAGCAGTCCCCGCCCTCAAAGCCGCAATCATGCACTCTTCCAACGACTCCTGCATCTAACACGCCCCCGACTCTACCAGTATTGACTCCTTCATCGGTTTGGTCCAAATCTACTCCGACAAGTCCTCCACCTCCCTCAAATCCTCTTCCATCACTTCCTACCCCCTTCACATCACCCTTCTCAACTTCTCCGATGCCTTCCGTCGCAAGTGCATCACCGAACACCTCACCCTTC
This sequence comes from Gracilaria gracilis, assembly GCA_030374805.1. Classification (NCBI taxonomy): domain Eukaryota; phylum Rhodophyta; class Florideophyceae; order Gracilariales; family Gracilariaceae; genus Gracilaria; species Gracilaria gracilis. The sequence continues at coordinate 221,755 of JARGSG010000228.1, read as the reverse complement.
TCGGATACTTGCAAACCTCCTTCCTCCAAACCAACCCCTCCCAAGACCACGACTCCATCCCTCAAACGTCCTCTCACATCCGCCGCCACACCAAAATAGAACTCATTCAGCTCGCCATCTCCACCCTCCTCGGCCCCCTTCTCTCCTCCAGTCTAAACTACTTCCCCTTCCGTAACTCCCATGGCGCTCTCCGCCACTGTCACCCAATCATCGCCAGCTACTGCGCCGACATCCCCGAAGCAAAACACACCCTCGCCATCTACCACGGAACCCGCCCCCAACACCCTTGTCATAGATGCACCGTCTCCCGCACAGACCTCCCCGTACAAATTCAATCCCCTTCCCCCCGAACTCAGCACCAGATCCTCGCCGCACGCAAATCATACTCCACTCTCCTCCAACAATCATAGGACGCTCTCCTCGCTCGTAAGCCCAGAATCTCCCGCAATACAAAAGGAAAAAGCCCTTTAAGCCCTCCACTCTCTCTCCTTCGCAAAGTACTTCTCCCTCTTCGAATCATACCCTATTCTCAAAATCACCTCACTCCTTTCCCCTTACAACATCTTCACCTTCGAACCACTCCACAACTTCCACCTCGGCGTCTCCAAGCTCATCAAGCTCGCCGCCATCGAGAGACTCCGCTCAGAAGCACTGTTCACCACCCCCCGTTCCTCCAAGTCCCCTCGCCCCTTCAACTCCGTCCGCACTTCCATCCTCAAACATTCAAACACCATCCTCTCCGCCATCGAAAAGCACTCCCCCGCAAACGGACTCCACATCGACTTCTCCACTTCCGACAACGGTCAAACTCTCAACTGTTTCTTCACTACCGACGGCTTGCGTGGTATGCTCGAAGCAAAAGACTACCGCGCACTCGACATGGCCTTCCCCTTCATCGGCGCCTTCTTCGGCCGATACTGTGACGAAGTCGATTCATCTCCCATCAATTCCGTCTTCGCCAAGTACTCAGACCTCCTCCTCGCCTCCATGAGATACAACACCTTCACCGAATGGACCGACGCCCGCCTCACCGACCTCCACAACCAAATCCGCTACTTCAAGCGCACAGCCGTACTCGTCCTCGGCCCCCACCACACTTCCAGCCTCGGAACCCTCAAGGTCCACCTCCTCGACCACATTGTCGAGGACATTCGCCGCTTCAGAGGCCCCCACTTCAATGATGCCGGCAATGCGAGCACGCCCACACCCTCTTCAAGTCTCACTACTCCAAAACCTCAAAGCGCAGGTCCACCGCACATCAAGAAACCATTCGTGCCATCCCCCGCTCCAAGGCTATCAAGGACTGGGATTCCGTCTCCACATACCCTTCCATAACCTCCTTCTCCCCTGGTTTCGCTTCCCCCCTTCAATCCCGAAAACACGGTCTCGTCCGTGATGGCAAACACATCTCCTTCGCTGACCTAATCACTGCCCAAAAATTCATTCGCTCCAATCATCACCTCCCTCACAAATCTCTTCAAGACCTCTTCCCCCCCGATACCCTATCCATTCTTGCACAATTCGGAAGAGAAGCCCTGCCATCCTTCATCACCCTCTCTCTCAAAGTCCTACAACTCACCGACAACTCCCCCGCCCTCCGTCAGGCTCTACTCACCTTATTCAACCCCGCTTACGTCGTCGGCGGTTACATCCCAACACTCGAAAACTACATTGAAGAGCGGAACGAGCTCGCGCCCCAGGATCCTCCAGTCCCTCTCATCCAACGAATTTTTGCCACCCCCGCTTTCAGTCCATCCATGTCCCCAAAGTTCTCCCACGTTCTCGTCGCCGGCTCCACCTCCCCCCCTCCACATCCATCTTCTGGGTCTGCAAACTCATATCCCTTCTTCGTTTCGCCCTTCCTTCTTCAACTTCTTCTCCCAAGGAGTTCGCCTTCGTCCAGTTCATGGAACTGGTCCCAACCAGTGACGACGTCGATGTAACCCTCAACTGCGTTTGCCTCCGATGGACAACAGACGACGAACATAACCACACCATCCACCCAGTTCCCATCTCTACCCACTCCACTTCCGATAACGTTTCCCCTTGGTATGGACTCATCTCCTCTTCCTCCATCATCGGCTCCGTTCATGTTCTCCACCAGAACTACCCTGCTCTTCCCTTCACTTCTCGTCTACACTGGCGCTTTGACCGATTCTATCTCAATCGGTTCTATCGAGACCCCACCGCCAAGCCTTATTTACCATCCAACACGTAGCCTCTATTCCCTGTTAGCTTCAGCTCCATAAAATTTAAACCCGCTTCGTTTCAATTGGAAGAAGTGAAGATACGCATGACATGAGAAGGAAGAAGCATCTCTTCCCCATCCCACACATACCTCCACCCCTTCCCCCCCCCACTGCACCTCACCCTACCCTTAGTAGCCCGCCTCTTCCCTACCATCAACCCCTGTTCCTTCCCTGCGTTCCGCCCACTGTGCCACCAACCGCCCGAAACTCGCGTTCTCCGATCGACAGGCCGCTATGTAACAATCAAGAACTCCAACTAGTCTCCGTGTTAGTTTTGCCATAAAATAGTCCTCCCTCACAGCTAGGTATATCTTCTCCCTCGATGGTACCCACAGCCCAACTGTCGCAGTTCTCCCAGAGTTTTCCGACACACACCTCGGATCTCCATTCACAAACCCATCGTTCTCAAACTCCTCGGCATGCTCCTCCTGTAGCGATTGCCTGGCTACCCCCAGTATTCCTTCAACAGCCCCAAGTAGATAATTCACATACCAAGTAGAGAACAAAAGCTGTCTTTGCCCTCCACGTCCCACAACCTCGTTCATAGTTTTCACCACACAGACAATCCAGGCTTCAAGTCTCGCAAGGTGCATCACGGTCCCATCCACGTACTGCCACTCACCTTTACTTTGCCTCTCCACTGCGTATCCCATATACTCCTCCAACACTGCCACCGCCATCCCATTCTTGAAGTACATATCTTCATCATCAACCTCCCATGGTGGCCCAACCGCACGAGACCCGGAATACGCAAGGTCTTCGAACCAGGTCATTCTCCACGCACACAACTCATTCCTCCTGCCCTCCTCCCTTCCCATCAGCTTCTCGCGCGCCTCCCCCATCTGCTGCTTTAGCTCTTCCCATAGCTCAGTCCGTTCAGTAGGTTTCGCACGTTTCGAAACCAAATCATATCCAAGGATGGAGAATAACTTGTCGCGAGCCGCCCGCTTCCGCACCCCAAACACATCGCTTAATGTCTGCTTCATCCGCTGCCTCATAAACTTGTCCGCACTCACATTATCCACACACTCCTGTTTCCTTCCCGCTTCTCGTATCGTCTCCCAAGTATCTCCCAGTATTTCCGTCTCCACCACATACTTCAACAGCACATCACTTCCTCCCTCCGTTGATGGCGTATACACCCTCATCTCATATGCCACTTGAGACGGGCACCGAGGTACCATCTCTTTCTCCCCAACCACAAATATGCTGCCCTCCCTACTTTCTCCCACCGTCTCAATCCTGTTCTTCCAGCTCCTACCGACGTTCTCCGTGTCAAAACAGAGTTCTGACGCCTCCAACTTCGCATAGTAAAGAATCTTATCATATACAGCCCTTTCAAATCCGTAAAAACATTCTGGCACCTCTATTTCATGTTTTCGACGCCCCTTCACTTCCTTCCCGCACCCCTTTCGCTTCCTACCCTTCACAGCCTCCCTTAAACTTTCAATCAACACATTTTGCTACTTCAGCTCCTCCCTCACCCGTTCCAATTCTTTCTGCGTGAACTTCAAACTCACCATCATGGTATAGTGATCATCCTTCATATTTCCCAGCTTTCCTTTCAACGAATTCACCCTCTCAACCAGTGCCGACCTTGGCAACACGTGTAAGTTCTGTTCATCTCCTTCTGCTATTCCTGTAGTTCCCATTTCCCTTGCTCCATTCCTCTCTCCACGATCCCCAGAATCGTCGACTCCTGCTTCATGCACATCGTCCTCAATCCGAACGGCATTATGGCTCACACGTATTCTTTCAGGCGTTCGTACCGCGGTTTCTACCAAGTTCCCTCCAGTTCTATGCCTGTTTCCGACAAGGACATCTTCTCCTTCGAATACCCTCCCATCTACTGGTATATTGTCTCTCACATTCTCAATCACTGATCCACCACTGCTACGTCCTACAACTCTCGCGGGCAAATTGTCTCGGAGCCATTCCATCCTCTCCACATTGGCGTGGCTCCCCATTCCATCGCCCACACCCCCAATTCGCCTCCCACTGTCCTCTGCGTTTCCAAGCTCCCTCATATGCCTCATACTCCCCACTTTTTCTTCCTCCCGCATCGCAGTATGTCGCGGTCCACCAGTTCTTTCTCTGCCCACCATTCGATTCCTCCTAACATCAACCACAACCTCCATGCCCTCGTTCCTCGCCTCCTGAACGCCTCCTCCTACTTCTCTTTCGCGACCGCTCCCCACCCGAACGCCAACCCCAGCCACTCTCTCTCCCTTCTTCCCACAACCACGGCTAACTATCCCACTAGTACTTCTTGTTATCGTCCTTCCCTCCCACCCCCACTGCGACGCTCCCTCTCCTTCTCTATGACATCTCCACACTCGCCTTCTTCTACAACTTCCGTGGAGTCATCGCCCCTTCGCCGTCCACCTCTATACCTACCGCCCAGCGCATCATCCCCTTGCCTTCCTTCCATCCCTCCCCTGCTTTCCCCTCCTCCATTTCCCATCTCATGTGGCAGCGGAGTAGCTTGTGTTAGCAAAGCACTTATCGTTCGCTCGGTTCGCTGGGTTCGCTCCGTTTGCTCGGTGCGCTCGGTTCGCTCGGTTCGCTCCAAGGGTCGGCCTTGATCACGTCTCCCCGTGTTCTTCCTACCTTTCCCACGTAATCCGCTTCGAGGAGGGCGCGAAGTACGCCCAATACCGCCCTCGCCATTTTCCACATCGCCACTTCGAGGCGCACGCGTAGTACTACCCAAGCCATCCTCGCGACCCCAACCTACCACCTCTGCACGCGTTCGTCCTTTTGACGCGCGCCCGCTTACATCCTCCGCATTCGCATTCGCATTCGCACTTCTCGTTTTACGTTTCCTTATATGAAATCGGACGACGACGATACGCCCGGCGGTGCGATCTAGATGTTGTCGCTGCTCGCCGCAAGACGTGTTCGCCACTTGACGTGATCGCAGGTCCCTCGTGAAACACACAACTCCACTTGACGTGTGGTAGAAATATCGCACCGTTTTAGTACTTTTCGGAATCACTTTCCAAAAATCGGGACGGAAATTTCCCTTCCTGTACGTAACCTCACTGCCAAAAACTGTTACATTTTCACATGATATCACATGTACTCCGTATCTTCTATTCTATGTACTTGAACGTCAACCCACTCCTCCGAATCCTATCCCCATTTTGTTCACGTCACTGGATGATAAAAGTGACGACACCCACTCGCTTAGGGTAGTTCTCGCCCTCCCCTGTAGAACACGAGAGTTAGAGAGAAAGCGTAATAAAATGTACACAATTCGATTTTACAAATACTATGGTACACCTTTCGGTTCTATAAGTCATAAATCAATTGAGCTCTACTCGATTACTATAGAATTCGAAGACGTACCCCATGTGTACTCCATTCCATAATCTGCAAACAACTCTTCTCCCACTTTTACAACCCGGAGTGCCCGGACGGCAAGCATTCGGTATTCTCTTAATTGAAGTGGATTTCGCCCAGTTCCTGGGGTTCGAATCACCGCCATATTGGCAGTTCGTCGCTGCTTCAAGCCATCCTCCACTGCATCCCTATCTTTATCCCCTTCCATATATTTCGGGTCGTTAATTGTTCCACCCAACGAAAATGGAGCGGGAACAATCCATACAGGGATTGTAGGTACTTCTCGTCTCCTTTCCGGAAGTTTCCGGAATACCTCGCCTCGCAGGCTAACCTCCATCGCATAAGTTCGGGAACGTGCGGCGGTGGCTCCCAACAACCCTTCCCCATACTTCTTGTGTACCTCCTTCCTCTTCGTTAAGTCATGGTACAGTAGAGTTCCGTAAAAGAAACATATCTTTTCGTTCTTCATGAAACGGCGCTTGGTAAACACTCCCACTCCTGCGTCATGGTGACGAATCGACGACTTCCCAATGCGACAACCGCACATAGTGGCCTCCAGTGCCAACATCGCGTTCCAATCCAGGAGACCCATCTTCCCTTGCAACGTTTCCGGCCACTCATGCAGCGCTTTGCGCCTGCCGATCATGGCCATGGCCTCCTCCTGCCACATCGATGCCAGGAAGTCTACAATATACGGTGGGAACTTCTGATACTGTGGGAAGCCAGATGGAGCCTTCCATGATCGTGAAGGACGAGCGTTCCACTAGAAAAATAAGTCCATCACGCGATTCACAGAGTATCGGACCTCCTGCGTAATTTGAATGTCCGTCTCATTATCGTGCATGCACATCGCAAACTGAACAATTGCCGCGTGCCTAGCATGCGCAAAACAGTCAGGGTCCAGCTCACAACCAATAAACTTCCGATGACGTTGTAACTCCATGCATGCCATGGCAGTCGAAAAAGTTCCCGCGAACAAGTCCACCACTGTATCACCTGGCTGCGAAAATCTGCTGATCAGATCCTTCAACAACGCGCGAGGTTTTTGTTCCGACCTCACCTTTTGCAACATGTAGGGCCCACCCTCCTTCTTTCTTTTCCATTGAAGAGTCTCCCCATTGGACATGGGCGGTACCTGGTCAATAACACTGTGGTACCCTGGATACCTCGACTGCACGTAGTTGAAGTTCTCATAGTTCACCATTGCATGCTGCTGTGCATAAGCGAGGCCACTTCGAACACTATGTATTGCATACTCCATGGCAGGGAACAAGAAGCAGGACCTGCGTCCCGGGTTTCGCATGGGGTTGCCTTGCGACCGTATAAAATGAATTGGGACCTGGTCCACAACAAACGATCGCCTCGGAACCCCTTGCTCGTCCTTTGCTCTAATAAGGTAAAACACCTTCGTCCACTGGTTCACCTGTTCCAATGCACAGAAGATAACGAAATGACCCCCCGGACGTAGCAGTCTTGATGTAAGCTTTGCCGCCTTCTTCATATGCTCAGCGCTCTGCATATCGTACCAACTGTTCTCCGGGTTCTTATCGGCCCTTATGTTGTATGGTGGGTCCATAAGAACCAGTTGAACTTTCCCCAATGGAGAGACTCCGGTGTTTTGCAGAGTCTCGTCCGTTTGCACCATATCCTCGAACCCGCAATTATACATTCAAAAGTATTTCTCAATCTCCAGTTCACAACGTTGGAATGCCATTTTATCGTCCAACGGAAAAATGGCAGGAGGAGGCTGTATGTCGGCGTCGGATGACTGTTCACCAACATCTTCATTCCCAATTTCCCCCACTACATCCATTCCACTTCCGCCATCTCCATACCCTCCTTGTTTCCCCTCCGAAAGATTCCCCCTTTCCAACTGCTCATCGTCATCGTCATGAATTTCGATGGCAGGCTCCGGTTTCGATATCAGCGTGAGAGGTATATCAGAAACCCTGAGTTTTTCTTTGATTTTCAAAGGGCTTATTGTCTCCAAGATGGAGGAAATAAGCGAGTTAGAGAAACAATCAAATCTCTGAGCCAACGCTCTTGACGGGTCCCTGTGAAACGTCTTTAGAACGGCTCATCGTCCAGGTTCTGATATTGTGTACAACTGCTCGTTCACAACGACCTTGTTCAGATCAGAAATGAACCCCTTCGCAAGCGTTCGGAGGGCCAAATCAATGGCCTCCGGAAGATTCCATGCCCACGGTTGGACCTCGTCTTCCCGAAGAGTTTGCGTGTTGCTCGGTAGCAAGCGATGGTCGTTGTCCTTGTGCAGGAACCACTCGGAACGTGTTTCAATGGGTTTAAACTGCATGTCATCGTACACGAGCAGTAGGGAAGGGAGAACCATAACCTCAGCGCTAGGGAATCCCAGAAATTGGGAGAAACAATCCCAGGCCTTTGTTACCAGCTGCACACCAAAACCCGCACGCTGAGCTTGGAGATTCTGCAATATTTGCACATTCCCAAAAGGGGTGGAATATCCTTTCTCCCCCTTACGCTTCTTATGGCCCCGAAGGAGCTTTTCCATAGATACTTTTTGAATAAGGAAAAGAAAGAGAACTCTCTGGAAATGCGTAGCGATGCTCAGACCGAAAGGGGGAACTATCCGGCCCACACGCCTGGGAGCTATACTCATGGACTTGAAGAATTCGGTTAACGTCACATTCTTCGGTATTCTTGAAAGTCTACTTTGGTATAAGCATTCCAAAAATCCCTCACACGCCTGTCTCTATCTCCGTCCACGATGTCAAGCCACTTCGTCGACAGATACAGCTCACGGTACGAACCCTTCCCGCACACAGCCTTGAGCTCATCGTCGCTGTATGACGGGTGAGTTGGTCCGAGAAGGATAGAGAAGTACTTCTTGGCAACGTCTAGGACAGTGCGATTCTTGATGATATATTGAACGAATTCGCTGTGTCCCACTTTCCTAGTTTCGTCTTCCTCTCGCATCGTCGACGCATAGTGATCACGGATGGCGAGACACGCGGTGAAAAGCTCATCCCCAGAACCGAACATTTTTCCAACCTTCATGTCGGGTGTCGGAGGTGCCGGTGACGGTGACTTAGAACTGGATGTGGTTGCGGCAGCCATTTTAAACAATAACGGGGGGCTGTATTATAAATAGGGAAGGAGAACGGGAGCGGTCGTGAGAAAATAGATGATTGAGGTCGGCAGCGGACGGCGAGGGTGAACGGACGGAAGCTGACGAGAGACCGCAGCGAACGAGAGATGGGTGCGGATGGTAGACGGGTGCGGATGGTAGACGGGAGCGGACGGCAGACGGCTGCGGAATTAGCAATGTGAAGGAGGAGTTCAGACGCCAAAACGGTACCAAAACTCTAAAGTAGAGGAGTAGAATGAAATTGGGCGATGTTTGGGGGGCTTATGCGGTGATAAACAGTTATAAGAGAAGGCAGGGATGGAAGGAGGGTGCGGTAATCCCTAGATATGGAAGTATAGGCGAAGTTATAACTTACGACTCTCCGGACAGCGGTCCGTGGTGCAGTGGCGCTCTATCACGGCTCTGATGAAGTGCCACTCGAGGCGGTCCACTTTCCATGTGCCATTGGAGAAAAAGTAAAACAAAATTTAATTTTTCGGACAGCGGTCCGGGGTGGAGTGGCGCTTCATCAGTGCTGTGATGAAGCGCCACTCCACCCCGGACCGCTGTCCACGCGCCGTGGCTGATGAAGCTGGACGACACCCCGGACCGCTGTCCACGCAAAAGAAAAATTTCCACCTGGACAGCGGCCCCCTCGCGACTGGCGCTTGTTTGTAATGTGACGCCACGTGTACTTAAGCACCCTCGCTCTCCTGCGAACTGCCTCGGTAAGCACAACACTCTGTACCTCTCCGTTACGGTTTCCGGGATCTCTTCTTCTCCTGTCACAACCAAGTGATCCTTTCGGTTGTGACAGAAGAAAAAAAGATCGCCGGAAACTGTATAAGGGAGGTGCTCTTTCCATCCTTGTTCTGTTGCGCGGACGTAGTGGCACACAAGGTACGTTCGACAATTTTGTTCGTTTTCTGTGAATCGTACTAACTGGCGTACTCTTCTAATTTCCATGCTACTGCGTATTCAAGCCAGATTCGCCGCCGGCGGACACAGTGTATGCCACTTCTCCATCCTTGCTTTACTGAGAACATTCGGAAGTGCTTGAGCTGGCCGTGATGGCCGGGTACGAATATTTGAGTTGTTCAACTCATGTAATCGGCTTTGGCTTTGACAGCCAGCTCAATCACTGTTGGACTGTGGTTATTTATTAGACCGACTAGATTAGACTGCATTAGGTCGAACTATCGGAAGTGGTTGAGCTACCGGTGATGGTGAACTATGATTATATGAGTTGTTCAACTCATATAATCCTGTTTAGCCATGACTGATATTTCAATCACTGAAGAAGAATAGTCCCCAATATAGTCACTAGAAGAATGTCGTGGCCAGTGATGAGTTCTTCTTCTCCGACAACCACATAATGCTCGTGGTTGTTGCAAAGGGGTTATTCTTTATTGGTCACGACCTTGGGCGCTATAGGAAAATCTACATGATATAAAGTTAGAGAAGGTAGTCGGTAGAACCACCTTCTTCGATTTGATAGGATGTAAAGTTTCTGATATAGCGCATATTCTGCCAGATCGATGGGACGTATTATTTATTTCGTTTTATACATGACCAACAAGCTGCGAACTAGTTCTAATCTAAATTGTTCTCCGTGCTTATGAAGAGCTATTTTTATTGCCTCCCAACAAACTCACAGAACGAAAGCCATATGATTTGACGCCCTTACGCCCTCTCGTCATTATAAGAAGATGCAGGGCTTTTAATATGCATAAAACAATCATAAGTGAAAACCGTCGTCGAGAGCGGTCCGAGGTGTCGTCCAGCTTCATCGGCCACGGCGCGTGGACAGGGGTCTGGGGTGGAGTGGCGCTTCATCAGTGCCGTGATGAAGCGCCACTCCACCCCGGACCGCTGTTCGAAAAATTCAATTTTTTTTGCCGTGGACAGCCCTCCGGGGTGTCGCCCAACTTCTTCCGCCAGAGCACGTGGACAGCCGTCCGAGGTGTCGTCCAACTTCATCGGCCACTGCGCATGTACAGCGGTCCGGGGTGGTGTGGTGCTGGACAGTGGTCCGGGGTGGTGTGGCGCTTCATCAGGGCATTGATGAAGTGCCACTCCACCCCGGACCGCTGTCCATGCAGAAAACTTAACCGACGCAATTCATTTTTCTTTTCCTTCAAAACTGGGTGCCTTTATTCTATATCTATGCGTACGTAGTAATTATGACGATCATTTAACTTTCTAAATAAAGCGATAGTGAATTCTAAAACGTGAAATACGAAACCTCTTGAGTTCAATCCTATATTGAGCGGGCGCAATGTTCACTATACGTTCTCGCGAGCATTCCCGAGGGTCGTAATCCGCGTTTCGAATTGTTTGAACCCTTTGTATCCAACATGGCGCCTCTGAACCATGAAAGGGGGCGGGAGTCAGCGCGATCGAAGAGGAACAGCGAGGGGTCCGAAATGGCGCCGTTTACGCGAGGAAGAGGAAAGGCGAAGGTCTCCACGCCTTGTAGGGCGAAATCGCGTTCCGAGCGGGGCACACCGCGCGCGATGAAGAAGAAGACGAGTACTCCCGCGCCACATAAGGTAAAAGGTGGCGACTCTGTATCTTTGTTCATCAGCCTTGGAAAGGACAAGAACAGGGTTGAAGTTGGTACTGCGGAAGTACGTGGCGTGGGGCCTGCTGGTGGTACCAGGAAGGGGCTCTGCCATTCGATGCATGGCCATCTTCTAAGCGCCGCTGCCTTAGAGGGTGAGGATTTGGTGGTTATCGGGAGGACGAATATTTCAAGTCATCTAGATGCGAAGTACCCTTACCGTTTCCAAGGTTCGGAGGAACCCCCGAGTAAGCTCGCCGGATTGTTATCGGCTGGGTTGTATGCCTGGGATACGTCGATGATGGCCTCAATTGAGATTCCCCAGAGTCCCACTTCGCACCCCACTCTGCACCCTGGGGCCGAGAAGTCGTCCACCTCTCAGCCTGAGAGTGAAGATGTTGAGGAGGTCAAGGAATCGGCTGAGAAGTCCTCTAAACCCACCAAACTCCAGTCTCCACCAACGAGAGGAGGAAAACGAGGAGGTTCTAAAGGGATGAAGAAACCGGTGGGAGCAATTGAGAGGGTTAACATCGTGGATGACTCCGATGACGATGTTGTGGAGGTTATTGGGACTTCTAAGGCTTCCCTGGGTGGAACTGAAGGGAATTTGTTCGATGAAGGATATAAAGTTTCGTCGGATGAGGTGGACAACACGCTGCCGCTACCTAAGATATCCCTCGCCGACTATGTTCAGCAGCGGTTGACGACGGATATCGAGATGATTAAAATCCCGAAGAAGACGGTTCGCAGTGTGAACCTCGCCGACGAGGAGGCCACGAAGATGAAGTGCCGCAACTTTGGTTGGCTTCCCTCCGCCAGTTCGATTGTCGTTACACTTGTAGGCGATTTGGATGCGAGTGACATCGTTGACGGGAGACTTGCGCTGCCTGTAACACTTATAGACGGATATCACCGATTTCTTGTGTTACAGGACCTGCGTGAGGAAGGAGGGAAATGCGAGGATATAGTGAAGTCTCTGGATGTTGTGTTATGGACGAGGAAGGATGGTAATCCGATGGTCATGAATGAAGTGCTAGGACTTGGCCATCTCCTGAACGAGATGAGCTCCAGTTATCTGAAGATGTCTTTCGCAGACAAGCTTTACAGCACGATGTCCTTCGTTGAAAACATCATTGACGAAGGAGGAGTGGATGTGAGGGCGGTAACGCTCAAACAGATAGCGAGCGCGTTGAAAAGAAGTGGGGCTATCAGGGACTACAGTATGCGTCACTTGAATCGCTATGCGGCACTGGCTCTGAAGTTTTTGCAAAGCGAGGGGCTTCTCCAATTCTTTGAGAAGGTGTGTGAGGAGGGGCCGCCGTTGACGCTCACACATGTGTCCAGTGATCTCCTTATGGGACTCGCAGATGGGGAATTCCGTTTCGTCGTCCATTGTTTGCAATGGCATGTGCGACTGAGAATTTTCTCTGCAGGGAGGACGGGCCGTTTTGAGGATATGAGGAAGCACTTCTTTCAGTGTGAAATTGGTATGTTTAAGCTTTGCGACATGACTGCCAAGAGGAAGAAGATGACAGTCGAGGAAGTGATGCAGACGGTTCTCAAGATTGGAGAAAAGGGAGTATCTGTCTTGGAATATCTCGGGAAGCAAACAGCCAAAATGGAGCTCGCGGGAGCAAAGCGTTTGTGGGACTGGATGGAGTCTAGGAGGGTGAAGACTGCAGGTAACAAGATGGAACAACACTTTAAAGTACCGCTCCGAAGTTCAGAGGAGGATGAAGTTGTAGAGGACGTTCTTGAAGAGGTTGTGGGACCGGAGAGGACGGCCAGGGCTCCATCTGCTGAGGTGGAGAACGATCCCATGGTGGTGGAAAGCCCTGAAGCGGAACCACCGGTGTTAAGACGTAACACAAGACGTAAGGTGGTTTCGGGTCGCTTGAGAGAAAAGGAGGTTGGACGGGTTGTGGGGAAGAAGAGGAAAACGAGGAAGAGAACTTCTGTGGTGCATACTGACGACCAGTATGAAGATGATGTGCAACCTGCCCCAAAGCGAAGAAGGAAGGGTACGGTGAACACATCTTCTGTGGACATACCTTTGGAGGTTGTTAACCTGTTCAGGAAAATGACGAGGACTGCATTGAAGAAGTTCTTTAAGAAGCAGAAAATCAATGTGATGTCATCCAGTGAGGGCGAGGAGGAGAGTGATAGTAGTGAGAAGGACAGTGTATTTATTGGGGATGAACCGGGGGGGAAGGCGAAGGAGGAATGCGTAGCTTTGAGGATAACAATCCGGATGTTTTCCCGAAGGGGATGAAGACAGCTAGGGAGTACACCGGGAGATCAGATATGTCGTGAACAAATATGGTGAGTGCACTGCCGAGTGAGTGGCCGGAAGGGAAGAATGCTGTGAAACACCAGCACCCGTTCATGGATATGCTTCACCTACAAAAGCAGCACATGGCGGGGTGTTTAACGGTGGAGGATTTGAGGGCGGTGCATCACGCGGTGTACTAGCATACAGCCCGGAATGTGCACAAGGAACTAGGGACTACGAAGGAACCAGTTCTTGGGGTGAAGCTCCTGTAGAAGGGAAAGCCGAAAGGGGAGGAAGAGGCTCTTTGGATGGCGGCGATGGAGAAGGATGACCTCGCGCGAGAGTATTTTGACGCGAAGAGAATGTAGTTCATGGAGAGCGGGTTCTGTGTGCTGGAGGAATTTGGAAGTGACGAAGGCATGTCAGATGAGGCGAAGAAGAGAGGGGTGGTGTTGGGTGAAGGTGTGACAGAGAGTATGTAGGAGTTCTTTCACAAGGATTTCTTGGAACAGCCGGACCTCAATTTCGAGGAGAACCGCAAGAGATGGAACCCTATCATCAATGCGGGAGATGGGAAGGACGCGGGGGATACGATGCAGGGCATTGGGCGATACATTACCACGAAGAAGGGGATTGTGGATTACATGGAATCGGATGAGAAGAATGTGATGATGGTGAGAAAGAGGGCGTTGTTAGATGCTAAATTTGGGAAGATAGCAGCCGCTCTTCGTCTGTGTAACAACAGTAGGGCGAAGAAGAGGATGTATGCGCCGGAAACAGGAGGACGTGTGTTGTGTACGGGGGAGGGATGCCCGAGGCAGGTGTTGCACACCGATTTCCGAGGGTTGACGAATGTGGAGAAGAACAATGGGGAGATTCCAGGATTCTTCATGATGGCCTCCGGGGGGAGCTCTTTTATGATATGGGTATGTGAGAGGTCACATAATATGTATGTGACGGATGACAAGAGTTTGAAGAGGCTGTCTCATACGATGGTTGTGAAGAAGTTCAAGGTTCCACTGTACTCCATGTTGATTGGAAGAGGAGATGTGTTTCATGCTGGGGCTGGGTAAATGGATGCAATGGTGAAAGAGAATTGTCTACGGTATCACATGTACTTTGTGCCCGAGGGATAAAAGCTCCCTGATGCGGTGCACAGGCAGCCTGCTTTTCGTCCCAAATTCTTAGATGAAAAATTTGGACTCGGGAAAGACCCGAACGACCAGCTGGACGAGGAGGAAAGTTATGTGAGCAATTTGAAATGGAGGAAGAGGAAGTTGGAGAGGAGGATTACGAAGAGGAAGATGACGAGGTACAAGGCCACAAGGCTGATAACACGGATGGGGACTACGAGGAGGGACCGATGATAATGGATTATGAGGAGGACTAGACAAAACATGTCGGGCGTGTAGTGTTATGTGTGTGAGAGTGGGGTGACTTGACTAGTACTGAGAAATGAACGAATGTTTTGATATAATGTGAGCATAAAAGGATTGTTGAAGAAAGTAAATGAGTTACAAAGCGTGGGGTAAGGAGAGAGAGTATTGTGCGAAGATATCTTTTTTACAAAATGAAACCAAAGTAGTACTGGTACTAAAAGAGAATGGCTTTTCTAAGGACATTGGCATAGTTGGTGTGAAAAGGGGCAGGTTCAGGCAAGCCCGCTCTCTTGGTATCCTCGGAGGAAAGTTAGAAGTAAGCATTTCTGAATTCGTACTCTGAGAATGAGGCGTAGAAGGAGGTAAGAGTGCTGCAATAGGCGATGAGAGATTGTACTGTGGAGGGGGTATCGTAGGAGACACCTGTGTTGAAGGAGACTATGCCGAGTAGTTCCTTCATTATCGTTGAGACTATGGTATTGTAGCCGGTGGCCACGTCATGCATGGTAATGAAGCCGTGGGAGGAACCAACTAGGTTGAATGAAGAGATCCAGACAAGCTTTTCGTAGTAGGATTTAGAGAAGGCGTCTTCTTCAACGATATTGCAAGTGAGACCTGCATTAAAGAAGCGTTGTGCTAGTGCGAAAGCGAATTTTCCGGTGACAGTTGTGAGGCCGTTGGGAGTAAGAGGGGTGACGCCATCCTGTGGAGTTGCAGCGAGAGTGGGTACGGCGATGTAAAGAACTGCTCGTGTGGTGTGATGAAGACCATGTTTTGAGAGAATGTGAAGAATGTGGCCGTTCTGAATGAAAACCAAGTCTTGTCTGCGAGATGGAGGGCAGAAGCAAATTACTGTTTCCAACAAGTTGCTCCTGCCGCAGAAGAAAATGGGACATTGCGGAATGCTGTGTGCGGCTATGAAATCTTGGAGTGAAAGAATGGGAACTTTGAGGGGTACCGTGGTCGTAAAGCATGGAACCAATGCGACCTCTGCATACAACAACAGCTGGGGTGTGGGAGAAGCGGAGAGAAGAGGAAGGCGAGGTCATTATGTCGAATTTGTTGGATGCTGTGAGGAGATATTGTGCTACAGGAGAGGAAAGGAGAGATGCTTAAGTAGAGACCGGGGTTGTCACTGTATACATCGATAACGTGGTTTCAGAGGAAAAGATAGTTTTTATGATTAAGTAGTTGAAAGAATGAGGTAGGTGGGTATGAAGGGATTAGGACTGATGGATGTGTTTATGAAAAGAGATGTGTCGAAATGAAGTATGAAGAGGAAAATGTAATGGTAAGGAGTTAAGGAACGGGCGCTGTGGATTGGTTTTGTGGGATGGTACTGAAAGGAAAAAACGAAAATATGGAAATATCTGGGAGAAATGGAGTTTTTGGGGAATGGCGGGAAATTGAGGTATAGAAAATTGTGATACAAATACGCCTGCGGGGTAGAGGAGGGTGTAGCCACGAGTGTAACGGCTGTGATCAGGGGTGGCAAGGACAAGGGATGGGGTAAGTCTCTGAGGCCTGTTCAAGTCGTTTATCGCCGGACGCCGTCTTTTCTCGGGATGTCGAATGGGTACGTTGGTGACGAGGAGCTAATGGTCTGCTGCATAGAACGGAAGTGCCAGAGATGCCGCCGCGGGAGGAGGGATGGGGTACTGAGGGGTTTGTGTGAGTCAGAGGGTTTGTAATGGGGATGGAGGAGGCGGTGGAGGTGATGGGGATGGGAATGGAGGAGGAGGACCGGAGAGAAGGTTTATGGGGGAGATGGAGGAACGGGTGAGAAAGCTTGGGGGGAGTTTGAAGGAGCACTTCGACGACATGCTGTCGGAGATGGTGACAGACATGGGAGGGGTGGTGCTGAGTGTGTCGGAGGTTGGGGTGCCGATGGAATTAATTTCGACGATTCGGAAGAGGATGAAGTTGATTGGGATAGGGGCTGTGGGACATGTGAATGGGATGTTGCAGTGCGTCGGGAGGGAGATGGGGAGGCTACGAAAGGAGAACATGGGGCTGAAGGGTAGGGTTGAAGTGTTGGAGGAGCAAGTGGGACAGGTGGAGAAGGCGTGCAAATTGCTGATGGATTTGAAGGAAATGGTGAGGGGAGGGGGAGTAAGGGTGGGAGAGGGAGCAGGTAAAGGGTCACCTGTGACGCCTGGTTCTCGGGGGGGAGGGGGAGTTTGAGGGGGAGGGAGGGAGAAGAGGAGGGAGGAGAAGGTGTGGGGAGTCGACTGAAGAAGAGGATGAAAGGTGGGGTGATGGTGGACGAGGATGGGAAGGTGTTTGTGCCGCCGCAGCTGCCGGGTGGCGCGCCGTTGGTGGGTTTCGGGAGTGCGGCGGCGGCTGCGAGGACGGCGGAGCGTATATTTGAGGAGCAGGAGGAGAAGAGGCTGGGAGGGGTTGGAAGCCGCTTTGGGGCTAGGAGGGTGTACCAGAATGGAGAGATTTGTCCATTGGACTTCTTTAACTTCACGTTTAGGGAAACTGAGACTCAAGATCCGAATGCCGAGTTGGAGTAAACCAGCGCTGGTGACCCGAGAGTGAATTTTTTGAGACATTTTGACGACTGCGACGAAGGTGAGGTAACGGGCAGTGGCGCACGAACTGCAAACTAGCATACAACTTCAACAAATGGAGTTCAACTATGCCACGTGGAAATGCGATTTCCAAAAGAAAAATTTTTTGCCTTGCCAACTAGCGCAATCTGCAAAATTGCTAGTTTTTTCGGACTTTTGTTTTCATAACTAGCCATCTAGCATACTAAACTAGCATTCTGAGAACACCGACGAAGTTCTCTCGATAAGGAAATTCGAATCAATCCAGAGGAAGACCAAAACCAATCTGCACTACGTGCTATGGGGCACATTTATGTACGTCATTGATGTATATCAGATCTCCAAATGGCGTCTGTGTTCTGCAAAGTGGAATACTGGGTGCTATGTGTGGAAGAGTTGCTAGTTTTAGGAGTTATCTGGGCGTGCGCGGGGGTGGCAGAGGCTGGCACTCAAAAAATTAACAAATTTTGGAATATTGTATTCCATGTCGCGCAGTTTAATGCTAGGGTCTCCTATTATTTCGAGAGGTTTGCCTCGCAACCCACCCCAACTACACTCTTTTCCACAATCCTCTCCAATTTTCCATCCGTGCTAGTTCCAATTTCCATTTCACCCGAAAATGCGAAGCAATTGCCAACCCAGCCACCCTAAGACATCCGCCCATTCCTTCCCATCTCCACCTCCACTCAACACCGCCACCCTCTTACCATACTTTAGTCGATTTCCGCACCTCACGCGTTCGGATCCTGCGTTTCCGCCTCCTCAAACGTCATCTCGTAGAAGTTCCGCGGGCAGCTCTCCCCATTCTCGAACACCCTCCTCGCCCCAGAACGGCTCCCCATACCACGCATCCTCCGCTCCCTCTGCTCTTCCAGTATCCGCTCCGCCTTCTGCACCGCATGCACCACGCTTCGAAACCCAGTAAACGTCACAACCCACAGCCCCGGCTGCATCTCCTCTCCTGCCACCTTCCCTCTCTCCTTGCGTCTCTTCTTCAGGCGACTACCCACTTCCTTAGTCTTTGGCGTCACAGGCGATCCCTTCTCAACCTTCATTCCCCCCTTGGCACAACTTTTTCCGACCTCCACTCCTGTCCCCGTCAGCATCCCCTTCACCTCCACCAACAACAACCACGGCTTTTCCACCTCTCCAATCCGCATCTCCAGCATCTCCAACCTCTCCTTCACCATCACATTCTCCTCCCTCAGCTCCCGTATCTCCTTCCCTACCCATTCCACCATCCCATCCGCATGACGACCCATCTTCATTCCCAGCACCTTCAAACCATTCCGCAAATTAGATATTGCTTCCAATGACACCCCATTCTCCTCCTCACTCAACACCACCCCTCCCATCCTCGCCACACTCTCCGCAATACAATCATCCATTCGCTCCTACATAACAACTCTCGACAACCTCACCCGCTTCTTCATTTCCCCCGTAACTTGCTCTTTCCTACCTCCCGCTCCACCTCCACCCTCCATGTGCTCCCCAATCTCCAACTGGCTCAGGTGCACCGCCCTTTTCCTCCATATCCCATCCTTCTCCCCCTTCTTCTCCACCACCTTCGAGCCCACATCCGCAGCCCCTGCCTTCCCCACAGCCACAACCTCCTCCTCTCGTGACCGTTCATCCACCCGCGCAACTTCGGCCACTTCCTGCTTCGGAGACGGCGTTCCTCCGATCTCCTTCCCTTCCAGGAACGCAAGAAGCTCTTCGTCCTTCACGTATGCGTTCGACATCTTAGAGAAGCCAAAAGCGTCACCGAAAGCAAGAATTTGGTGCCATACGGTGCAATCGACGCCGTCCTCGTTTTCCGTGCAACTGCCTACGCGCACGGCCTATCTCTGAAATCATAACTTACCCCTTTCTGTTCCGACCAGTTTTGCGCCAAAACCGTCACTGTACTGTACGCCTCGCCAGAACTCATGACGCCCGGGCCGTATTGAGGACAACAGACCTGCGTAAGTTACTAAAGAATGTAGTACAGGGGGCTGTGAAACAGACCCGAACGGGAGTTAGTTGTACATGGCTGCGATGTTTCTGCAAACGCGATATCCAGTAGTAGTAGCACGTGTGCCCCGAATACACATATTAGGGACCGACCGGGGCGGCTAGGCCAAAAAATTTTAATTTTTTGGACAGCGGACCAATGTCCAGTGGCGCTTCATCAGTGCACTGATAAAGCGCCGCGACACCCGGGTCCGCTGTCCGGGGGGTGGTCTAAACCAACGGTCCTGGATGCGTTTGGAGGGATTGAAAACCACCCTAACACACTAATTTAGGGTGTTTCCAGAGCATCGGCAGCAATGCTCACTATACTAACGTGACTTATAAATGCAGCCCCATAAGTGTCTTACTAGGCTCAAAGTCTCCGTGAAAAAGGATTTAACTTCATGTAAGCCTATTCTGTAAAGGAATGACTTATATGATGTTTGCGCACGAGCATTCATGCGTGACAGTAGTCTGTAGAGATGCGCGTGGTTCGCCTACGGCTATACAGCGATATGTATCGAGCGGACGGTCTCCGCGCCAGACAGTCGCCTCTGTGACGTTAGTGTAGAATTGAAACAGCTCTATTGCTATATATATTTATATAATTACTTGGATTTTAGAAAGACCAATATCTTGGTGGAAGAGTAAAAGCTTCATTCCCTTAGAGAAAGGTTGGTATTACACTCTTCGGAAAACCTGACGACTGGGCAATAGCCAGGAGTGCAATGACGCTTCATCGTTGCATCCATGAACCACAATTCACCTCGGTCTACCGTCTACCGCGTCAATGCAAAGTAGCGGGTCGCACAACGGGTTCCCTGGTCGACACGCCGACAAAGCAGACCTACAAGAACTCCAGCTTTATTTTTCATGGCGCGCAGAGAGGGGATCGAGAGAAAGTGGTACTTCAACTATGGCAGGCGATACGTCAAAGAGATGTTAAGGAAAGCTTGAAGACGCAAGAGACACGGAACTAAAAAATGTGGAGATATACGCGACGTTACTAATAAGGACAAGTAAGACAATACACTGGGATCTCATTGCGCTTCATTGCTGCGCCGATGGAGCGCCACGCCACCCGGGACGGCTGTCCCGAAAAGATTATGTAATTCCAATTACTTAAAACAACAGCCTAGGACAGCGGACCCGGGTGTCGTGGCGCTTCAACAGTGCACTGATGAAGCGCCACTGCACATCGGTTCGCTGTCCCAACGTTCCGTGTGTGACAAATCTGTGGTAGTGGCATACGTGGCACCACCAGCGCGCCGATGACAGCGGACCCCGGTGTCGTGGCGCTTCATCGCTGCACCGATGAAGCGCCACGCCACCTTGGTCCGCTCTCCGAATGCCCCGTGTATGGCAAACCTGTGGTAGTGGCATACGTGGCACCACCAGCGCGCCGTTGACAGCAGACTCGGGTGCCGTGGCCCTCCATCAATGCATTGATGAAGCGCCACTGCACATCGGTCCGCTGTCCCAACGCCTCGTGTGTGGCAAACCTGTGGTAGTGGCATACGTGGCACCACCGGCCCGCTGTCCCAACGCGCTGTTTCTGGCAAACCTGTGTTAATTGCATGCGTGGCACCAGAGACAGATAGAAGTTGGTGAGGAGCTCTATGTCAGTTATGGTCAAGAGTACAATTGGGACAGGGCTCTCACTCTTGATCCAGCTGAAGACGAGGAGTGGTTGCGAGATCTATAGGCAACTCCCTTTGTGTAGCTGTACGATTTGTAGTTTCCAATGATTTACACAGGTTCTGTAAACTGACCATTATTGATTCCGCCATTCCATTCATCATACTCCCTTCCGTGTCCAACCATTCTCGCTCTTTCACACCGTTCTCTAAATCCCCTTTAATCTCCAATCTCTTTGTCTTCCCTGTTTTCTTTTTTCAACTTGGGCATTGGTATCAAGTAACAACATGGTGGACAAAGCAAGAACGCGGGGCACCGAGTCGCAAAAGAACCCTGTAGGGAAGAAGAAGAAACTTGGTGAGGATAACAGAGGTTCAAGACGAGTGGCTGCTAAAACAACGCCACGTCAATCACCAGCAGCGAAGGCCAACCACGGGCCTAGTCCCACCGTCGGTCACCTCCATTCTCTGCGCAAAGGTACCTCTGAGAACATTAGCGATGTACGTCAAAGTAAACCATCGCCGAGCTTCCCAACGCGGTCTACTGGCAACGTAGAACAAAATCCCAACTCCGAAGAAATTTCACCGGTTCCGAAAGCTCTAGAACCGGCAGGTTCGTTGACAAGGGGTATTGTGGAAAAGGTTCGAGTTTTACAAGAGGAACAAGAGAATGTCCGTGTCTCTGAACTGGAAAGTAGTCCCACTGCAAGAGACCTACAACGGAGTGTGGGCGATCCCACAACCATTCCACGGCCATCACCATTTTCGACGCGAAGGGCATCTACAGTTGCCTTGAAGCCCCGACGGGTCGGCATACAGCGTGTGGGAAGGGTAAATCCTCGAAACTCGAATTTGTCAGGGCGAAAAAGACTCAGAGAGGATAACTCTGAGCGGCGTGTGGCTGACACTGTGGACAATGCGGAAAATGCAGAGGAAGAAATAACTCCAGTATATCGTGCAATGAAGAGGACTCTAACCTCTACTGTTCCACGAAGAACAGAAGTAGATGGAGTACAGAGCACAAGGGAGGTACATGAAGTAGAGCAGGAGGAGGAAGAAGACAGGCGAACTGTCGAGAAAGAAATCAGGTCTTCTGTAAACCACAGAGATTTGCTGAAAGACATCAATAGATGGAAATCAAAGGTGAAGAAGTTGGAGGAAAATTTGATGATACGGGGAATCCTTGTAAAGGTTGCGCAAGAGCAAAGCACAGCATTGAAGACTAAGCTTGAAGAGAAAGAACTGGTGATTGAAGATTTACGTGGTGCATTGAAGCAGGAGGGCAGTAACACGTCCCGTGCCGGTGGACCCGGACGAACCGGACAAAAGAAGCATCGAATCGCTGTAAGCGATGCGTTTCGAGGGGTTGCGCGAGGAGTGTATCACAATATGTTGACTTGGGCCAGGAGAGAGACCAGTGAACTGTGTTTTGGAGGTGAGAAACCTTCAAGGAATTGGATCAATCGAGCTGAGATATTGGAGGGAGCGACGGAGAATGGAGAAGGGATAATTCGAAACGAGGGGGATGGTGTCGCGATGGATCCCAAGAATCCTGTGGAGCTCCTCGCCAGTTTTCGAATGTCCACGCCATCTGTTGAAGGGGGTGCGGATGCTCTTCTGAAGGCTATGGTACAAAGTGAGTTGAAAGAAGTGAGTTGGGAAGGAATTAGACAGGCCTCTCTCACAGAAAGATGCATATTAGAAGTGTGTGCCGATATGTGTCTAAGGCAGAGAATGAAACAGACACTGAGTGATGTTGTGGGGGTGCGGAAGAGAAATACAAGGGATAAATTGTTTTTGTTGTTGGGTTATGATCTAATATGGAGAAGGACGAAAGTGGTAGAAGAAAATGCCGATGAAGTTGAACAGCAGCTGAGGGAAGCACAAGAGAACATCTTGCGACTTGGTGCGAATGGAACCCCCACCACGTCATGGTGGGGGAAGGCACCGCTTGATCGTTTGAAGTATTCAAAGTCTAAGAATGACGGGAATGAAATGGATACGAACGACCAGGACTTGTTCTTCACAAACACGGTAGGCGTAGAAGTGTTGAAGAACTTCATTGCGTATCATGTTGAGTATGAAGAGGAAGGGACATTAGTGGATGGCACGATACCGACACTTGCACGATTAGACGCATGGATTCTGACGGTTGTCACTCTTGTTACTGCTCAATCTCCGAGAGGCGGGCAAAGGCAGAAACAGTTCACGAAGAAGTATGCCGAGTTATTACCTCTCTGTTTGAAAGAGTTGTTGGAAGATGTCCGGCAACATGTACAGAGAGGTTATTTCAGCGAGTTCCATCACTATGGGAGTGCAGCACATGAATGGACTAGAGTGCTGGGGGATGATATGAGGGAGGCTACGATAGCGTTTCGAATGCCCTCGAGCGGAAAGATATACTTAACGTTGCGTGAAAGTTTCTTCGTTGAGAATGTGAGCAAGAGATTGGGATCAGTTACAGATTGTTTTATCGGAGAGTGTGAGGAAAGGGACATGGATTTCAAGGAGATGGACATGCTGGGTTTTAGAAGTATCACACCAGTGGGGAGAGGATGGCAACGTGGTGACAATGAACGAGAAGAATGACTGGGAATCTTTTACTGTTCTACTTCTATATAGGGTTCTTCGGGTTCAGTTGGGTTTTGAACAGGCTCATGATAAAAACTATTGATGTAGAATCGATGTTGGAACCATTGGAGTGTAGAAGAAAATGGCTGGGCTGGATAATTAGAACGAACTATATGTACTGTTCCCTGTATTGCTCAACCCGGAACCACTCCATACCAAGGGGTGAGGTGTTCTGAACTCTTTAGTTTTGAATGGGCAGGGAAGGGTACAGTGTGGTTTTGCTCATCACTTGTAGCCCAACGTAAAGATACGCATTGCAAAACATTGTCCAAAGCTGTTGCGGGAGGCAATACCTCAAAATACCGAACGAATGCCACTTCTGGAACAGGGCCCGAGTATTCGGGAACAGACACACGAACAAGAGCGACTACTTGAGCAACTCATGTCGCACCTTGTTCTCCTTTGACCAAGATGGTCGAGAATTTGGGCTTCCTGCTCGGTCCCAAAGCCGGAGAGGAACACACCCTTTGGTTGACAGGGTACTTGTTTCTACCTAGGACGATAGAATTGGACGAGGCCTCAAAATGTCGCAGAACGGGAACCATACCACCTCTCACAACTGCGGAGTTCACGAGTGTTATCCTGTTCTTCTCCGGTGAATGGGATATGGAGTTATCTTCGAGCGTCTCCTCAACCAGGTTGAGGAACGGTGGAAGTATTTGTTCCCCAATTTGGTCTAGAATGGAGATTGTATCATTATCCTGGAGGTCCCTCTTAACATCAGATAGCGTCAGTGAAGATGAGGAGAGCCGCCTAACGTAGTGTCGAAGTTGTCCCATGGTTATCGAACGACCCCTGTTCGTAAATCGAGGAATTTGAATGGAAGGTATGGTGGGCGTGCCATGCCTTCTTGGAGATTATCACCGATCCATTTCTTTCTCACATTTTCATGGTCGATAGAGCGAATGGTTTCCTGCACAGCCGTTGCCGTTCTTCTCGACGTTCGCCGATAATGAATAAGAGGTGGGCATGCTCATATATCCCTGCATCGTAGTATTGGATACCTCCTAGACGTCTGATATCCTCGACGAGATGGTCAAGAAGATGAAACTTCAACGTTTCAAGTCTAGAGGGGTGGAAGTCGACTAATATTCTGGTCGTACACTGTTTGAAGGCTGTGATCTGGGCCTGGAGAGCTGAGAGAGAGCTTTCGTTCCAGTGTGGTTCTCGATTATACCTGAAAATGGCGCCGACCAATTCTGAGTATTGTGTGAAGATGGTTGTGATAGGTGCTGTTTCATGTTCTCCACAACATGTATCAAAGAAAGCGCCTATGAATGGGAAAACCATGTCCAGTGCTTTGTAGTTCTTTTCCTCCAGCATTCCGCGTAGACCTTCGTTGGTAAGTATACCGTTGAGAGACTTGCCTTTTTCTTGTGTAGAAAAGTCTATGTGCAAGCCTCTAGCGGGGAAGTCCCTTTCCATGGCGGCGAGGATGACGTTTGCATGGTTTAGAAGTTGCGTGCGAACTGTTCGGAAGGAGCGCGGTGCAGATGCTCCTATGGTGCTTGACAGCGTGTGTGACTGAAGTCGCTCAATGGTGGCTGTTTTAATGAGCTTTGATATGCCAAGATGAAGGTTGTGCAACGGTTCGAAGAAGAAGAGGCTGTAACGAGAAAGTCCTGGGATCAAACGAAGGATGAAAAGGCGTTCTAGAAAAGACAGGGTAAGAGATACGGAGTTGGAGCGCATCAGAGAATCTGCCTGAGCTCTTCTGTCTCTAGCTCGACGGGGACGTCGTTCAAGGTCTTCTTGCTCTGCATTTTTCAAGACTGCGGAATATGCTTCCCTTAGTCGTTTCGTCTGGTTCTGTGCTCGCAAGGAGAAAGAGGTTGGCACATCACTGGATAAAACTGAGCGTGGCACCTGTCATCTGTGACAGGGGCGTCTGGTCTTTGTGCCATGAAGAATAGACAGAATATATTTTGCTTCAGGTATGTCTGCGCAGTAACTTGCCAAGAGTGGATGGCATACCCGATGAACTCTGTCTTTCCCGGTGAACTCAATTCCTTTCAATGCAAGGTTTAGAATAGGCTCTAGAATACGACGAAGGTAGGGATGCAGAATCTGCATCTTCGCATCGCGGAGATATTTGTTGGAAACGAAGGGCATGGCATCGGCATGCGACGAAGAAACTTCTTCGAGAGCTGTAGGGAAGTACGCAACTACCGTGGGGTCTTCGCGGATACATTTACGGCGTAGATGGTCGGAAAAGTTGAGGAAAACGAGGTGAAGGGGATAGGCGGTGACCGAAGTTTGCTTTAGAGTTGTTGAAGACTTATCGGTGTACAACTGCAGAATACCTACGATAGATTCACTGAAACTTATTTCTTGAGTATGCCAAACTATTCTATTATCCAAGGAGCCCATTACCACTTCCTTCAGCTTGGAGGTGGCGTCTCTTGCGAGAGTTGCGGACATGGGATGAGAAATTTTCGCGGAGTGGGTGTGGGGGATAGGATGGAAGAAAGTGTTTTCGCTGTTAGCCAACTGGAGCTGCTTGAGGAGGGTCTTAATTCGTTCTCTCGTGTAGAGGGTGGCGTTGAACTTACATCCTTGCGGGGAGATAGAGGTTCGTTTGAATCCATGGGTGGAAGCATATCGTTCGAAGATAGAGTTCTTGAGTTCCGTACAGCGCTTGGAACTGGTGATGGTTTCGTTGAAGCACTTCTGCAAGAAGCGGGGGTTTCGAAGAAGACCAATGCGCTCGTGTACCTCACGGTGACCAAGGTTGGGGGCTACGGAAGCGAGACAGACGGTAAGATAATCCATGTGAAGAGCGTCGAGCGACTCTTCGGAAGGTGGAGGAGTAGAGTCGTTTCCAATTGAGGTTTCAAAGAGTAGGGGGGAGAGGGTGACGGAGGTTTAGATCTCGACTCAATTCGGTCGGGCTCCGGAGGTTCCGGTGAAACGGAGACCTCCATTTCTTTGGGAAGGAGAGACTCGGCAGTACGGCATGGAGCTGTAACGGTTTCCGAAGAAGAAGCGTTTGGAGGTGGGGCAGATAACTTGAAGCGCTTGCTCCGTCGAATGCTGTGCTCACCGTATGGAATGGCTTTGTGACGGTGAGGACACTGACTGACGTGTCTCTGAAGCGACAACACTCCTCGCGCCATGGAAGGACAACCGCGCTGTTTGTGCCTGCAGTATTAAACCATAATGGAGGGAAAAAACTTAGAGAAGAGGAAGGGAACAGGCACGGAAGAGAAGCGGAAGACGGAAGGACGGTGGGGAGGATGCTGAGGACAGGGGAAGGAGTGGAGAATAGATTTGAGTTTAAATCATGTGCTTTTGTTCAAAAAAGGAACCCATGGACACGTCAACCTTGACGCCAGGGTTCAACCCTGAGTATCCACCACTGAAAATAATTCTGTCGATTGACAACGATATATCTGTACACTTGTCCGATCTCGGCCGACGACGCGTAAAATTCTCTGTGGCCTCGCCTCCTCCATGAACTGGGATCGTCGCTCGGGCAAGCGTCCCAGTTGATGCTGATGTAGGTAACTGGCTTCTGGTACGTTTTGAAACGACGTTTTCTCCCATTTTCATCCGAAGCTGACTACGTTTTCCCATTGCGGTTCGACGAAGGCGATATTTGCTCCGTTTCGTTCTGTTTCTCGCACGCAGTGCGCAAAACATGATTGATGCTTTCCGAAAGAGATCTTTCACTTCCTAATCGCATGACGTCGGACATCATGCGTTTAAGAAGTTGAACGAACCATTTCGGAGAATCTCTTCTTGCTGAGGTGCGGACGTTTGGGTTCTTTGGTAAGTTTATTCTTCCCCGCTTCATACTTCTGAACCAACTACTAATATTTCTGAAACGATGCGGAACTGGTCTGTACAGAAGAATTCGTAATGGTAAGTTTGGGAAAGAGAGGTTGGTCACTTTATGCTTCGTTTCTGACATTTTAAGCGGAATTGTATTCCTTCGCAGGTAAACGCTTCTCGATATGCATCTGCGCGTAGTCTAATGGTCAGCGAGTGCGTTACCTGTACGAGGCAGCATGAGTGATTATGAATGGTAAGTTGGCTATGTTTTCATTGCGGGTTGGTTTCTTTCTGGATTGATTCTGACATGCTCTTCATCATTTCATTGCTAAACAGGTAAAGGATTGTTTCTTATGATGCCGGTTTTGTGATTATACGATTATGCGGATGGTCAACGGTGGCACCGCTGAACATCCGCATACTCCTATAGTCGCAGTGCCTCAATCTCTTGAATGCATTCATGTTCTTGGTACGTCTTGTTGCAATAGTGTGCTGGGAAACGCGTTTCTACGTATTCAAACTTGTTGTTTTATCTTCTTCGCCGTTGAGCACAGGTACTGTTGTTGGATAGCGCGAGGAATGTGGCACGATGCGGAATGGTTTTGTACAGAAGACTGCGTAATGGTAAGTTTAAACTTTGGGAAAGCGAGATTGGTCACTTTCTGCTTTTTTTCTGACATTTAAAGCGGCATTGTATTGATTCACAGGTAAGCGATTTCGATACGATTGCATACGTTGGTCTAATATTGGGCACGTGCGTTACGTTTTCGAGGCAGAACGAGTGATTCTTAATGGTAAGTTGGCTATGTTTTCATGGCATGATGGTTTCTTCTTGGTTTGATTCTGACATGTTTTCCATCATTTCATTGCTTAACAGGTAAAGGATTGTTTCTTATGCTGCCCGTGTGGCGACTAGGAGAATATGGGGATGGTTAACGGTGCCTCAATCTCTTGAATGCGTTCATGTTATTGGTGCGTCTTGTTGATCTACTCTGTCTGGGAACTGCGTTTTTCAGTAATCTAACTTTTTGTTTCATTTTCTTAGCCGTTGAACACAGGGAGCTCATGGTGGTACTACTGACTTTTTTTCTTAGAAACAGATAGCACTCTGATATGCGGTACGTTTCTCACAAGAGTAACACTCTACACTCCAGATTGCGAATACTGACAACTCGCCTCCTTTCCGATCCCAATACAGGTAAAACTAATTTCGAACGTTTTGCGAGGCGGTGAGCGCTACGTGCGATGAGCGAACTGACATGCGACGCACAAACTGAGTAGTAGAGTATCGCCATGAGGCGCTTCGCGTCATGGCGGTACTGCAGTTCGCAGGTCGGCTCGCATTCTCTGCGAAAATGCTCGCGCAGAGCGCCGTTCAATGGTACTGGCGAGCAAGAACCTGGCGAGGTTGACGCTCGCCGATGCCATTGAATAGAGCTCTGCTAATGTAGTGAATAGGAATTAGAATAGCGATTACGATAGGCATCAGATAGGTGAATAGATAGAAATAAAGGAAACTCTGGTTGAATAGGAAGCATCGGAACTAGCGCTACTATTCCATAGGGTGAATGCGAGTATTCCATTTATTGAGACGTTTAATGTGCACCCAATGTGAAAACTGAAACTGCACTTGGTGGAAAACTGCGCAGTTAATCCTGGCAGAGCAAAATAGCGCGACCGGAATACCATGGAGTATTTCCTGCGGACCAATATTGGGCAACCCAAGCAATTTTCTGCAAAATTTGGAAAAGCAGCACAAGGTAATTTTCCAAAAAATTTACTGGACGACCCTTGCCAAATTCTGCGCGACTCTCGCCAAAAACTAGCATTTGCAGAACACAGACGGGTTCTCTCTCTTTGGCCTCCCAATCTTGCTTTGATTATTTTCATTCAACCCGAACCGTACAGAAGCATACCTTCGTTAAATCACGAAGGCAGACGACGAATGCTCTCGTTGAAAAAAAACAGGTGTGAAGACTGTAGAAGACAGTGGGCCATTTCAAGTTGAAGAATCTCGGACGCATAAATCTAAGGCTCGGAGTGGAAAGAAAGGAAAATATAGAAGTAAACACAGATGGAGTTAAGAAAAAAGATAGCGAAAAGAAAGCTGTAGTTTCCTTTATAACAATGGAGGGTCAGCATCAAGGTGTACAACAGTACGTTATAGTTGCCATATGTTTGAAAATTCAATATAAAGATATGATATCGACTGTTCATTTATACCTGGAAACAACTCTTGTCCACCTGGAATCCTGATTGTGCACTTGCACGTGATGCATACGCATGCTGTCAAGAGTGATGTCCATTTAGAAGCATTTGTCGCCTCACATGGAATACCTGCTTGTCCAAAAGATTGGAAATTCATCTTTCCCACGAGAGAGAAGAAGTAGTTTTTGATCACATGCAATGTTGAAATCTCCTTTCTATATTATTTCTGGTTTCGTTGGCTTCGCAGGCAAACTAATAGCTAAAAAACATCATAGTCTTCAGCTACTTTTAGTCTATTCCAGGTCTGCCTGACAAGAATTAGGCTCTATAGCGCCAAACGGCCTCAAACAATTCCAAATTTGGAGCCAAATTCGAACTCAGCGGTCTTTTTTGTGACGGGATTCATCCCTGCAACCTCCCAGGTCCTCCAGCGGCTGAAATATCGCCGACTAGATACGAGAAGAAGCCCTCGAAAAATTTGGTGCTTTGTGGGTACGATCATAGGTGGCAAAACGTGTTGTGGCCCCGAAAAAACATGGACCTGATTCCATGCAGCTTCTCAGAGCTGTCCGGTGTTAAAAACCGCAACACTTCCTTCGAAAATGTGCCAAAAACTTTCGAGTAGCCAAATCACACCTTCAACTTCTTTTAAAGACCAAAATGGTAATCAGAAAACGTCAATGAAAGCCCAAAAACTTGACGGCAACAAAATAACCACTGATTGTTGACGCTGATTTGCATTTCTCCAGTCAAAGTACATCTTTATTTCTGTAGTACTTTAGATACCTAGTCCAACATTAATTTGTGCCTTTCCGCCCGCAAGACAACTCTAACTACCGTTTAAAAACAATAGGTCAAAGGAATGCTTTGCTTTCGCTTTTTGCGGCGCTACTCTCAATTATATCTTAAAAAAAGACTAATCTACAGAAATTGCGATCCATTACCATGAGGTCTGAGAACCTTGCAACTCATTTTTTAGACTTCAATCTTGTGTACAAATATTGTAGGATGAACTCGCCGGACCCTATATTAAGTATTTACGAAAGCGGCTTCTCTGTCAGAATAGCAACGAGAGCAAGATCAAAGTCACAGTTCGACATGCACGGCCGTAGAAATTCAGTCGACTTAAAATGTAAAATGTTCATTGACTGCTCAGCAGGCCACCATTATGCCAGTTGTATCCGGAAATGGGCATGCGTGGTCACAATTAGTTGTTCTTCAAGTTGTGCGGGCCAGGTATCGTTTTCAAAGCAGCGTTCAGCGAGAAACGCCGTCGTGTTACCCTCTTTTCAATGCAATAAGGCGTTAAAAAGACCTAGCTAGTGTTGATGGAAGTATCTCTTTGAGGTGGGTGGAGCATTTTGTGGACGAAAGTGTATAGAAACGTCTTTGGCGGTAGAAGCGCAGCACATGAAGAAGTTCAGAATCTTCCTCCCGATTGGGTAGCACAGCGAACGAAGCACTTCGGGAATGACACAGCTATGCCGGGTGTAAACCCCAGTTCAAACTGTCACGACAAGCGTCATAGTGTTGATGTCAGGAAGTTCTCGGTAGAGATTCACGTGTTCACACGATCACGAGATGAGTCCTCGAAAGAGAGTGGCACGGCAATGACAAAGCGTCGGAAACGGGCCAATGAGAACAGGGCAAAAAAGGCAAACCCAAAAACGGGAGAAAGAGAAACACCAGAGTCGGGGAAAGAGAGAAACCATATATCAAACCCAATACAGGTGCGAGTATACGACAAAAGGTCAAAACGAGACACAGAAGGAGGGGTCATACTCTAAGTGCCTCAAGGGTGGCTAACTATACTTGAACAACACAGTCGTTACTCCACTTGGAGGTGAACAATCCGCGAAGGCGTGATAATTAGAGCCAGAAACCCTTGCTTGGCAAAGGGCAATTTACTTGGGGGAGCGGTGCTCAACTCTCTACGTAATAACCTCGGCACACCACTGAAAGTGGGTGCGCCGGGCTAGATAATCTGTAAAATATGTAAGGGGGTGTCTACATCAAAAATGGACAATTCAAAACGGGACACGGAGCGTTGTCTACAGATGACAATGATTTGTCCCAATGGCACTGGACGGTGATTCAGTCCAGTGTAGAAACGACCCCAAGACCCAGTCCTCCCATATTGCTCACGTCAAAACTAGTCAACGACGATGACTCTTGCAGACTTACCCCAATCATCCCCTAGTCGCAATCAGTCTGAAACAATGACGTCCACGTCCAACATGCCCCAAACCTCTCCTAGAGGCAATCAGTGTCAACCAAAAGCTCCTACGTCCAACACTCCCCAATCATCCCCGCCTCACAAAGATTTGCAGACAGCTGCTACAGATGCCGCTCAGCCAGTGCCTGAAACAAACGTCGAAACCAAAGCACAATTATCAACCGATAGCAGGCCCGTTTACAACAGCCAACATTATTATCATGACACAGTGATACTGCTTCTCAAAATGATGAAGACCGCTGGGTATGGGGAACGAAAGAAGCAAAAGAAATCGCTCAAAGATATATTTCAACTTGCCACAGACATGGCAAAAAGAGAGCACAATATACATCGATCAGCTGAAGCCTGGCAGAAGAAGTTCACGCGCATTAAGCAAGACTACAGTTCGTCCATATCAAAAATTAGTGAATCGGGAAGAGACGGTGATGACCCTGAACTCTATGACAAACCTGAGTTCTTTCAGAAGATGCATGAGCTCGAGCATGCTAAAGCGAGACATAATCCCCCTGCGATCATCGACAGCGAATCTGGCTTTGCGCAGAGTGAGCGCAGTCCAACTAGTTCCCGAAAACGACAGAAAATATCACATGCTGCCGCAACAGAAACCTTTTTACAGGAAACAAAGGACTGCCAAGTAAGGCTTCTGGAAGAGCTCAAGCGAGGAAACGATTAGAAAGAAAAGATGCGATCAGTAATTGAGCGTTTACTAGAGAAGTTTTAAGAACTTTCGTATAGTTTCCCCACAACGTAATGTAGTAAAGCATCCTTTTGTTGCTTACATCTCGATGTTTCCGATGTAATTATCTCGTGTTCGTCCGCCTACTCATCTTGTGGAAGAAATGCTTCTATATCGTCGTCATTATCTATGCACATATTGTGCAAAATAACGCAGGCATTGCAGAAGAAGACAATATTATCTTCATGATGAAACCTTAAACCGTTTTTGAGGACTAAGAAGCGGTGTTTCAGTATTCCAAAAGCGCATTCGACTGGCTTACGTGTGTGGGATGCAATGCTATCCCAGGTTTTGAGGACCGAGTTAGCAGCAATTTCCGCCTTGCTGGTGCTGTTCATCATGTTAACATCAAGACGGAAGGCACAATCCCCAATCAAGTAAGGCCTCACTTTTATTCCTGCGATAATGAGATCAGGAATGCAGGGGCTAAGCCATTGCTTTTCGTCGATCATTTTCTTCAAGGAAGTGCTGTTAAATATAGTTGAATCTCCATAAACCCCGGGACGTCCTATGTCCGTGTACAGAAATTTTCTGTCAGTGGAAGCTACAGCGACAAGCACAATGCTCGGATACCCCCTATAGCAGTGATACTCATAGTATTGCGACTCAGGACACATGGACCAAGGAATGTGGGTGCCGTCAATTGCCCCGACGCAGTATGGGAGTCCTCGGAGCGTCTGAAACCCATCCATGACCGCCGCAATCGCGATCTCTTGTTGCGGTAATGCAACGCGATCGCTGAATACCGAGCAGATTTCTCTACTGATGACTTTTACATCTCTTTCGACCGAGCTTTTCCACATTCCCAGTTGCGCTCCTGCTGCATTGCACGTTGCGCCGCCGCTGTACATTAAAAAAGCTGCCACGCGTAGCTCCGGTCTCAATGGCTGACGAAAGTTTGTCGATTGCTTCTTGATCCTGCTGTGTAGGCCGCAGAAAAGGGTCTCGAACACTGTACGAGACACTCGAAACAGCCCTTTCCAGCAGCCGCTGGCTATGAAGCTTGGCGGATGTGCGTACGTGAAGAACCACTGCGAGTCGTTGCGCACGTATGACCAAGGACCACCTGGAACTGCTGTTCGTCTCTCCCCTATGGAGGATAGTGTTGTCAGCAGTGTCGTATTAAATACGAGAGCAAGCGCTACGGCTTGGGTGTCGTTCTCGAGGCATTCGAGTGCCTGCAGGAGAGCCAGAAGCACGATTTTGTGCTTTGTGTCCATTGCGACAGAGGTTTCCAAGGAGTGGATACGCTTCTGTAGCGTACCCAGTTTCCCCTTGATCGTAGACGCGCTGTGGACAAACGCTTCGTGTTATATTGGGACAAAAATTGCGTCTGGTTGTGGGCATTTGGACAAAAAGCGTCGTAAAATGTCCAGGTGTAGACATCCCCTAAGCCAATACAGCAATGCTGGATACACTGCCTCCGGTATATCCGTGCTACATTTGTGCTACTCACACCCGGTAACCGGCGCCTCGAGAGGTGCAATCCACTTGCACATCTCTGGAAATTACATCAGCGATGCGACATGCTAATAGCGGTGTAGCTCATATATACTTACTAGCTCATGATGCGGAAATTAACGCAGTCTTTCAAATCGCCCCCAAGGAGTGTTGTCTTTCATATCCCCCTCCTTCAGAGTGGGCCGCGCCGTTGCGATGGCCCTTCGAACTCCCAACGATGGGCATAAAAGCGCGTTCCTGAAGTCTTCGGATTCCATCTCGCCTCGCGAAGACCGAGTCCCTACAACTAGACAGTGCAAACCTCGCTGTAACAAAGACCGTTCCTGTTCATAACCGTCTACTTTTTGCTTTCGCGGTCTTACTACCAACCTTCCTGTGTCCCTCGAGTGACTCGCGCGATGAGCGGTCAAACTCCAAACCCGGGATACTTTTCCGGATTTCCTTCCGTGCCTTTTCCGCAAAGCGGAAATGTTTTTGGGCGTCTTAGGGCAACAACGCCAGTGGCGGGCACATTCTCACTCCGGAGCACCAGTCTCATGTTCACATCATGCACGAAGTGCCGTGGCCTTCCTACGACCAGTTAGTCGAGCAGAACCCTCGAGATCACGCGCATCTCTTCCGGAATGCTCCGTAGTTTCATCCTACAGCCATTTTCAACGAGGAGCTCTTCAATTCTTATGCTGACGGTACCGATTGTCTTCCCGGAGATCTTTCGGCGGTAGTCACCACTTCGTGGGATTGGCGTCGATGGGTAGCCGTTCCTCCCGTCGCAGTTCTGCGGCGTTCCGGCGAGTCGATGGCTTCCGCTCAGGTGGCGTTGGATCGCTTGGGGTATGCACGGCAGAGCCGGGCGATCTTCGAGTTCCCAATTCCTGATTCAATTTCACAAGCTGAGATTTCGTACTCCACCCGCTTGGCGGTGATCGAGGCTTACTCCTGGGGAGGACGTCGAGATACATCCCTTACGGGCATTCCGTTGACGTCGTTGATGCTGACGAGTTTTACCACGCCTACGGCAGTGACGATGACTAAATGATGGAATACGAACCCGAGATGGAGTATGAGGACGACGTAGTCGAAGTGGTTTCTTCCGCCAATGCGGCTGGGCCGACTTCCAACGACATGGCAGTAACGGCCACGGCGACGGCTGAGCCGGTGAATCCACTCGAGCCCGAACCTTCATCGGTGGGCGCCGTGGTGGTTTTTCTTTCGGACGAAACCGAAGTGGTCGAGGTGCCCGCCTTTCTGCTCTCTGTTGGTAGGACTGGTGATACGGATGTCATCACTCAGTTCCTCCGTGGTGTTGGGTTTTCTGCAAACATTGCGAGGGGGACGTCGCTGCAATGCGGGACGCGTTAGCTGCAAGCCTTACTGACGGATCCAATCCCAGCAGTAGGGGTGGAAACGACGGTGCTCCGCGCCCTTCCAACCAAGGGTCGAGGGCTTAGTCCATTTTCCACCTGATTCCCGCTATGCGGTGTTGTCGTAGGATTCCGCCCTGCTGGCCATTAAACCTACTTCTTTCTATGACGTATGTTTTTCTCTTCCAAGTGCCAGCTTTGTTTTCTTCCACTCCTGAACTTCCTTCTAGGTGAGCTAGCTTCTTCCCCTTCGGGGCAGTTTATCCCAACTGGGCAATGACAATTGCCGTCGGGAGACCAGTGAGAGTACGTTGATGGTACTGAACCACTTTTGATCGTGGGAGATGCTTGATGGGCTTATCCGAGTCAGCCTCTGGCCCGTAGCCGTACCAACGTACGAGGTACTGTATGTACCCAAACGGATGGTATGGGTGTTCCATGATGTGGTCGACTACGAACTTCTCTCGGAAGACTTCCCGGCTTGCTTTGTGATTACGACATCTTTCTTCGGAGAGTTCTACAGCAACATCGCCGTGTGTGTGGTGCTGCGTCGAGCTCCGTTTAGACCGAGTGTTGTCCAACCAAGTTGGTGGCACGGTGGCTTCGCGGTGTGGTCCCCCCCCTACTTGGGTCGATTGTCATGCGTCTCACGGTTTCTGTGTTCCTGCTTTCTTGGTTCGGTAGAGTTCCTTCTCCCGCGAGAGTCCCAGATGGTCGTACCGCAGGTTTTCGTGGTAGCAACCGTTCCGGCGGAGATGGATGTGTTGTCGAAGGCGCCTGCGTCACCGATAACCCTGATTGAACCGGCCTCGCCCTGGTGGCACGTGACGTTGTCAACTGGTGGCCGTCATTGGTCTGCGCCGTGGTATTCCGCCTCCGTATGCACGGGAGGTTTCAGCTTTTCTTTTCGACTGGACTCGCTCGCTGAGCTGCTCTCCCTTACAGATGTAGTCCGTGTGCCACGGTTAGCATTTCCCTGCGGGGCATTTCGCGACGTGATCACGTTGTATTCCGCCTTGGGCGTGCTGGGCTACTTAGTCTCCGACAATTCTTCTCCGTCTTGGACCTGCGAGCTTAAAGGCGCTTTAGGTGGTTTTTACACTTCGATGCGTGGCGTAGTCACTTCGGGCGCCCTATGCGGCGTAGGCAACGGCTTTGCCTGTAACGACTGAGTCTCCTCGGTACTTTCGCGCGCAGCGGTAGTGTCTAGTGACGATTCTGCTTTTGCGTTGACGGAAGACAAGTTGGGAGAGAGGCCGGGCTTTCGATGGGGCTATGATGGCTGAAGCATAGCGCCAGCTTTCCGTATATCACGAGTTTCATCACGCGAGGACGTGGAATTGACGAGTACCTCCCCCTCCTTAGATGGAGCGATATTGAGGGTGGGTTTCAGCTCTCGAAGGCGGCGAATAATTACGCCACTCGGCGAGGATTCAGACAGCGAAGCACCAGGGCACATAGAGCCCGATAACATCGGCAGATTAGAAAGTCCCCTATAAGTGTGTGGCAATTCCCTAGGGCGGTCGATGGGGGTGGGTCTGGTTTGTCCGTAGTGTTTGTATCCGCTTTGTGGTGCAATGTTCGCTTGATGGGTTGTTCCACCTAGGTAGGGGTGCAAAATTCACGCGATCGGGGGAAATGCGTTCAGTTTTCTGACCCATCTCAACTACGAAAGTGTCGGATTCCACAGCAATTGTCTTGAAGACACCATCTACGACGGGTGAGTGCTTACGAAGTTTTCCCCTGCCTGGGTTCTAATACTTCTTACGGATGAATACATAATCTCCTTCCTTCAGGTCGGGTGGTCTTCGAGGGGCTCGCTCATGTAAATCACGCTTATATGCAGCTTGCGACCGGGACGTTGACCGGTTTGCTGCAGGAAACAGCTTGGTAAGCCATTTCTTCCATGTTTCCTTGTATCTCTTCGACGAAGTAAATTGGTCCAGTGGTGGCTCTGCTTCGAGCGTCACGGACAGTGGGGTGCGAGAAAGAAGCAATTCAAATGCACTCAACCCAGTAGTACGGTGTAACTGAGTGTTGAATGCGAATGTCAGCGCTTTTGTAAACAGGTACCACATGGTGGGTGATCCGCTACGTATGAACGGAGTCTAGCAGCTTTCGGTTAAACCGTTCAGCCTGCCCATTACACTGGGGGGGGGCAGGTTTTCGTAAAGAGATTCTTGACATCCAGAATTCTTCATACATCCCCGAAGAACTGAAAGGCAAATTATTTCCCATTGTCTGAAGAGTAGAATCACCGGTGGACCATGGAAGAATGCCCAATGGGTGACAAATGCTTGCGCAACAGTCAATAAGGTGATTCTGCCTAGTGGTATGGTACGAACGCGCCTCGAAAAACGCTCCGCGATATTAGAAAGTTATTACGCCGCTTAGTAGCGAGGAACGGTCCGAAAATATCGATGGCTATGAATTCTAGAGGCTCCCATGCAGGGAAAGACTTCAACTTGGTCGCATGGCGGCGGAGCTTGACGCGAATCTGAGCCATCTCGGGGCAGAATCGCATAGTTGCGTGGCAATCTACAGCCATTGCTGGCCAGTAGAATTTCCTTCGCAATTTGAGGTACAGTTTTCGTCCTGAGACGTAGCCACCTTGCCTTCAATGTCCCGCCACCTGCGCTCATCATGTACACACCCAGCTGTCAACCGTTTCTAGACTCATCTTCTTTCTCACACTCGCCTCCTTCAATTGACGCACCTTCACAAAGCTGTGCTCGTATGGTGGAGCTCTTTTCTCGCACTTTTCGTCGCCACAGCTTCTCACACATTGTGAGGCGACGAAGCATCGCTTTTTCCTCAGCCACGCAGTTCACCATGCTAATTTCACTCTGCACGCGATTAATATGCACGCAGCTTCATTCGAATAGAGAGAGTGTTGCGTTCCCAGCTTCCGACAAATATAATGCACCCGTTCTTTCCCGCCACTCGCTTCTTTCAATAGCTCATTGCTTCCACCGTCCTTACCTCCTTTCTTATCTGCCACCCGAGGCTCTCCGCGCACGCTCGAAGCCGCAGATTTCAGAGTGGGTGACGGAGAATCCAGAGTATTTAAAATCTGGTACGAGTGATCCCTCTTCGGTAGCCCTGGTGGTAATTTCCTTGCGCTCGCACCGCTCCCGTCACAATCACGTGATGGGCTATACAAATTAGCGGTGTTAGAAGAACTTGGAGACAACCCTCCGAATTGCAATTGCTGCGAAATGCTACACATAAGCGTTTCAATGCCTTTAAACTGCTTTGAGCAAGTGGATCACCGCCTCCTCCACAGCGGCAGGCTCAACCCGAATCAGATAGCTAGTTCCAGAAGCCGAATCTTTCTCAGGCCCAGTCTGTGACCAGAATAGCATTGGAAGAGAAGAACAAATCCAAGGAAGCTCGGGAAAGGAAGACTTGTGATCTTCCGCAGAAATACCGTTCTGCAGGGTTTTCTCGTTAAAGGTTACTGACCGGAAAGCTGATAGGAAAGGATGCCTACGGTATTGCACCTGAAGGTGAATAGGCCTCATACCAAGAGCAACAAGTCGTTTAAACATAGACTGCCGCAGGCTAGCTGCCGCAACCCCCTTTTCAGTGATGACTTTTCTAAGCTGGCAGTGATCTCCGACAAAAGGCAAGCTGCTTGCATTCGTGCACAATTGGAATTACCCTCTCTGGTTCGGATGCTTGTGTAGCTTCATCGATCAAAACCGAACGGAAGCAAAAGGAGTTCAGTCTTTGGTCTCCCACAGATGTGCATGTAGTGCAAAATACGTCAGCGGAATCTAGAAGTTCGCGCTCAATTGCCCTCTTCAGTGACCTCAGTCGACGATAATCCTTATCACTCAGTTCACCAGTTTTATCGCGCAGTTTCATGAGCTTGTTCAATTCGGATTATTCACGACCATCAATGTGACGAACCCGGTAGTGGAGCGATAAGTGCTCCACTGTTGACGGAAGCGCTTCTCGGGGTTTCGCCATAACGCGCATGACATTCACCCTAGTCGACGCGATCTTTTCACTCAATTGATCCACATCAATGCTACTCGGTGCGCATACTAGTATCCTGCCATTAACTTGCTTCCTTAAATGGTAAAAAATTCTGGCAGACGTCACGGTCTTTCATGTACCAGGGGGGCCCTGATTTTGTGAGAGAGGGGCCTCAAGCATATAGCGTACAACAATTTTCTGTGAGTCATTCAGCGGAGGTAGGTTCGAGGCATTATGGCTGTCAGGAATGTTAGACGTTTTCACCACTTTTGGGTGGTATTCATGTCCAAGGATGCGATGCAACAAATACCCTGAAACATAAGTCTCTTTAACTGCAAATGGACGAAGTGAAGCAGTCATGCGATCAAACGAAGATGAATTCCAAACAATTTCGACGCGAAATCCTGTACTAGTTTCGGTCGGCGCACGAGACGATGAGCGGCCACTTCTGAGCACCAAGGCTACTCCTTGGTATGTAGTGAAGCCCTCGAACATGCGAATACACTCCAATTTAAGCGACGGATTTGTTAGTAGTATTTCGCCTCCGTGCATGATGCGAATTTCACCGTCAGGCATCTGCGCGATAATGAAATTTACAGCACGACGCTTGTTAAGGCTAGTATCCCATCGCACAGTAATATTAGATCTGATTTGTTTCTCCTTCATTTGGCGATCTTTTTTTGACTCATCTTTCACAAGGGCGCCGAAGATGCGTTGGAAGTGATAGCCATCTTCTTATCAAATTTGTGCGCGAGGGAGTTCTTCAATGTTGCTGGGCTTCGATATGTCTTGTGAAGCGGCTTTCGGATCATTTTGGGGTTGCAGTAGATCAAATTGGCGTGATTACGCCGTATGAAGGACAACGTGCATATGTGGTTTCACGTTTTGCCCGCATGTGTCCGTTGCATCAAGAATTTATCGCGATGTTGAAGTTGCTTCCGTCGATGCTTTTCAGGGTTGCGAAAAGGCGTACATAATCCTGTCATGCGTAAGTTCTAAGGAGCATCAAGGAATCGGGTTTCTTGCCGACCCACGACGCCTGAATGTAGCTCTGACTCGCGCACGTCTGGGAAACGTCATCATTGGAAATTCAAAGTTTCTGTCTGGGCAATCATTGTGGGCCGCTCTCCTCTTGCATTATCGAGATAATGTTGTTCTCTTTGAAGAACCATTGACAAACTTGAAACCGTCTGTAGTTTCTATTCCGCGTCCTCGCCGACGTCAAAATGGAGAGTTTGCGCGTTATAACCCGGTGCCACCTGGTACGACTTCGATTTCAAGCACGAGCCTTGATCCCGGATTTCAACAATCGTCGTTTGTTGATCGCGTTCGCAAGAACTCCATGGTATCTGGAAGTGGAGGCCCTGGTCTCATTGGGGATGGGGACTTAGAGGATCGATAGTGCATTCGATGATGCAATGCTCTCGAGTTCGGCTGCCGCAGATGCCTTTCTGGATGATAGGGTCTCTGTTTGCTTCGTCCCATACGCTGTCCTTTTCTCAGAGCATTCCGTTTCAGTCTAGTGAGGTTGACCAGGGCACCTCGACTCTGGGACTAAACTCTGTCGATCGACGTGGGGCGCTGTCCAATGAATATTCGTATGAGGCTCCAGGATGGAAGTAAGACATAACCTGATTCCGTTTAAGAAAGCCTGAAATGTGTATGCTACATTTTTTGGGGCATGCGGCACTGCCAAGCAGTTTCTGTCTACTTCAAGAGGTAGGCAGACGACAGAACTTCACGGCCACGAGCACGTTGTAAGTCAGATGAACACAGCCCAATAACCAAGAAGGGAATTAGAGGGGTCAGGATTTGTTTTTCTCGTTCGTCTCCGGTTTCTTTGGTATGCAGCGCACTTTCAACAATTTCTTTGACCATGTGAGAAACCTGTTGCACCAAGCTAAGGTTACTCTTCTACACTGCGCTGGAAATTGCTTTTTGCAGGTTTTCCTGGACTGTCACTTCTTCTTTTCGCGGATAACTTGAGCATTAGCCAGGTCTGTAACCGCTTTCGTCATCTGCAGTAAGCCTTCCAGCAGATCTAGTTCCATCAGTTTCGAAAGAGGGGCCCGCGGATTCATTAATCCTCGTCTTCAGGATTATGATGGAGGCGTTATGAAGGGTGATTCGTTTTTGTCCTGTTGCGCTGCACCCTCTGCAGTACCAGTGCGTTCTTGTTTCTCTGTGATGCCCGCAACCTCTTTGAAATTGCTGTTGTAAGTTAAGGAAACCATCTTGGACAGAATCTATTTTTGTATATTCTTCGCTCTACGTACTGCTGGAGGGCATTTTGGGTCACCGGTTTGTTTCTGAACATACAACATCTTATCAAACTTTGATTTTAAACTGTGCTGGTTTCTTTCTTTGCGCCCATTTTTGGTAGCGTACTTGTTGTAATCTGAACATACTCTTGCCCAACCATTGCCACCTGTCGGTTCAGGTTCTTCTGCTAAATTCTAAAGCGTATCAATGTCTGAGGTTGACAAGTTCTGAGTGCCTGCAGGCTTTCCACTTTGCTTGAAAAGCAACAAATTGTGGTTTTGTGGTCGAATCTGTTCTCTCTTATTGTGGGAAATATTATTGACATCAACGCTGTCTTCACCGGATTTATCGTCTTCCTAGAGGCCAAGGTCTTCGCTGTCAAGGTTGAGTAGCTCATTGATAGACATGTGCGCGCGGTTCATGCTGGAAATGAGGTTGAAGTACTGGTGGTGTGTTATAGGCCTAACAAAGAGAGGTATTTGGGGAAAACGGTTTGCCTTCCTAACGTGATGGTGGCCAATCGAGAAGTAAACCGCTACATATGAATGTCTGAAAAAGAAACATTCTGTTTACATGACATTTTGTGTAACTGTAGTGGGCCTGTCTCAGTTTGGACGGGGACAGGTCCCTAATTACCCATTTGGTAGTCTGGAATGATAGAAATTTTCGGATTCTCCCACTGTACAGAGTGTAGACTTTTTCCCCAGATCCTCCTACTCTATGAAATGAAATTCGTAGCATCCTCTCTTTCTTACACCGCCCTCTCCATGCTCTCCAATAGCACTTTCTCTATGCCTAGTCATCCGACCCTCCGTTTCTGGCCTCTTGATTGGTCAGCACTCTCCCGCGTCACCTTTCTGAGCTCTTCAGGCGGGACAAAACCCCGTTCAAAAAAGCGCCCACTTTGCGCGAGTCCTTTTGCACGGTTGCACATTCACGCTTGCTCCATCCCAGAAGCTCTTGCGCTGTTGCGCATTCACGCTCGCTGGTTCCAATAAGCTCTTTTTCGGCCCTCCTCCCGGCTTATTCCTTCCAATACCGACTGTTCGTACCGCTTCGTTTTCTCTCTTGTCTTATCCATTTTATTTTCCTTTTTTGTCTGCCATTTTTTTCTACCACTTTTGCATTCCGCTCTTTCAATCCGCTTTGGCCTGCAGTTTCTTGATTCTACAACCTTTTGCCTCTCATTTTCTTCTCGCGACTTCCGCTTGTGCGAACTCGCCTTTGCTGGTGCCTATATTCTTGGTCCTTCTGCTTGCTGCCTGTCTTTCGCGACTTCGCTTCTTGGGGCTCGCGTCTACCCGTTTCTGTTGGCTCGCCGCTTTTGCTTTCTTTCGCTGTGGCTGCTCGTGTTTGCAGCATCAGTGATAAACTTTTGTGATGCTGAAGATACATCCGTGCGCATTCTACCCGGGAATCCTCCAGATGCCAACATTTTCAGCATTTTGCATCCTCGCCTCGAAGATTCGGGAGATGAAATCGATGAAAACTTTAATCCTGTGAAGAGCACAGAAGAAATTTTATCGGTGAAGAAAATCTAGATCGTAAGCTCTGGAAGAAGGAAGAAACGGATATACGTCAGATTGTTAAGAAGATTTTATGGTTCATGGAAAGTTTAAAGCATCATACAAAATAAATTTCAACCGTCAGGGCAGCCATCGCTTTAAATAATTGAAAGGATTGTGGTTTTACCTCATTCTGGATGTGAAGAATGTACATGACAGTAAGGGAAATGATTAGTTTCATTTGATATCATCTTTTGAAGCAGAGTCGTGGTTCTCCAATGCTCTCTTAGGAAGCGGAGTCTTGAAACTAAAGCCCTCCTCAGTTGTCGTGTTCATTACGGTAGATATGGTTCG
The DNA here is from genome assembly GCA_030374805.1 of Gracilaria gracilis. Lineage (NCBI taxonomy): Eukaryota > Rhodophyta > Florideophyceae > Gracilariales > Gracilariaceae > Gracilaria > Gracilaria gracilis. The sequence goes on along the minus strand of JARGSG010000228.1, from coordinate 178,145 downwards.
GGATATTAGTACCGTCGCAAGTTTGTACAAAAATCAGTGTCGAGAAGAACAAATTCAGATCCTCGACCGCTACAAACAGCTTTTAACTGAAAAAATGTATCCGTGCCCGAGGAAAAACGTACTATTTTTGTACCTGTCAATATTGGTGGAGAACATTGGGCAGCGTTTGTGGCGGAGAATATCGGGGAAAATAAGCGTCAAATATACTGGGGTGATAGTTTACGGTTTGGGTGCCCTTTTAAATGCCGCAACCTGATCATGAAACTTATTGAGCACTCACAGCAATTGGAAATCGATTGGATAGTGGCGAAGGAGAACTACATGCTCGATAATCTGGGCTTCACGAAACAGACAGATTCACACAGCTGTGGTGCCCATGTACTTTCCAAGATGGCTTCTTTCGCGCGTACGCATGGTGCGATTCCTAATGAGAGGTTTATCTGTGATCATGGCCCGAATGTAGTATGTGGGCCCGAGTTGGTAGGCGGTATATACGATTGACCGTTCACGTGCAAAGGGGTAGTGCCCGGCGGGCCGGTGCAGTGGCACCGCCAGGTGTGCGATTTGGTGATCGGGTGCTGGCCGGGTTCGCACAGCGTACAAGTTGGACACGTGTGCAGGTTGGGTATTGACAATGAAAATTCGAGTGATCGCGCAGTAGTCAGTAGGGGGCCCAGGCCCGATATTTAGTTTTAGCTCGGATCTCCCGAGGCCTCAATCGTAAACGACAAGCATCTTCTGCGTGACCTCTTCTTCGTTAGTTTGCGCTGACTATCGACCGCACGGCTACTCCTTTATGCGGTTTATCAGACCCCCTATAAGAAATTTTTGGAGAAAGAGTAGTGCAATTTGATGGTGGATGGCACTTGTGGAGGATACGTGGATGCTAAACGGACTTCATATTGAGTGCGGGCAATCCGCGTTTGCAACTCAATTTCGCGGTGTCCAGTTGAAGGACGCTTGCTAAGCGGATTGAACGCATATGGAGTGCAAAAAAATACAAATTGCACTCCTTCCGCACCCATATTGTTCTTAGTATGCCCCACGAGATGTCCAAATGCACTCCGCGCGCACTCACAATAATGAAATAAACTATTAAAAAAATGAATCTGTCCTGACAAGGGTGCCCATTTGGAGCGCGAACTGCGTATAGATGGAGTGCACGTGGATGCTGAACTACGTAAAAAATGCGCTCCACTTGCACTCACAAAAGTGAAAATATTTCTTGTAGGGACCTTTCGTACCCTTCCGCACGTTCCTGTACATGCCTGGTGATACCAACCGTCCACTCTTCCTTCGACCGCCCGGTGCTTCCGCCGCTTTCCACCGTTTGGATTCATTACATTCGCAACACTGTACGCTGCCGCCGCTCCCATCTCAAGACCGCTTCGGACTTTCTCCATTTTTGTGCATTATACCACATTGGTCTCCCGACCTAAAATTGGAATTCGAGACCGTACGGAGTAGCAGAACCAATCGTAGAACCGATACGTACAGTATGATTCATCGTCCACATGGAAAAATGGGTGAAGGGTCTTTGGTCAAAAAAGACTCCTCAAAGTCCGTACCGGTCGCAATTCGCACCGCTTCGGATGCCGCTTCGGTTGGCCGCCGGAGCACCCAAAATAACGCGACGGCCTACTTTATGGCTTCAGATGAGCCCGAATGGATTCTCCGAGACGGCTCCGCACGTAACAGGTTAACGTCCGTTGGGAACGAGGACGAGACAAGTGCTCTCGCATCCTCTCCCGCAACGGAGAGCACGCCGCGGGGCTACTCCCTACCGAACGGACTACCACACGGCAACACTGGGCAGGGACCGCTCTCTACGCCCTGCAGAGTCTCCGAACTGAAATTGAGGTCCACATCCCCATGGCCGTGGAGACGTAGCTCAAGAACCAAATGCCGGCGCTTCTGCACCAGGATATTCCAGCGATCGTACACGACATGGTCAGGAATATCCTGAAGACAGACCGTTCGGAACCGGCAACGTCAGCTCTATACAGTACACTGGGCGCACTGGTAGCTCAGGTACCGAGCCAAACACACAAATCCTTTATTGACCGTACAGACAATGCACTTGAATGTCCAGATAAAAGGTCATTCCTTTTCCGGCACAGATCCGATATCGGTTCTCAATTTCTTGGAGCGGTTTAAAACCACTTACAGCCATAACGGACTCACTGAGGGGGTAGCCCTCTGGTGTTTCCAATTTTACCTGACCGAACCGCCGCACGCTCTGGTTCCGTCACGGTTCGAAGGTGAGCCTGGCGCTGCCGACAGTACCCGGGATGAGTCTCTCCATACGTGCGAAGAGGTAGTCAACTTCATGTTGACCACGTACGCAACGGATGAGGTTATTGCCGACGCGGCCGCACAGGTCACCCCCTACCACCAAGCGTCTGGTATGTCCGACACGGAATTCGCCCAGAAACTCTGGGCGAAAGTGCTCCGCTGTGGGATCATTCTACCGATCGGAAATTGAAGGGGATCTTCGTCGAAGGACTCCTTCCCGCCATACGGTCAAAGATGAGGAATCACCTCACCTCGCATCTCAATATCGGATATGACGACCTTACCCGTTACGCGGAATCGTACGGAGACACCCATCGCGCCTCACGTCGACAGTCCGTCCGGGTCGATACTAACAAACCAACCGCTCGGAAAGAGCCCTCTCGAACCGCTCGAAGGGTTCACAGTATCGATAACCCGTCGGAATCGATCTACTCCGTATCGGACGAAGACGAGGAACATGTGCTCGCGTTATCCCGCGCGTCCTCCATGCCCTCGCCTTCCACTACACCCTCGGCTTCAACGCCTGCGCAGTCCGTTCGGTCTTATCCCAGTCCCGCCAGCTCCCGGGAGCCAAAAACGCAAGGGTAGGCACCAGTTAGAGTGTGTCGGATTTGCCTCTCACGGGAGCTCAACTGTTTTCACTTGCTCCCACCGGACCTAAAGGAGAAGCTATTGGCCATACGTGAGGAGAATTATCAGCAATGCCGCGAGGAAGGCTATTAAAGTGCCTACCAGACCGGACAGAAACCTGAAACCCCAAGGGACAACAGCGGATATCGCCAGGGCGGACAGTATCACCAGCCGTACTCACCACGACTGACACCGGCCGCTATGCTGGTCGAGGAGCCTGCTCCTGACCAGGAAAAAGACCGAGAGAAAGCATAGAAGCATCGCCTCCTCCGCAGAGGCCTAGCCTTGCCCCGTCAGGGACAGGACGAACGGACTCTATCCGAGGGGAGTCCCCTGTTTTGACATGCGACCTGACCGATACGGATATAGAAGCCGAAACGGTCCTCTTTTCTAGCGCGAACTACAAGGTGCACGTGTCGGTTGGCCTCAATACGGCACTGATATATCCGTTAACAGGAGTTCTTGATACCGGAGCCGGACCCTGTCTGGTTCACGAACGCCATTCCCCTCCGAATTGGCGCTCAAAACTTCGACCGGACATATGACCCCGAATTACGGACGCATCGAAGGACTGAATGGACGTTGTGGGAGTTCTCTCCCTTACCGTCCGAATCGGTGACCTCAACGTACGAGTACAGTTCCTGGTGGTTTCTAACCTCTCCACCAGTGTACTACTAGGTACTTCTTTTTATTGACAAGAACGTCTTGGCAATAATACCATCGAAATAGACAATACTCCTACGTACTTCCAAACCGGTATCTATACGGTCTACCGCCTACGGACCAAATGCACCCTCCGCGCCGGAACAAGAACCCGAACGGGAAACCCCATCTAATAAGATACACGTTGCCCGTCCGGTTGTTTTACCCCCAATGTCGGAAACGAATATCTTGGTAACCACCAAAACGTCCAGCTTGGTCTTTCTACAGTCTCATCACCGTACGGGATCGACGCTTGAACTAACACTCCTTGCGGGTGGAATTATGGAGCTCCGACCGGACGTACCCTTTTTCGTTCGCGTAGCGAACGTTTCTGACCGCTCGGTTCAAGTACACAAGAACAAAGTTATCGGACTTTCCCTTCCATCTCCTGTAGCGCTTATTACTCCGCAACCATTTTCGCGGAGCGACGAGTCTAAGGATGGAGAACAACTTCCGATTTCGGACAGGAATTCCGAGCGGGAAGACAAGGATACAGAACAGGAGCAAGAAACCGTACAGAAATATGAAAACGATTGGCCCAGCAAGGTACAGATCAGCCCTGAGTATTATTAAGAACGAGATAAAGTCATTGAGCTACTTCAACCGTTTGCGGGCATGTGAGACGACCATCTCTGAACGATTGCGGCAGCGAAGCATCGAATCCATCTGGAACGAGGCACTAAGCCAATATTCGAGATGCCGTAACGTGCCGGGCCTACTCGGAGAGAACTCGACCACAAGAAGGTGACAAAACAGCGCGCTCCTGGTGCCATAGAACCGTCATCGGCGGAATGGGCCAGTTCGGTCGTATTCGCGCTCAAGAAAGACGAAAGTCTTCGCTTATGCGTCCGCTACCGCCGGTTGAACGCTACGGCCGTACGGGGCAAGTATCCACTACCCCGAGTGGACGAGTGCATAAACTCTCTATGAGATGCACAAATCTTTTCCACTTTAGACGCCAACAGTGGTTATTGGCAGACCGAAATGGACGATGCCGACCAAGACAAAAAAACTTTCACGTCGCACATGGGACTGTATCGTTATCGGAGAATGCTGTTCGGACTCAAGAACGCACCGGCTACTTTCCAGCGTGCTCTCGATATCATGCTTTCACGGGTGAAATGGCAGTACGCACTGGTGTATCTTGATGACGTAATCATCTATTCCCTGACGGTTAAAGAGCATTATCACCATGTGAGGACCATACTGTATATGCTCCGCTCGGCTGGTGTTGCTCTCCAACTGGATAAGTGCTACTTTTTCAGTGGCACGGTGTACTATCTAGGCCACGTAATCCGACCGAAAAAGCTTCAAGTGTCTCTTAAGACACAAAACGCTATCAAGCAGCCGAAACCGCCTACGACCCAGACGGAGCTCCGATCGTTCTTGGGGCTCTCTAATGTTTTCCGCCGGTTCGTCGCGAACTTCGCCCGAATTGGTTCTACATCGAATCGCAAGTTGGAAAAGGAACAACCCACGAAGTTCGGGACATTGACCGATACGGAATGCGAGGCCTTTGACAAGCTACGTCAGAGACTGATACGCCCGCCCATTTTGGCAATTCCCCGTCAAGATACCCGTACGTTCTGGATACGGATGCATGCGACCGACAGGTAGGATGTACCCTGCTAAAGAAACAACTGGACGGAGGCTTATTACCAATCGGTTACTGGAGCGGCTCTCTATCCAAGACCGAACGGCAATATTCAACTACCGAACGGGAATTCTTTGCGGTCGTCTGGGCCATAGTGCACCTCCTTCCGTACCTGGAAGGCCAGGGGTTCACAGTCCGAACGAATCACCACTCCTTGAGGTGGATACTGAACCTTGCGGACGCTTCTGGACGACTGCCGGTTTCGTCTCATGGAGTACGACTTCGATGTCGTCCACTGACAAGGTATGAAGCACCAAGCGGCTGATGCCCTTTCTCGGATTCAGGCGGACGCCGAAGACGATGACCCATTGGACGAGGAAGTCCCCTGCTTGCTAGTGAATGACTGCACGGACGATAGTTACCTCATCACCAACATTACCGTTGACGGTGATGAGTACAGTGACATTTACGTCGACAAGCCAACGCCCGAACGGAAATCTGCTGGGATCCCCGGGGTGCTTGCCGTCACTTCGGAGGAAACCAATATCGTTCCGGTCACGGTCAAAGAGCTGGTACGAGCTCAAGCAAATGACCCTTTTTTTGAGTCCGCACGGAAAGACATCGGCAACGATGTCACTCTGTTTGACATTAACCGAAACGGACTTATCATGCGCAAAGCCACACTAGACAGTGCCATCCAGAAGGTCGTACCTGCATCACTGCAGGCACGCGTTTTCTACTTGGCATAATAACCCCGTTTGGTCGGCCATCTGGGCTCCACTAGGATTTATGAAAGTCTCCGTCGAGACTTCTACTGGCCGCATATGGCAAATGATGTATTCCAGACCGTAAGGGACTGTCGCATATGCCCGGTGACGAAGGAAACACAGTTCAAGTCGCAGAAACTGTTAAAGCCGTTCCCCGCCGCCGGTCTGCTGTAATTCGTCGCGATGGACATCGTCGGTCCATTCACGAAGTCCGTAAACGGTTACCAGTACATACTGAGTCGGTTTAGTAATATAGCACGTTCTATTCCCATACGGTCAACCACAGCTCCTGAAGTGGCGAAGGCCTTCCCGGAGAACTGGATTTACCCGTACTAAATTCCCAACTACTTGCCGACCGATAACAGGACTCAATTCGTCTCCAAGTTTTTTGGGACTGTGTGCGCCGCGTTGGGAACCAAACACGTAGTGACAACCGCGTACCATCCGCAAACGAATGGTGAGGCCGAACGGTTTAACAAAACACTGGCGGAGAGGTTACGCCACTACGTAGCGGATCATCAGAACACTTGGCACGCGTATGTGCAACCTCTTACGTACGGCTACAACCTACAGGTCCATCGATCTCTTGGTACCGCACAGTTCGACGTTGCGCTAACGCGTAAGCCACCAAGCGTTCTGCTCGATGAGCCCAGTACGTCACTGGACCCAACGACGCCTACACAGCCCACTGCCGCTCGGTTAAAACGCTACACGCTCAAGCTCCTACAGGCCACGCTGCAGACCGCTCGGACAAAGTTGACCCCCGCCCAACAGCGCTATAAGAAAACCTTTGATAAGTCCGTACGGTACAAGCCGAGCTTTACCCCTGGGGAAGAGATGTTCGTTGACCGACCGGACCATAAGAACGCAGAGGAGAACCTTACGGATCAAGAACGTACGTATCGGAAGCTCTTACCGAAGACAGTTGGCCCGTTTAAGGTCGTATCCGCAACGGACGCTACTGTTACTGTAAGCCAAGACGGTATTCACGACACCGTCAGTATTGACAGAGTGACAAAAGCCCCAACCGCACGGCCAACAACCACACAGGTCACTTCCGAACGGACACGCGGCACAGTAGTTGCCGACCCTGAGGGACCGTATGCGCACGAACTAGTCGACGACCAACCTACTCCACCACCCGAAACAGTTCCGAGCGTGGTGGAACGAGTCGTCGACCATCGCGACACCCCGAACGGACAAGAATACCGCGTACGATGGCACGGGTATCGCACCGATCAGGATACCTTTGAACCGCCGGAACACATCCCCCAGCACTTCATCGCACGCTATTGGCGTCGCCGAAACCCTTCGGTAGCGGCGACACCTTAAGGAGGGGGAAAGGAGTAGATCGGAGATCCGAGATCGTAGGTACTGGCTCGCAAGCAATGAAACGTCACGGGGCACCAAAAAGCGACGCCACTACGTTATCATTGGGCGGCAAACCGCCACCAACTTACGCCTATTGGTCAATTACTTTTCTATTTTTACAAAACCCCGCCTTTTTCGACAACGGCACACGCAGAACGACATGCTATTGGGCACCAGGTCATCACAAACAATCAAAAGTTTACTAAGGAGAAAGAAGCTACGAGTACGCACGGTCAACTAAGTAGTCTTCTTCCAACCGGGCTTTGTAATACCGCGCCGACGAGTACCCCATGGAGAGGTACCTCGGCCTGCAGCGGAATCACCACGCGAACCCGAACTGGTCTTCGTTGGCTGGAACGCCAAGGTGGTCCCAGGCCACGGCGAAGTAGCCACGAACTTCTTCTTCCCACCCGAATTACTGCCCGATTGGCTTGCGGGCGCAGGCGCCGGCTCTATGAGGTTCTTTTCAACCGTGACGGTCTCCGTTCCCTTTTGATCTTCGCCTGGGGATGACATGGGAACATCCTTGACCGCCGGCGTTACTTCCTCCTGCGGAGTTTCTCCTTCGGGAGCCGCGTTCTTACCACTCGGCCCTGTACCGTCACCGGACTGGACTTCACCTTCAAGCTCTCCCCCGGACAGAACATTGGGCGCAATCAGCTCGACGCCCTTGAATAAGGATTTTGCCACTTGGCGCGTGTTCTTAACGATATGGTCGACAATGGGCTCCGCATCGACCTGTTGCCCTATGCCCTTATAGGATTTGGTCAACAGCTCCTCCAATCGCGGCGCGAACGTCGACATCGGCGTCCCATTCACACCGGGCGCCCTACCCACACCAGCCGTCAAGGCCTTCTCGTAAGGCGCCAGGACCAACAAGAAGTGGACCCGGAGGTAACTGAGCCCGTTAAGCTGCGCCTGAGCCTGCTCACGGAGAGCAGTCTCGGCGTTGACCGCACGGCGCATCCATGCTCGGGCCGCCAACCGGACGTCGTCAAGCGTCGCAGGCTCCTCTTCCTCGAACGGAATACAAGCCGCGCAGAGAGCCACGAAGGCCTTGTGCGTATCACCATCCGAATACAGGCTGGCGCTGTCCTCAATGGAGAAACAAGATTTGTCCCAAGACTTCCGACCAGAACCTGCCTGTACTCCTGCCTCCACAACGGCTTTCGCCTCAACGGGTGTAACCATCGGAGTCGGCATTGGCGCTACGTCCTCGAATTCCTGCGCCATGAACCCATGCGGGAAGAAGTCCGGAACGGTTTTGAAGGGCCAGGGGGGAAGACTATCCGGACCCTTCAGGACACGAGTGATCGGCGTCGCTACCGATCCGGTCGAAGGCATCGCCGGGAACGTTTCGGAGTAGTAGTCGTATCACAAGAACCCCAGAGTGTTGTCCCAATCTGTCTCCTACGAGCACTGCAGCAGCTTTTCACCGACCTGCGGAGGAAACAAAGTGCCGTGGAGAACGTTCTGGAGTCCCATCTCGGCCAGGATACATAGTTTGTTTGTACGGCATCGGAAACAACCGCCCGTATTTGGTTTGACCGTCTTTATGGTACAGAAGATCGTCTCTCGCACGGGTGAAGACCTTGATATCTTCGTGGGCCTCCTGGAGAAACGCCATGAAGGCAAACACTGCCCACTCGGCGTATACAACCTGACGGACAACACAATGTATGGGTGAACCTTTGAAGAGCTCTTCCAAATGGTAAGCCAACACGGATGGAGTCGGTACGGATAGGTTGCGGGACACATCGAGGCTGGGCCACACCTTGTTCGTAGAGCAATACAAGTCCGATCGGCGATGAGTAGGAACGTTGAAGAACTCGACGTTATGCCAACTGTACAGGAACCCATGGGACGCTCGGATTCTCGCCTCCGTGGCGGCATTACTTCCCCACTGTTGACAGTCCACCCAGTACAACTTGTCGTACTTCGGTTCGAACATCACTAACCCAAGCGGATTCATGTCCTTCTCGGGAAAGCCCGAATCGGATGAGCATGAATGAAACAAACGCTTCAGCGCATCCTGATAGGTCTTCTCCTCCGAACAGCGCAGGTATAACATATCACTTCGCCCATAGGTCTGTTTGCTCTTCCGTCCGGTCACACCAGGCAGGTAGTTCCAGCGGGCTTGCCAAGCTTCGAGGCTTGTCCGTTTCGGATTGCGAATCGCCATATCCCGCATCGGTAGTGCCGTCGGAATCGACGCCAAACTTTCGCCGTCGAAAAATCTTTTCTGCACGTATTCCGAGACGTATAGCGGGACCTGCTTCCTCCGACGAGGAGCGGTAAAACCGCGACGGAAACGATGATCATACTTCTGACCAGGTAACGGGACCGAACGGAAAGATGTCGACGGTGTACCAAAGCCGCTCGGGTTTGGCGCCATTGCGTGCATGGGGTTGGATACGGAGTGGAACGATTCGGGCATGTCGCCGCTTGGCTTGCACTCTTATAGGGGGAGGTGAATATGACAACGCGGTACTTGAGGTATCACCGACCGTTTGGAATCGCCACGACGCATATGTCGTTATACAGGCGCCGAGTGGACGAAATGTCAGTGCTGATTGATTTAATTTTATTGGGGGGTCAGGAGCTGACGTTCCACCGCCCCCTCCACACGAGCTACACTCGCTTCGTCGTCGCGTCGCGTCGCGCCCAATTCGTACTGCCATACCTTACCCCTGCAACATCCCGTGCCCGTACGGTCGTGGCGAATGCTGGCGGTCCTTCGACAATCAGTTCGCCCACAATGAGGATCACTGCTTCCGACACGACGTACCTGTACAACCGGACGCTCGACCTCCAGGGTACCAGCCGCCGGACATTCTCCTTCGAGACGGACGGTACGCCCCGATTCGGATACTCGCGCGCCTTCGCAGCGAGCCAGCATCTGGCCACTCGTACTTTTCACGGGGAACGACCTCTGACGGATCCATTCGTACGATGTCTGCTGCAGTCAACTTGGGACGTGGCTTTACCCCGCCCTTTCCGGACGAGCTTTCCGAAAGCGGATGCTACGGCTCCCAATTCACCGTACGGACTCGACGCCCGCGTGGCGCATGTTACCGAACAGGTGATACCGAAAAGTACACCCCGCAGTCGGCGGAGCTGACAACCTCACGGCTCCGCCAGGTACGCTCCCGATCGGAATTGAGCACATGCATTGTCAGGGACGTCAATATTGCCGAGACGGACACCTGTGGTCTGTACAGTTATGCGCCGTCGCGTACGTCCCGGCTGACGCGTCATGCGTCTTCGATCTGCCAGTGGCGTACCAGTGCGTACCGTTCCGCTCTGTTTGGGCTCCACCACACGCACAAAACCCCTTTTCGTCTCTCACGCTCAGGAAATTTTGGCATGGCTTCGCCCCGCCATTTTCGGGCAAATTTTCCGAACAAATGCTATGGCGCCCTCTCGACCAGGCGAACGTAAGCGTAGCGACTTAGCGACGATCCGCGGCACTCCGAGGGCGGAGCGCAAGTCTAGGAGGGGGATCTGTAGTGTAGTGGGCCCGAGTTGGTGCATTGTGTACCCGATTGGCCGTTCACGTACAAAGAGGTAGTGCACGGTGGGCTGGTGCAGTGTCACCGCCACGTGTACGATTTGGTGGCCGAGTGCCAGGACGGGTTGCCACAGCGTACAAGTTGGGCGTGTGCAGTCTGGATAGTGACAATGCAAATTAGACCGATCGTGCAGTAGTCAGTAGGGCGCCCAGACCCGATATTTAGTTGTAGCTCGGATCTCCCGAGGCCCCAATCGTAAACGACAAGTATCTTCTGCCGAAAGTCTTCTTCGTTAGTTTGCACTTACTGTGGACCGCACAGTATATTTTACTAAGGTTTCGCAGACGGTTCGCACCCTTTTGCGCGCACCTGTACGCGCTTTGTGATACCGACCGTCCACTTTATCGTCGACCGCCCGGTGCTTATGCCCCCCTTCACCGTTCGGGCTCATTACAGTCACATAAATGTACGCTGCCGCCGCTTTTGTCTCAGAACTGCTTCGGACTCTCTCCTTTTTTGTGCATTATAAAACACCGTTTGCCAACGTATTTCAAATTCACGATGGTTGTCGTACAGTACCATATACCACAGCACGTCAAATGAGTAGTTTAACCATTTCGATTGAGAAGAAACATACACTAAAAATAGGACACAAGGCGTATTCCGCATCAGTCGTTTTCAGCTATCACAGGGCCATTTCAAGAAGGTCTGAAGGACAACACTCCTTGGAGGCGATTTGAGGTACTTAGTTAATTTCCGCATCATGCGTTAGTAGATATATATGAGTTATACCGCTATTAGCGTGTCGCCTCGCTGAAGTAATTTCCACACATGTACACGTGGATTGCACGGCTTGAGGCGCCGCTTAGCGGGTGTGAATAGCACACGTGTAGCACGGATATGCCAGAGGCAGTGCATCCAGCAATGCTGTATTTATTTAGATATTTTATAGATTATTTTGCCCGGCGCACCCACTGTCAGTGGTGCGCCGAGCTCAGTACTTAGAGGGTGGAGCACCGCTCCCCCAAGTAAACTGCCCCTTGCCAAGCAAGGGCTTCCTGGCTCTAACTATCACGCCTTCGCGGATTGTTCACCTCCAAGTGGAGTGACGACTGCGTTGTTTACGTATAGTTACCCACCCTTGTGGCGCTCAGAGTATAACCACTATTTGTGTGTCTCGTTCCGACCTATTGTCGTATACTCGCCCCTGTATTCGGTTTGCTTTATTCTCTCTCTCGTTTCCCCACTCTGGTGGTTTGCTTTCTCCCCTTTTTGGGTTTGCCTTTTTGCCCTGTTCTCAGTGGCCCGTTTCCGACACCTTGTCGTTGCCGTGCTACTCTCTTTCGAGGACTCATCTCGTGATCGTGTGAACACGTGGATCTCTACCGACTACTAATCAGCCTAACGCTCCGACGCTTGTCGTGACGGTTTGACCTCGGATTTACACCCGGCTTAGCTGTGTGATTCCCGGAGTGCTCCGTTCGCTGTGCTGCCCTGTCGAGGGGAAGATTCCGAACGTCTTCGTGAGCCTACGCTTTTCCCGCCAAAGGCTTTGCTTCACAAGGTGTTCTGTTCATAGTAACGCTTTTTTGCCGGCATGGCTTTGACCAATTTGAAACAGAGATAGTTTTGGTGCTAAAGGACTTTGCTTTGGTTGTGTACTTCAATTTAGTTTTTTGAGGGTGTTTTTGCTTACGTTTGTAGCAAAAATAATACAGAAGATGAACGGTAACTGCGCTGAAAATTAAAACAACGATTTTCAAATGTACGGACGTGGATAACATGAGGAGATTGTTTTAATTTGGTGTGGTAAGCGGCGTGGAAAGAAGTTCCGGCGCGTGGTGTTCTATATCTCGAATTCTGTTTGCAAGTAAACATGCCTGCCACTTACGTGTGTAGTGCAACGCCCTCTTATGGAGGTTTCTGACTACTTAGTCATATTCCGACCTGTCGGGCGGTTGCTCCAAGTGGGAGTACATGAATAGTAACAACCACTGTAGTGGGAAGGACACGTGGGACACGGTTGAGACAGGAGGTTGGCCACGTACACGTAGGACGGGCGCCACGGCGCGTGGGTAATTACCACTGGGCGTGGGCCTAATTTAGTTAGTTCATTTAATTAGTGTTGGTGCGAGCTCACTACTTAGCCCGGCGGCGACCTCGCCGCCGTGCACAGTAAAGATCCCCCAACCAGGGTTGGCTCTATACTTCTTCGCCTTCGGCGGTCATCGACTCCTTCAAGGAGAGAGACTCCGTTGCCTACGGGTAGTGTATCCTCCCTGCGTCACCTAACAGGACCCATTCGTGGGAGTGTTTTCCGCTTGTGTCGCGTTCGACCCTGTACAGGGATAACCCCGGTGTTTACCGTACCCTTTTTGCCCCTTTCCTCCTTTTTCTTCTTTCCATCCCCCGCTCTCGCGGATTCCTTTTCTCTTTCCCCACTTCCGTGGACTCGTGCCTCTCTCGAGGGCCCGTTCGCTCACACACGTTTTGCTAACACAGATCCTTGCTCAACTCTTTACGCCCGTCGTGACGGCTTGGCCTCGGCTTCCACCCGACTTCGTCGTGCCTTTCCAGAGAGGCTCTGTCTGCTGACTACCCTCCTACGGAGGAAGACCTCGGACGTCTTCGTGGTGTCTTTCCGCTTCTGGCGTTGCACTACAAAGTGGTCTCCCGACCTAGAATCGGATATTTGGTTTAACACGTACTCGTGTGTGTTTTCCCTCTTTGAGGTTTCGTTTCTACTTCTGGAAGTTTCCCGTTGGACGGTTGGTTGAGAAATCATGTCTCGAAAACCGTCTGAGACGGAAGCTGCGGTTACTCGCAGTCGTTCCCACAGTGGTGGTGTCGCTGGGGATGATCGGTTCGTCTCACGCATCCCCAGGCGTGCTGGCTCCACCCTTGGTTTTAATAATCCGTCTAAGACGTCGGGCCAACAACCGGCACACAGGACAATTCCTTTTGCCCCGTTGCTTCCCCCTACTGATGGTGCTGGTCCAGCCCCGGCCGTTGCTGCCGCAGCCCCGTCTGCTACGGCTACACCCGCGGCCGCGGTGGTTCAGTCCCATCGGGAAAAGGACAACATCCCCCAGGGTACAGCTCTGGAAGAGCAGTTGCGTCAGCTGCGCACTGCCCACAACTCCCTTGTAGGGGTGGTCAACATTCTACGCCAACAGGCGGAAGACTCCCCTGCAACAGGTATTTCTGATGATCTTCGTACGTTACGGTCCGACGTTAACAAAATGTTGGAGTGCTTTGGTCCACCCGCCACCTTCGTAGAAGGAATTCAGGACCGGTTTGATCGTGTAAGAGACCGCCTGGAGATGCTGGAGCAAACCATTCCTATGGATGCTGCCACTCCGGCGGAGCCGGTCGCTGTGTCGCAAAGGGCCAAGAACTCGGCACGCGAGAAGAACCGCCGCAGGCGGAAGGGCCAACAGGACGATCAGGGTTCAGAATCGTCTACTTAGTCGGATGCGGACCCAAGCAATTCGGACAAGGCTGACTCGTCAGACTCGTCGTCTGACGAAGACCGTGCTATACGGGCGTCACGCTCTAAGCGGTCTGCAGTCACGCAAGGTGCGGTTCGTGCTCCTGCAAGAGGACAGAAGCACGCGGGCTTGAAAGTCCTGAAGCCCAACAACCCTCTCTACGAGAAGCTGTTGTCATACCGGTATTACCGTTTGGAAGACTCCTCTTTGGATCGAACACCCCGTGGTACAGGCAAGGTGAAGGACTGCATCAAACGGATGCAGCTCTCGCTCCGTAACCAGTTGTTTACTGAAGAAGACCCAATCTTGGTGCTAGATTTTCTCGCCAGTTTGGTCGCGGAAGCCGATATACTCGGGATGAATGAGGGACAGGCCTACATTGCCTTACCGTATTTCTTACGTGGTGTGGCCGAGGACCAGTATCACTCTGTAAGAGGTTGTTCGCGGGCCTCCGAAGGAGGAGTTAATTGCTGGCCCGAAGCAGTGCAGTATCTGTTACGGTCGTACGCTACAAATGGTGCCATTCAGTCGGCGATACTCGCTTTGCGAGACACACATCAACGCTCAGGCGAGACGGAAACCGATTTTTCGGTACGCCTGAACAAGGCTTTCCACCGTTGTGGTAATGTCTACCCCGCTACAGAGCGATGTACGATGTGCATCGATGGACTCGACCTGGCTATCCGGACTTTGGTCGCCCGCTATCGCGAGGACAGGAGAAAGATCACCTACCTGGAGCTCATCCAGTATGCGAGAGCCCAAGGTGACTCCCTCCGGGCCAGAGCTCCGAGTACTCGGTCTAAGTCCGCCAAGGCGTTGTTGATGGAAACGAAATCCCCATCTCTGTCGCTCGTCGCGGATGAAGTACCCCCGAAGGAGTACGATAACGTCCAGCTCGCCCACGGCGATATCGACTCCGTTCCGACAACGGACCTCCCATCGACGACGGACGCCTCCTCCGAGACCGCTCAGGACGGCACCGTGCTTTATGCCGATGCCACCCGAGTTCGCGGGACTTACATCCCGTACTCGAACGGAGGAACCCGCTTCCAACGACCAGGATGGCAGGACAGCCGCCTAGCGGGACGTTTCACGGATAACCGGAGTGGGACCCTTCGACAGGGTAGGCAAGCATTGATAGCGTTGATATGCCATCTCTGCTATACCCATGGTCACACGTCACCGCAATGCCTTCTCTCCCTGAGAGATGTGGGCAAGGTGACGGTGAACTATGAGGCCCTCACTCCAGAGGAGAAGCGATCCGTCCCAATGACGTCGTATCTCCGGGCCAAGACGGACTTCGCCCACGACATACCGACAGCGCCGACCTACCAGCGTGCTGCGGCACAGCCGGCTCATCCGGTAGAACCGGGACACCGCGTCGTAGACGATCCAAACACCGCTGTTGCGGGACCCCGAGGCCAACGTGCCCAAATACTCGTGGTCGAGGAACCTGAGCAGCCGCCGCAGGCGGAAGCCCAGGGAAACTAAACGAGGGAGTCTCCCATTCGGGAGAGACGTCCTCAGAGCGGAGGCTACCGACGTCGGAGGCGACGCCGCCTCGCTCCGCGGTGAAGATCCTTTCGAGGAAAGACACCGCTGACGCGGACTCGGAACACTTGGGTGTCCTTCGTCGACCGTGGATACGGGTAAAGAAAAACCGGTTCCCGGATAGAGTCCTCGTGATGGCCAAGCGTAACTATAAAGTTTACGCCGACCTTGGCCTCAGTACCCAGTTTATAGTGCGCACTCTCACGGTATTAGACACCGGTGCAGGGCCGAACTTTATCGTGGAGTCCCTCCTGCCACCGCTGGTGCGGACACGTATTCGCCGCGAAGCGACGCCCGAAGTCGCAGACGCGAATAACAACCCGTTAACAACGGTGGGAACAATCGACTTAGTCGTGCGTTTGGGGACCTCCGTGGTCAAGCTCGACTTTGTGGTATGTCGGTCATTGGCTGCCCCAGTTATTTTGGGATGTGATTACTGCGACAGATTTGTCGACGCAATCAGACCCCGCCTCAGGCGTGTGGAATTCGAAGACGGGTCGTCGGTCCTGATAGTTCGTCGGCCGCTGAAGCGTGCATCGAGGAAACAAGTTCCACTGTCTGCTGCGCAGGAAACACCACCGGTGACTCGTGAGTCCACAAAACTCCGCGTCGCAGCGTCGGTATGCATTCCACCAGAATCCCAAGTAATGGTGTAGGTCCATTCCCGTCAACACGGCCTTCGGGTTATTCAACCCATTTCCTCGTTGTACGAGAAGTATCAACTCGCAGTGGCGAACGGTGTTGCACAGGTGTCACCGAATGCTCCTTTCCGGATACTTGTTGCCAATCTTGGCAACATCCTCCAGTATCTGGTAAAGAATTAAGTCATTGGATCGGTTACACCGCACCCACTCGCGATGCTCCCTACCCGAATGACGGCTGCCGATTTCCTCGGTTTGGTTTCCTCAAAAGAGGGCGAAAAGCCGGGACACCCCGACGTTCCGTCTAAGGAGGGGGAGGATACTCCCGTCACAACTCCGGTTTCAACGGATAAATTGCCGAGTGACCCGGAAGCCGCGCCAAGTACGGAACATGGCCCAACGAGCTATGACCGGATTGATCCCGTGAAGGCTCTTGAGGAGCTCGATCTCGGCCACGTCCCGGAATCACACCGTGAACGTCTGAGAGATATGTTACGGGAATTTACCCCAATGTGGGATGGATCCCTTGGTGAGATAAATACAACGGAACACCGGATTGATTTGCTACCGGACGCGCCACACGTTTCGCAACCCCCTTACAGGGCAGGACCGAAGGCTCGGGAAGAGGAGCAGTTCCAAGTGGACAAGATGCTCCGCGCAGGCGTGATTGAGCCCGCTCAGTCACCCTGGGCGTTCCCAGTAGTACTGGCAATCAAGGCCGACGGAACCTGGAGGTTCTGTGTCGACTACCGCCGGCTCAAAGCCGTGACGATCAGGGACACGTATCCCATCCCTCGCATGGACGAGTGCATCGATTCGCTCGAAAACGCAACCGTATTCACGGCATTTGACGCCAATTGGGGATATTGGCAAGTCCCCGTAAGGGAGGAAGACCGCGATAAGACCGTGTTTGTATGTCACTCTGGGTCTTTTCGCTTCAAGCGTATGCCGTTTGGTCTCACCAAGCCCCCGCTACATTTCAGCGTGCTATCGACATCCTGTTGAACCGCTTTAAGTGGCGGACGTGTCTAGTTTACCTAGATGACATAATTATCTTCTCCAGTAATCTGGACGATCATCTCACCCACGTAAGGGAAATAATGACCACACTGCGTGACGCAGGAATTGCCCTCAAGCTGAGGAAGTGTGAATTCTTCACAGACACCGTGAAGTACCTGGGCCACGTTATCCGCCCAGGACGGTTGTCGATCGAGGAAGCTCGAGTGAAGTCCCTTGCCAAGGCGAAGGAACCGCGAACCCAAACGGAATTGCGCTCCTTCTCGGGATTGGTCAACGTCTACCGACGTTTCGTCCCGAGTTTCTCGGATATCGCCGCACCCCTCAACGCACTACTGCGAAAAGGCCAGCCACCGAAACTGGTACCCTTCACGCCTGTCGAGACAGAGGCGTTTAACTCCTTGAAGGAGGCGGTCACATCTGCTCCGATTCTATCGTTGCCAAAACCCGGACTACCGTACTCCGTGGAAACGGATTCGAGCGACTACCAAGTGGGTTGCGCTCTTTTCCAAACTACCCCCGAAGGGGAATGTAAGCCCATTGGTTACTGGTCGCGTTCGCTCAATGGTCATGAACGGAATTACTCCGTTTCGGACAAAAAATGCCTCGCCGTTGTGTGGGCTCTGGCAACTCTTCGCCCCTATCTTATGGGTGTGCACTTCACCGTGTGCACGGACCATTCCTCGCTGAGGTGGTTAATGAACATCTCCGACCCGTCGGGACGCCTCATGCGATGGAGGCTCCGCCTAGCGGAATTCGACTTTCAAGTCGTGTATCAGAAGGGAGCGCTGAACACACAGGCCGACGCACTGTCAAGATTACCCACGAATGGGGAAGCCCTCCCCTCGGGAGACGATGAGATCCCTTGTTTCGTCGCTGACGAGGTGGACACGGAAGATCCGGAAAGTAAACTCGACATTTGGCCAGAAGACTGGGAATTCGACGATGAATTGGACGAACTACTCTTGGCAAACGAGAATGGGGTTCACAAGCCCCTACCGGGAAATTTCGTCCCGATAACACCGGAGGAAATGATCCGAGAACAGCATGGCGACCCGTTCTGCGTGAACATTCGTGCCCGTTTAAACGGTGGTGCGGTCCTCCCGTTTGAGGTCAACGACATCGGCTATCTCATAAGAATGGTCGAGTCTAACCCACAAGTGGTGGTCCCTCACACGCTGCAAACGCGGGTCCTCCAACTATCGCATTACACGAAGCTGGGCGGCCACCCAGGTGGAAGGAAGTTATACCTAGCCCTGAGAAGGGACTTCTACTGGCCCGCCATGGCGGTCGATTGCTACGCAACAGTGCGGCTCTGCAAGGAATGTGCGAAAAACTGGGTGAAGTTCCGGAAGAACTCAAAGAAGATGAGGCTATTCCCCGCAAGGGCGCCCCTCGAGTTTCTCGCAATCGATATACTTGGACCTCTCCTGACGACCCGGAGAGGCCACAAGTTCTTGCTCGTAATAACGGATCGTTTCTCGAAACTGGTTCGGACTGTCCCTCTGAAGAGGATCACCGCTTTCACGGTAGCCCAGGCCTTCGTGAAGCACTGGATTTTTGTCTACGGTCCGCCGGTTCAGGTACTCTCCGATAACGGGAAACAGTTCGCATCGCGGTTTTTCCAGGATTTATGTCGCATCCTGGATGTAAAGAACCTGTTCACTACAACCTACCACCCTCAGTGTAATGGTCAAGTCGAACGGTTCAACCGGACGGTGCTAGCATCTCTCCGTTCTTACGTGGCCGATCACCCAAAGACATGGGACCTGTACAATGACGCGCTGAAGTTTGCGTACAACACGCAGATACATAGAAGTACCGGTGTTTCACCGTTCGAGGTAGTACTCTCCCGTACCCCCCGCCGGTGGCGTTGGAAGCACAGCCTACGCTGGGTAATTTCCCCTCTGTGGGTGACTACCGCCAGAAATGGAAGCAATGGCTATCCAAATTGGTACCCGCCACTCGCCAATTCATGGCGAGGGCTCAAGCCGCTTACAAGCGTGATTTCGATGCTCGCCTGCGAGGAAGTAACACACCGCCGGTTAAGGTGGGTACCTACGTCTTCGTACGGAAGGAACACTATAACCCTGATAAGGAGAAACGCCATAAGCTCTCGCCCGTGGCGGATGGACCATTCAAGGTAATCTCCGTCGCGGAGGACACAGTGGTGCTGGAAATCAAGGACGCACATGAGCGGATCTCCCGCGATCGAGTGGTCCTGGCCCCACTACCCTCGTCTGAGGTCGTGCTGGCACCTGCCAGCCCCGTGTCTACGGAATCAACAACCCCCGAAACAATCGTGCTGAATCGCCCGCTGATTCTACCATACCCGAACCGGGGACTGTCAGACCTACCGATGAACTCGGATACACCGATGATATCGGAAAACGTTGCTGGCCAGAATGACCATTCCGCTGCTCAGCCCGCTCGCGGGGACTCCACCCGCGTAGCGGAACGCTCTACCCCATCTCCCGCCGCTCCGCCTAAGGAGGGGGCGGAGGTCACTTCTGCTGAAGGTAATCCGCCGTCGCAACGGGAAGAAGACATCCGTGGTACACGGCAGGCTGCTGCCACACCGGAAATCCCGTCAGACACGCCGCTGCAGGCCGATAGGCTACACGCTGAAGCGCACAGAACAACCATACCCTTGCCCAAGACGAGCCGTGACCGTGTCCTGGTACCAGCTGGGTTGTAAGGAACCAACCCCATCGGGGACGGCTCCGAACAATCGGTCGCACGCGCCCACCGCAACGGCGGACGCGGCGCTGAAACCCACCGCTGGACGCGGGACGGCAACCCCTTTACAAAGGGAGGACGACACCGTAAGGCCACCCACGGTTGCGGAAGTTCCGAGTGTCTCGGTAGATCCTGGCATCGTTGCCAGACGGAAACCGGTCACCCGGGATGATGTTCGCGTCATGGACGGCGAGGACACGTCATTCGAGGCGGAAATTCCCCAAGTAATGGGTGCGGCTCGCGCTGCACCCAGCACTGCTGGAAGTCCCACGAGGAGCTCGGAGCCACCGGAAGTAACCGTTCGGAACGAACCGCCACGGCGCGGCCACTTGGCACGCGCCGGAAGGGACACCCTGTCCAGGGAGGCGGATCGCACCACGGCGCCCCACGGCCACAGATCAGTGAAGTCACGTGCAAGCACGGAGGGCGCGCGTGGCGCTGCACCACTCGCAGCGCAACGCGGGAAAGCCGCGACGAGCTCGTCGGAACCACCGTCAGTACGGGTTGAATCACGCAGACTTGCGGTTCGCCCCGAAGCACGTAGACTTGCGGTACGCACACCGGGAGACCCGCCTCCGCGGAGGACCACCCGCTCAACCGCGACGAGCGTATCGACACCCGACCCGGGAAATTCCCCTTCGCAGGGCGATAAGCGCACAGCCGTGACGACGCCCCGGCAAGGCCGGCAGGTGTACTTACAAGAGTACATCGTCGACCGAATTGTCGGGCATTCCTGGAATCAGGAGGTTATACTACGCTACCACGTCCGTTGGTACGGGTATGATCCGGCTCAGGACACCGCCGAGCCGATCGAGCATCTCCCACGTTCAAAGGTGGTTCAGTATCACCGTCGAACGGGAACAGCCACCAGCCACGCTGGGAAATGCCCAAGTGGGATGAGGGAGAACCGTGGAAAACGGGAAGAGCTGAAGATGGGGAGTACACGTCATAGACGGGAAGAGATGACCGCACATGCGCTGATACCCCGACCATGGTCGTGCATAATGTTTCGCGAACATACCCGAGGGGGTTTTCACCCAGCTTGCTGGTCATTACGTGGCAAGCACGGTTTTACCTGTCGGAAGGGTGCGCATTTCCGCGCGCACCGCGTACAGGAGCCGGTTTACTACCGGTGATTACAAGAACACGTCATAGACGAAAGGAACCCACAAGCAGGTGGTTTTTATTGCTACTATTCGGACCCAGTCTTACTGGTCATGACCACTCCCCTCGTTCGGAGGCTGGCCACCAACGAAGCGTTGCACCAGGGCTTCCCGCATCGCGGATAGGTCGCCGGTCGCCGTATCGGCGCCGAGGCCCACCTCTTGGAGGAACTGCGCGATGAAGGCACCGGGATTCCCGCCCGTCTGGGGAGTACTCCCGGCAACCGCCGTGGAAGTCGGAACAGCCGAAGCTGACGCCGACGCCGCAGCGGCAGACTCAGACTCCTGTGGGACAGGTTCTTCATTCTCCGGAGGAGTGCCGACAACCATCGCGTCGTCATCACCGCCCGCCGCGTCGGATGAGTTATCCAACATGGGTTCATTCTCCCCGCTAGAGCGGTAATAATCGTCCGAGTCGACGAACCCAATCGGATGACCGCCTGGGATTTTCCTCGGAGCATTCCGGAGTTCGGCCGCTTCATCAGCGGAAATCTCCCGTTGTTCCCACGGATCGAAGTACACGAAATCCCCCGCCAAGGCGGTATTGCGCCCCAGACCTGGGCCATGTCCACCGCCGCCGGTGAGCCGGCCACTCTGCCCGATCGGGACCGCTTTCCAGTCAATACTGTCGATATAGTCGAGTAACTCGAGGACCTCTTCGGCATTAGCTTGACCCCCAAGGGGGATGGTCATGTCGAGTTGACGGATACCGGCCCGCACGCGCGAAGGAAGGAACCACAGTCGGTACTGGTCGTAAGCCTCACTGAGGATGTACGCCGCGGCGCGGACGGCCCACGTGGTGACTACAATCGACCAAAGCCCGCTACGCGGATCCGTTAGGAGGTATGACCCTAAATAGGTGAACACCGGGGGCAGCTCTATGTAGCACCCCCGGCATGCCTCGGGCTGAGCCCACCAGGCTGGCAGAGGGACGTACCGACCTTGTCGGTGAGCGGGAGCAATACGCTCCACCTCCACGTTTTGATACGGAACGAAGTACCCGAAACGGAAACGGCAGCGACGCTCGAAGCGGATGGATTCATGAAGGGAGGAGGACCGGTAACGACGCGCGAGATAGCGGAATTCGGCCCGAATGATCGGTCTTTGCCAGCACAAGGCGTCTTGCCGCACAACCGGGAATCCTCGCCAAGCGAATGTCTCCAACGGCGACAGCCGGTCGCAATAGCTCATTTCCCCGCGAATGCGGTACTGCTCGACGTCGAACCTCATCTCTTGCGGGATGAGGAACTCGAATGGAGCCCGGCTCTGCCGTTGGTGTCCGATCCGCACCAGCGCGGCATGAGCCTGAGCTCGGGACTCGCCCGCGTAGCAGAGAACCTGGTGTGCAGGTATGGCAACGCGCCGGCGCCAATCCCACGAACTGGTGACGATAGCCGGCAGGTCCCCGGGAAGGCGCTCATTGCCGTCGACGTACTGAGAAATCAACTCGTCGTCGAACACCGAGATTGGGTGGAACCACGGCGCAAGCCGGAGGCGCATAGCCTGCTGCCGATTGTTCGGGTTGAGTCCCACGAGGGAGTCGTAGGACGGCCAATTGCCTCCCGCCCCGGAGCCGGTTGACGCCCCAACTTGGGAAGGGATCGCCACCGTCTCAGACGGTTGCCCCTGGTTCGCACCAGTCTGCTGCCTGCCTTGCGGTAAGGGCACGGAACGGAAGCCGGTGAATCCCCCTGATTGGGGTTGCTGAGAGCCACTCATGGTGAGGTCGATGACAGGATCGGAGGAGCGTGGTAGTTGGTGACCGAGGTGTCTGGAAGAGATGCTGGAGCAAGTGCAACTGCGGAGGCAGGAGTGTGCGTTGGTGGAGAACGAAAAGTTGCCGTCGAGGCGGGAGAGGGCGTGCTTTTACCCTCCATGGTTGCCGCCGTTGTTTCTTTCTGTGAGGTGATACTTCCGCCTAAGGAGGGGGATATGTAGTGCAACGCGCTCTTATGGAGGTTTCTGACTACTTAGTCATATTCCGACCTGTCGGGCGGTTGCTCCAAGTGGAAGTTTATGAATAGTAAAAACCACTGTAGTGGGAAGGACACGTGGGACACGGTTGAGCCAGGAGGTTGGCCACGTACACGTAGGACGGGCGCCACGGCGCGTGGGTAATTACCACTGGGCGTGGGCCTAATTTAGTTAGTTCATTTAATTAGTGTTGGTGCGAGCTCACTACTGAGCCCGGCGGCGACCTCGCCGCCGTGCACAGTAAAGATCCCCCAACCAGGGTTGGCTCTATACTTCTTCGCCTTCGGCGGTCATCGACTTCTTCAAGGAGAGAGACTCCGTTGCCTACGGGTAGTGTATCCTCCCTGCGTCAACTAACAGGACCCATTCGTGGGAGTGTTTTCCGCTTGTGTCGCGTTCGACCCTGTACAGGGATAACCCCGGTGTTTACCGTACCCTTTTTGCCCCTTTCCTCCTTTTTCTTCTTTCCATCCCCCGCTCTCGCGGATTCATTTTCTCTTTCCCCACTTCCGTGGACTCGTGCCTCTCTCGAGGGCCCGTTCGCTCACACCCGTGTTGCCAACACCGATCCTTGCTCGACTCTCTACGCCCGTCGTGACGGCTTGGCCTCGGCTTCCACCCGACTTCGTCGTGCCTTGCCAAAGAGGCTCTGTCTGCTGACTACCCTCCCACGGAGGAAGACCTCGGACGTCTTCGTGGTGTCTTTCCGCCTCTGGCGTTGCACTACAACGTGAAAGTTGCCTGTTGCCGACATCTGGAACTCTGGATAGGGTCTCGCTTACCCTATTGAGAGTTTCAGAGCGCGGAAACAAGATTGTCGATGTGCCGCTCTTCTATTTGCGCAGCAGATAGAAATCTGGAACGATAAGAATTTTTGGATTCTCCCAGTGGGAGAATCCAAAAATTCCTAACGTTCCACACTACCAAATGGGTAGTCAGGGATCTGTTTCCGTCCAAACTGAGACAGGCCCACTACAGTGACACAAACTTTTATGTAACCAGAACGCTTTTTTTCAGCACATTCATGTATAGTGGGCTGCGCACCAGTTGGCCACGCTCTTGGCAAAACGGCAAACCGTTTCAGTCGAAATGCACCGCGGCCACCATTTCGATGGTTTGGACTATTCAGAGTTCTCTTCTGTAGAAGGTGACTAATCTAAGGCGCAGAGCTCCGGCGTCGAACGGAATAACGCATTATGACGACGTGAACCACTGCGGGGTTACCGGGCACCGAGGACGGGTACAAAGTATTGGTTTTTTATCAAGCAGCCACGAAAGATGTTCTGCAACGCACAAACGCTTATCTAATTTCACGGTATGGACAAAAACGCCTGCTTCAGGGTGAAAAATGTCGTTTCCTTGTATTGAAATTGCAAGCTTAACATTTTGCTGCTTTTGAACAGCGCGTACAAGCCGTTCACATCGAACTCAACGAGTTCGTGCTTTGAATTGATATGCAGAGTGCGTACGACTATCTGAAGAGTCGTGGAGAGGTTGAAGTTGGGCGTCGCGGAAATTTGTGGAAGTAGGGAAAGCGCTGGGCGTCGTTGTGGTTTTTTTCATCAAAAGACCTTGGTTTGTTTTGACCAATGCTGTGCGTGAGAGTGCCAGTATTTCGGTGCGTGTACTTCAGATTCGGTTTAGAAGTAAACATGTTTGCGACTTAGTTGAAAGTTGCCTGTTGCCCACATTTGGAACTTTGGATAGGGTCTCTCTTACCCTATCCAGAATCCCAAAGAAAGGCAACAAGCGCGCCTACGTGACGCCATCTGATTTGCGCAGCATGTAGAAGTTTGGAACGATAGGAATTTTTGGATTCTCCCAGTGCGTAATGTTAGATTCTCCGCCAGCCTGGTTTCTGACTGTTAACAACTTGTTGCGAAACAAAACGCCTTGTTGCAGTTAAAAACATCCCCACCGGTTGGACTACGAACAAAGACTAAATGCCTTCATCTGCCAAACTCGTTTAGGAGTCTTTGTCTTGGTCCGTTTGCAAAATCCTTGTTTTTCCATTACTTTGTTTGCCTTGAAGTTCCTCACTTCCCAAGGAAATGAGGCCAGTCAATTCCTGTGTAAATGGTGAAATCAGGTAAAAAAATGTGAACGTCCCAAGACGCGTGAAAATTGTCACACGCTTCGCTTAATGGTATATTGGGTCTGCCTTCTGTACCCTTTCTGCAAAAACGCGCGTGACAAGCAGAGGTATCTCTTACAAAACTACTGTAGGCGGCACTGAAACCTTTCACTGTATATGTAAACTTCGCAGAGCTTTTTTCAATTCAATTTCAAACCTATGGGGAGAATATGGGAACAAACTATAGTTTGTTCCCATATTCTCCCGCAATTACCCAGCAATCAAGGCAATTAATCGCTCTTACGTGGGTACAGACAAAGGTACAGAAGCTAGAATCGGGATTTCTTAAAACTCCGAACGGCTAGAACTGTACCCTCACCTGTACCCTGCTCAGTGCCGATTGGCTCTCTTGTCAAACAGTTTGGTAGTTAACCTACTTAAGTAGTCAAAATCATACCTCTTAGGTAGTTCACACGAGATGTACGTCTATCAATCCTCTAAGATACTGGCTTTTGTCAAGCACAAGATGCGATAGATTGCCAAACTAATGCTTTCTAGTTGATACCATGCTGGAATCTACTTATTCTAGTGATTGTTAAACAATTTTAGAGATAGGTTACGGACAACAACTTACCTTTATAAGCAAACATTGCTTTGTTAAAGGTATTCTACACTTTCACATTAGAAGCTCTTGTAGTTGTACATTGAACATCAAAACAGTCTTAATCATCAAGCTTTGAACTTCAAGAAATCAGTAGTTTCAAAGCATCAGAAATTGAGCAGCTTATCGTAGGATACGCAACTACTGCCTCTGATCACAGGGCTGCTGTGCTGCACTTATCAAACATTTCATGCTGCTCAAGCTCGGCACAACCGAACATGAGCAGACCTACATTCTGAGCACAGGGCTGTGCCCGTCTTTATAACATGCTCCAATCTGCTCATGCTCGGCTGTGCCGAGCATGACCAACCCCAAGCTCTGAGCTCAGCCCTGTGGCCGCGCTTAGATTAAGCGGCAACGTTGCTCTTACTTGGCTGTGCCAAGCATGAGAAGCTTGTAAATTTCAGACAGGGTGGTGCCAGTGGTCAGAACACGCTTGGAGCTGCTCATGCTCGGCACAGCCGAGCATGAGCAGTCCCAGGCTATAAGGTAAGGGCTGTGCACGCGCTTTGAACACGTTTGAAGCTGCTCATGTTCAGCTTTGCCGAGAATGAGCAGCTTCGGGATGTGACCCAGGGCTGTGCCCTTGGTTTGATCACGGTTGGAGCTGCTCATGCTCGGCTGTGCCGAGCATGAGTAGCGCCAATTTGCGAGCTCGGGGCTGTGCCCGCAGTTGTAATACGCAGTAGCGTTGCTCTTGCATGCTCGGCATAGTCGAGCATGATCAGCGTTGGTTCTGAGACAGAGCGGGGGAGGGGTTTGGAACACGCTTGGAGGTGCCCATGCTCGGCACAGCCGAGCATGAGCAGCCACAGGCTGTGGGCTCAGGGCTTTGCCTGCGCTTTGAATACATTTCAAGCTACTCATGTTTGGCTATGCCGAGCGTGAGCAGCTTCCGTATATGAGCCAGTGCTGTGCCGGTGGTCAGAACACGCTTAGAGCCGCTCATGCCCGGATGTGCCGAGCATGAGCAGCTCTGGGCGTGAGCACAGGGCTGTGCCTTTGTTGCGAATGACCTTGCTGCGAATGACCTTGGCGCTTTTGAAGCATGTGCTTCGGATGCGCCGGGAGCAAGGGCTCATGGAGTCTTACATGAATGGGTGACTACTGACGATGTCACGTAAGTGGGTTCAGGAGTGACACAGAACCCACGAATTTGACCCTGTTCAGAGGGGTGGCAAAAATCAAGCAGGACGCTACAGTGAGGGGGGTACAGATTTCAGGGAATGCGTGCCACTTAAAGACGAAAACCCCACTGTCGCGGGCAGAATTGCCCTAATACTTCACTTCCGAGTCTTGAGTCTTGAAGACAACTACGTGGGCATCGAATGTGTGGCGACGAGCACAAGATGTTGACGAATATGCCTCTTGCCCCCTTATTTCCCGTGAAAACTTGCCAATTCTGATAAACTTCTCATCCAAGACCACTTTCACTGCTACTTTAGATTAACTTGAAGTGACCGCGTGAAGTCTACCGATGTGAAGTAGATGGCAAGCTGGATTTCGTCGCGTTTAGTTGAACCCAAGTATTTATGCGCTCTAATATACATTTAACTCAGACCGGTAAGAATATCACAACCGTACTGAATAATATGGCGTGGCTCTCTTTGTCTCCATTGCAATTTTCATTGCCACTGATGCACAGTTCTGTAATGTTACACTTTCTCAGCTGTGTGCTGTTAGGCTAGTCAGGGCTTTGGGAAGTAGCCATGTACAGCTCAGCATGGCGGGTCTCAGAAAACACAGACATAGCTGAGGCGTGTGACAAGAGCATAAGTTGTCACGGAGACCAGCCTGCAAGGCTGCTCTCCCGACTTTGACTTGTTGTTGCTTCTTCATCTCTCGTGCCTCACCGGGGGGGTGTTTTTTTGCCTTGGCCCAACTTTATTTCCCCCAACCGTGCGAAACCTTCTCTTTCTATAAAGCATTCACACCATGTCTCGACGTGGTATCACCATTCTCCCCACAGCTTTGTCAAAGCCTCGCAAGAGCAGCTTTAAAGAGCAAAATCTCTTCCTCTTGCAGCCATTTCATTCTGTTGCTACACAAATCTCATCATCATCTTCTGTCTTGCGCCTCTCTCTTTTCCTTTGCCTCTTGGCTCAGATTGAATCTTGCGGCCCCCATCTCTTCGATATCGATAACCATGCGTTTTAGCGCTCTTGCCGTGTGCACACTTGTGTTGTTTGCGTTTCCGGCTTTCTGCAGAGGTGAGAATCCATGCATCTCGCGCCCTGCTTGGAACCGAATGTTACGCAAATATGAGACACATGCATCTCGGCTTGGTCTCTCTTCGAGCGATGGTGCCTGTTTGCGCGCTCAGGTCACAAGGTTCGTCCCGGGTGTTTCGCGCGTTGGAGGCAAATGGGTGCGGTGCTATCATCTCAAGAATGTCGCACGAGTCATGGTTAACTCCCTGATCAGCTGCATGGAATCATCTAACAAAAGTTTGTCGGCTGCTGGTCTTCGTCAGGGCAATTCAGAACAAGTTGAAGACGTAGAAAGAATGATGGATTCGGCCGAGCCTGAACAAGAACACGGTCATTTCGGAGGCAGAGTGAGACGTTTGTGTACGTGTGGCAGCGGTTGCCATTACTGTTGTGTATTGACAGGGGTCGGTGGTAGTACAGCTGGCGACTGCTTTAAGTTTGTATGTCCACGTGGGACGGGTGTCTGTGGCGGTAAAAGGCGCGACGGATCGAAGAAGCGCAGAGAATCGAAGAAGCGCAGAGGATCGAAGAAGCGCAGAGGATCGAAGAAGCGCAAAGGATCGAAGCAGCCTAAAGTGTAGAGATTTCGAGAGACTGCTGCCTTGACATTTCTCACGTGAGGGGCACAGTGTCATTAGCTCTCACATGCAGTGTAGCGCGCGAGTCGAGGCGAAGGAGGGAGAGCGAAGTGCGCGCATAGTTGACCGCCGGTGGGCAGAGCGCCGCGCCGGACGGTCGCGCAAGTTATTTTGCCAGTGCAAGCCACCGGCGCTTTGCTGTGCGCCGGGTGCTGTAGATAATGTGAGTAGATACATGGACTGATAATACCATATTATGGTCTTGGCAGAGGTGTCTGCTGATCCTATCAGAATTAATAGATAGAGCCCCCGGCTATAGTGGCTTTTGTTAGTGATATACTGGGTTTTGCAGGGTATCACGGTGTCCAAACTATTCTTATATATAGAGATACCTTTTGAGAACGTGAGTAAAAAGGACCATCATCATTTACAACCTGTCTACATCAACGATCCCTATCTCTATTGACATTCAGTCAAGCAGCCTCGAGCAAGAGGCCGTAATTGGTTTCGCAAGCAGCCTTCCCAAGGCCGCCACTCTATGTGAGAGCCAGGCAGACCTCATCATCATCATCAGGAACTGAAACGTTTCTCCTCGTTACTGTGTCAACGTTACGTAGTCAAATAGATGTTGCAGTACAATGCCATTGGTGCGTTACGATGGCGTACAGGGATTCGACGCTTGACCTACATCAGACAGCGCCATACGCGAAAACAATAGTATTCTGGCGTGGGTGTTTTTGTCGAAGACTAACAGATAATCAAGGTCTTCTACGAAAGTTCCAAGCATTATTTGGCGAAGGTTACGTAATAGTTAGATAGTGCTACGTAATATTTGTTCTATGCTACGTAATTGATAGATATTCTTTATCGTAGGAAAGTGTTTCCCAAATAGGAAACACTTGAACACTATAAAACCCGCTGTTAAAGAGCTTCTCAGAAACTCTTCAGCCAGCTTTCTTGCTCACCTAAAAGTCAGCGCCTACAAGCGCTAACAGTTTTTCCATGCTGTTACCAGCAGAGTCATAAAGGAAACTGCCTATGCTGAAAACTTTGAGCAAAGCGAGATAGTGAATGCGGTGCTGGAAGATTTGAGATTGTGCAGAGCAATGCAATCACAAGTTCGCGCGTCAGTGCACGGTGGAGGTGAACAAAGCTTTCTACTAACGTTCCGTGAGATGAGAAGAATGACTAGCGTAGAACCAGAGCAGAGCCTGCTTCGGAGGATGTCGATTACCCTTGGCACCCTGCCGCTAGTTAAGGACAACAAAGAAAAAACCAATCACACCTTAGAACCCGACTTTGCCGCTGCAGATCTGTTAGCAAGAAATGGTATAAAACGCTTCTTTTCAAAGCGAGATCGCCGAGTAAAGATGAAGAAATTGAAGGGAGATCTGAACTACATAAGATTCCGAGCTCTGAATACGAACGAAAGCGACATACAGTCCACATCTGGAATCGACGCGGAACTGTCGAAGTCAAAAAAATAACCTTTGCCGAACGGGAGAAGGACGGCCTCTTCATCTTTTTGTGCTGGGACAAAGAATATTGTGGACCAAGGAGAGATTTGTATCAGCGCTATAGCAAGGAAAGAATGATGCCCTATATGCTACCGGCTACTTTGTTAGTAGGGCTAGACCTGTACGATAATGAAAAAGTGAATGCAGTGGTGACCTCGATCTTGCGGGAGAGTGGATCTATTTTGAACTTGTTGGAGTATACAGAGCCCATGATCTTGGAAGCACTGCGTGGTAATACTGAAGACAACAAAAGCACGTATATCAGCAAGCTGATGAGCAGCTCTATGACCTTAGCAATGACAAGGGCAGAACGTGCATGGATTCATCGAGAAGTTGTGGAATATCTTGCACGAGTTGGTGCTTACAACGGGGGGGACGTTGTGGGTAAGTCATGCTACTTTGATACAAGTGTGTCCATTTTTCAAACATCGAAGGCGCCTATTGCAATCGCTTTTGACCAAGGAACGCCCTTAGACGGTCTTGAGGTAGTTTACACAGACCGGGAAGCACAGCTGGTAAATAATGGGAAGGGTACTCGAACGGCGAAGATCAGGCAATGTGGATCAAGACCGCAAAAACTAGAAGAAGCCCTGACATGGATGACACAAGAACCTGTACGTGTACACATGACGCCATCCAGAACTATAGAACCGCCAGAGGAAGGGGATTTTCTGATATTGAATCACGTTCGCATAATTCAAGCAGAGGCGGAAGGGACTCTGTGCTTCAAAAGTGTCTGGTGTTTTGGGTGCTGATCAAGAGACAATGCTATTTGACAAAAACAAAATGCAAGACAGTCATCCTGTAGAA
Source organism: Gracilaria gracilis (assembly GCA_030374805.1). Classification (NCBI taxonomy): domain Eukaryota; phylum Rhodophyta; class Florideophyceae; order Gracilariales; family Gracilariaceae; genus Gracilaria; species Gracilaria gracilis. Next base: position 146,848 of record JARGSG010000228.1, on the reverse strand, counting down.
ATACTCCAAGGTTTCTATGCCAAAATCAGGCGGTAGGATAATCGTTAGTGAACCGAGAACTGTGCGCCAGAGTGCATCTCGTATACTCTGGCCTCCGCTGATCGCGAACAGCCGCGATCATTAGCGAATTTGCACTAGCTGTTGATCGCATCGGTGAGAATGATAAAGTGCCGCTTCAAAGTGTGGACGTGCATATCCGTCCACAACAGCTTCACTTTGATTAAATCCCGTATGACATCGTTCTGGATGTGAGTGAAATGGGCAACACGACGCTTCTGCAAGCTGTCATCGATCGTTTACCGTTTCAGGAGCTGATGATGGAGGGAATGAAGCGTCGAAACTCTGTGAAGCAGCCTTCGTTGATGATGACGATAGAAGGGGCCAGGAGGTTGCACCGCTTTGCCATGGAGGGGCAGATGGGCGAGTGGCGGCACTTGTTGCGGGTGTGAGGACGAGCGACGTTCTCCGTCAAAGTGAAGACTACAGTTGGCGCTGCTGAAGGTAACGCTTGGGAGTGGACACTCTTTGCATATGCGGCGGGGTAAAGCCTACGGTGCGTACGTGGACACGTACACACGTACACACGAGCTCAGTTTAGTTTACCGACGTTGGCGCTGCGCGCAGCGGCTGCGTGTTGCGCGCGAGCCACTCGAGCGCGTGCGTGTCTGCGCTGAGCAGCGGCGTCAGCTTCCGCTCACACTCGGCGTGGTACTGGTCCACCCACTGCACCTCGCGCTCGCTCAGCATGTCGAGCGCGATCATCTCCCGCTGCACCGGGCACAGCGTGATGTGCTCCATCGTCAGGAAGCGTTTGCCCGCCTTTGCTCCGCCGCCGCCTCCGCTCTTGCCGTCGCCTTCGCCGTCGCCGTCCACCCTCTTCACGATGCACAGGTTCTCGATGCGGATGCCGAACGCGCCCTCCTCGTAGTAGCCCGGCTCGTTGCTGGTGATGAAGCCCGCCTCCAGCGCTGTGGCGTTCGCCTGCGCCTTGAACGAGATCATGTGCGGGCCTTCATGCACGTTCATGAACGAGCCCACGCCATGACCTGTGCCGTGCGCGTAGTCCAGTCCGCCGTCCCACAGCGCGCGTCTCGCAAACGAGTCGATCTGCAGCCCGGTGGTACCCTCCGGGAAGCGCGCGCTGTCGATGGCAATGTGCCCCTGCAGCACGCGCGTGAAGCACTCCTTCTGCCACGCGCTGGGCTTGCCAAAGTGCACCGTGCGCGTCACGTCGGTAGTGCCGTCCAGGTACTGCGCACCCGAGTCGACCAAGTACACGTCGTCGGCGGTGATGTTTGCGCACGAGTTGGGGTACGGTCGGTAGTGCACCACGGCGCCGTTGGCGCCGGCGCTGGAGATGGTGGGGAACGACAACGACACGAAACGCTGCTGCGCGCGGCGCATCTTCTCCAGATAGTCGGCGGCCTCACACTCGGTGGGCTGCTTGTTGAGCTGCACCACCTGCTTCTCCAGCCAGCACAGGAACTGCACCAGCGCGGCGCCGTCCCTTACGTGCGCCTGTCGCATGCCGTGCAGCTCGACGTCGCACTTTCTGGCCTTTGCCAGCACGATGGGGCTGCGCTTGCGCAGCACGTGCACAGTGGGGCTGGCTGCCTCGATGCAGCGCGCAATGGCGTAGTTGCACGTGTTGGGATCGAGCCACACGCGGTCGGTTTGGTGCCATTCGCGCTTGGACAAGTCGCTCAGCAGCGATTGGTACGACGCCAGCTTGACGTGGTTGCTCTCGAGGTATTGGGCGACGCCCTTTTGAAAGCGCGTGCTGTTGACGTACAGCGTGAGCGAATCGAGCGTGATGACGACGTACGCCCAGAAGACGGGGTTGTACTCGACGTCGGAGGCGCGCAGGTTGAGCAGCCACGCCACGTCGTCCAGCGCGGTGACGACGAGCATGGAGGCGTTGTGTGGGCGCATGGCGTCGCGCACGTTGGCGAGCTTATCGGCGAGCGACACGCCGGCGTACTCGATGGGGTGCAGGAAGATGGTGGACGCCGGGTTGGACGGCCTGGCCGACGCCCACACCTGGTCCACCAGGTTGGGCACTGCGTCGGACAGCGGCTCCAGCGTGATGGGCTGCGACAGGTTTGCGTTGGCCACCGCGGCGTTGAATTGCTTGACAGAGGCCATGGAGATGGTCATGGCGTCGATGAACACCGTGGAGCCCGGCGCGAGATTGGCGGCGATCCAATCCTCCAGCGAGGGGTCCTGGTACATCTTCATGAGCGTGAAGACGGCGGGGTCAAGTTGGTTGGCAGCCTGCACAAAGTAGCGGCCGTCAGTCCAGCACAGCGCGCGTTCGGCGGTGATGAGCACGGTGCCGGCCGAGCCGTCAAAGCCGCAGATGAAGGCGCGGCGCGCGTCGCACGCCGCGACGTACTCGGACATGTGCGCGTCGTCGGACGGCACGATGTACGCCGCGATGGCGTGCTGCTGCATGAGGCGGCGCAGCGCGCGCACGCGCTGCGCGACGGCCATGGCCGCCACGTCGCTGGGCAGACGCGGCGCGGGCGATTGCTGCTCGTCGTGGCGCGATCGCTTCATGGCGCGCGCGGGGGGCGGTGCGGGGGCGGTATGTGCGCGAGGCGAGCGGGCGCGACGGACGGCGGGCGGGCGGACGGGCGAGCGGTGGGGCGCGCGCTGAGAGCGCTGTCGGCGATGGGGGAGCGATGAGTGCGCGCTGATCGCGAAGTTCGACGCGCAGGCGGGAAGCGCCGGTTTTGAGCGCGAGTGCGGCGGGAAAAAAGCAAAGAAAAAAGGGCCAAACGAAGGGACACGCGTCATGCGCGCGTGGCAGCGCACACGTACGTACGCGCTTGGACATGCGCGCACGCAACGGCGGCGAGCGCGTGCGGCACGTAGTGGCGACTGTTTACAACAAAACATCAACAACAACAGCACAATGCGATAAAGATATAGGATAGATATATATATGTACACAAAAGAGGCGAAAGCGCACACACAAGCTTAGCTGTGCCCCCGCACGCGCTCTACCGTCCGCCGGCCGTCTCCACACCCGTAGCGGCAGCGCGCTGCGGCGGCGGCGCCGCAGCCGCAGCCGCAGCCGCAGCCGCAGCCGGCGCAGCAGCGGCGGCAGCAGCGGCGGCGGCGTCGGCAGACTGCGGCGCGGCGACGACGGCGGCGGCGGCGGCCAAGGTGGAGGCGTGCGCGGCCACGCGACGGCCGGCACGAAGTCGCCACAGCGAGTGGAACTCGCGCGCAACGTCCAGCTCCCGTACGGGCATTTGCGCAAAGTGGCGACGCACGGCCTCCACCAACTCGGTCTTGGAGTCGGCCTTGACGTCCAGTTTGAAGTGCTTCTTGTAGCGCTTGAGCGACGCCTTGCGCAGCTTGGACAGATCGACGCACTGCAGCGTGGAGGGGCGGCGCGGAGGTTAGTGGCTGCGTGTCTCGAGGCGGCGTGTGCGTGTGTGGGTGGACTTACGGTTGTGGCGAGCGCGAGCTTGTGCTCGCGCTTGTGCGGCAGCTTGGCGCTTCTCTTGGACACCGTCATGGCGTTGGGCGGTGAGGGAGCACGGGCGTCGCGGAGGTGGTGCGGGATTGTGATGGCGGCGGTGTTGGAGACGGTGGTGGTGGTGGTGACGGCGGTGGCGGCGGTGGCGACGGCGGTGGCGGCGGTGGCGACGGCGGCGGCGGCGGTGGTGGCGGTGGAAAGGAGCGCGCGAGCGAGCGACAGACGCAACAAGCGGCTCTTAAACGGCGCGCCGCCGCACAGCGCGCGCGCGCGCGCACGGCGCGCGCGTGCGTGGCGCGTGTGCGCGTGCGCGCCAATCAGCGCCGCCGCAGCGCGCCGCCGCTTGCTGCCGCTGCCCGCCGCCGCCGCCGCGCGCCGCGCCGCTTTATGAGCAGCCAACGGCCGGCGGCGGCGGCGGCGGCGGCGCTTGGAGTGCTGGACGACGTGCGCGCAAACGTGATGGTGGTACCGTTGGTACGCGGCGCGACGGCGGCGGCGGTCGGCGCGATTCGGCGCCACGGTCGGCGGCGCTTGTGCAGCGGCGGCGGCGGCGGCGGCGACAATGAGCTGACGCAGCTCGGGCAAAGCGTGGGACTGCCGGCGTCGCCGGAGATGGCGACGCTGGAGCGCGTGCGCAACCAGCACGCGGGCACGCAGTTCGTGACGCGCTTCAGCTGCCCGGAGTTCACGTCGCTGTGCCCGGTGACTTCGCAGCCGGACTTTGCGCACGTGGTGATCGACTACGTGCCGGACGAGTGGCTGGTGGAGTCCAAGTCGCTCAAGCTGTACTTGGGCTCGTTCCGCAACCACCGCGACTTCCACGAGGCGTGCACCGTGCGCGTGGCGCACGACGTGCAGCGCTGCATCCGCCCGCTGTGGCTGCGCATCGGCGCCTACTGGTACCCGCGCGGCGGCATCCCCATCGACGTGTTCTACGCGTCGGGGCCGCCGCCGCCAGGGCTGTGGATCCCCGACCAGCAGTGCGCCCCCTACCGCGGCCGCGGCTGACACGCTTTACATTCTCTACATACATTCACTAAACAAACACACCCCCCCGACGCCCGTTCGTTCCTTCTTCTTCTACGCTATCTCTATACACAATGAGCCGCGCCCACCACCCCCACGCGCTGCTGCCCATCGACATCCACTACAACAAGCTGCTGCACTGGCTGGTCGACCGCCGCGCCGTCCCGCCCAAATGGGCGCTGCATCTCTCCACCGCGCGCACCCTCACGCGCGCCGCCATCAACGCCACGCCGCCCGATCTGCAAACCGCGCTGCAGATCACCCCCCTCTCCGCCGATGAGCACCTGCCCTACGCGACGGCGCGCACCTATCTGCGCCAGCTCGTCGGCGAGCAGCCGCTGCCCGCGCCCGCGTCCGCGTCCGCGCCGCTACCCGCGCGCGACAAGCAGCTGCTGTCCGGCGCGTACAAGTCGCCCGTGCTGCGCGCCTGGGCCGCCGCCGTGTCGAGCTTCGAGGCGCGCGGCGTGCATCTAGCCGACGCCGCGCAGCAGCTGGTGCGACGCGCCGACGTCGACGCGCCCGCGCTCAAGGCCACCATCGCGCGGCTGGCGCGCACGCTGGCCGACGCCGCGCGCCGCGAGTCGCAGCTCATCCGCGCCGCCGCTGACGCCGCCGCGCGCTTTGACGACGCGCTGTCGCGCCACGGCCTGCGCCGCGACGCCGGCGAGTTCGACGCGCAGCTCGCGGCTCAAGTGGCGGCGCAGCTGCCGACGCTGCTGCGCACCGCCGTGCTGTGCGCGCGTGAGCCGCGCTTCGAGCACGCCGTCGCGTACTACCGCGCGTTCTGCGCATATGTGCGCGGCGCCGACGCCGACGCCGGCGATGGCGATGGCGATGGCGACGGCGACGGCGACGGCGATGGCGATGGCGATGGCGGCGAGGAGGACGTGTGCGCCGCGCTGCGCGAGGTGATGCGCGCCGATGTTGATGTGCTCTTGGCGCCGCCGCTTGCGCGGCGCCGGGAGGCGCTCGGCCACGCGCCAGACTGGGGTGATGGACCGGAGGCGGCGGCGGCGGATGGCGGCGACGTGCAGGGGGATGTGGAGGGCGGCGGCGACGCGGACGTGGACTGGGGCATCGAGGTAGGCGCGTCGGGAGTGGACGCGCAGCAGCCGACGAGCAGCGAGGCGCCGCTGGAAGGCGGCGGCGGCGGCGACGACGACGACGACGCCAACGACGTCGGCGTGTCGCAGACGGCGGAGATCGACTGGAGCGCGGCAATGGATGTGGTACTCGACGAAGACGAAGACGGCGACGTCGGCGGTTACAAGGCCACACGCGACGCGCACAAGCAGGCGGCGCCCACGCTGTACGACGCGACGTTCCGCGAGCGCTACGTGAACGACCTGGCCGAGCTGTGCGCCTTCCTGGCGCAGCGGCTGGCCGAGCTGGCCGCAACGCACGGCGGCGGCGGCGGTGACGGCGGCGGCGACGGCGCGCTGTGGCTGCAGCTGCGCGGCAGCGGCGGCGCGCCGCCGGGCGTGGCGCGCGTGCAGCCGCACGACGTGCAGGCGATGGCGGCGGCGGCGCACGACGCGCTGCGCGCCGTCAACGGGCGCGACGCGCGCGCCGTGCTGGCGCTGCACAACAGCGCCGGCGCGCGCCATCGGCTGGGCGCGCACGTGCTGGCGCTGCGGGTGCGCGCCGAGCGCGCGCAGGACGCGGTGCACGCGCTGCGCGTGGCGCGCGCCGACGCGGCCGTGCAGCTGCGCGTGGAGAAGCGCCGCTTGCAGACGCTGCGCGAGCAGACGGCGCGCCTCAAGGCGCACACCGAGGCCGCGCTCGGCGCCTTGTATGGCGGCCGTCAGGTGCACATTGTCGGCGAGATCAATGCGCTGCTTGCTGCCAATGATTCATCATGAGCAACTTCAGATCTTGTCCTTGAACCTACGAGTTAGAGACTGGTCCCAAGCAATTAACAAGCCAGGAAGAATTCAGTGGCGACCTTCTTGTCGTAACAAAACGCTCTTCCGCGAGTAATCAACAATGAGAGCTTGAAGTTCGCACTTTGGAGACTCTCCAGTGTGCACACATCCCAGGTCCATTTGCTTTGTGGGGGGTATCGCTGATAGTTGAGAACGCGCACAATGCTGATCGTCGCAAGCTGAATGGTGTTTGGGGTTCTTCGCAGAACACTCCTTCTTGGTCAACATTGGGTGTTTCACGTAAGGTGTTTCACGTTTTGTGTTTCGCCTCAAAAGTTGGTTCGTCTTTTGATCCGGCTAAGATGTTCCCAGAACTGAGAAGAACGGACTCGAAAGCTCGTTGGGCCCTTGTAGAAGACTCTTCTGCCGATACGAAAGAGCGTTGTCAGTAACTATGTGACTACATCAGCACGGAGTGAACGCATAATGGTGGTGTTGATTACCCTTGTAGAAGGAGAAAAAAACACACGCACGGCACGTGTCCACGCCTTTTTGCTCTTCGTTCGTTCACCTACCTCGTCCTTCCTCTCTTCCCCTCTCCTCCTCCTCAACTTCCTCCCATCCTCCTTCGCAATGGCACACACCGACGCGCACGAGTGGAACGCCGACATCGACCAAGAACCGGCTGACCTGGGCGAGCTGGACTACGACTACACCTCTGTGCACGACAAGATCGCCGCGGGCTTGCGCGAGAAGGAGCGCGGCAACCGTCTCTTCGCGCAGGGCAAGTACGAGCAAGCATGGAAGACGTACGACCGCTGTTTCGTTCACATCTACACGTCCAAGGAGGAGTGGGTGGCCATCGGCGCCGACGCGCGAGACGCCATCAACAAATTCAAGCTGCCGTGCCACCTCAACCGTGGACTATGCCGCCTCAAGGACAACCAGCTGGAGGAAGCGCTGTGGGACTTTTCGGAGGCGTTGCGCATCGACGACGCCAACGCAAAGGCGCTGTATAGACGCGCGGTCACGCTCACCCGTCTGGTGCGCGCCGAGATGGCCAAGGACGGCACCGACCAGCTGTGGGATCTGGACAACGCGGAGGAGCGCGCTGTCAGCGCCAAGGCCGACCTGTACAAGGCGGTTCGCCTCGTCCCCAATGACGTCAATGTGCGCAAAGCGATTGAAGACCTGGGCCATGTTCGTCACCAGCTTGCGCAGCACCGCGACAGTTACCGTCAACAACAGAGGCAGTTGTACTCCACGTTCGTGTCGAACCTGGATCGTGATAACCAACGCATTTCTGACGCGCAGGAGAGCCTGTACGCGGACATGCCCAGTCTGGAACGCGTTTACATCGACTAAGTTTGCTACTTGCTCACACAAGAAGTAACAGCTTAACATGAAAAACTCCCCCACCCCACCTCCCATCCTCCCTATCCACTCGAGAGCACATTGTACAAAAAAAGCTATCCATTATCCTACTCGTTATCTTCTCTACACTAGAGCGCTGTCGCCGAGCATTTCGCCCGGATTGTCAGCGTCAATTTCCCCCCAGTGCGGGTACGAACGGTTGCTATTTCTTGGGCACACTTGCGGCACACACTCCGCGAACACCTCCGCCAAAAGCTCGTACACCAGACGGTTTCCGTCCGCAGCAAGATGCAACCCATCCGACAGAAACACGTCCACGCCATCATCATCGCAAGCTCGCCCAACCATGGCCGCATGCAAATCCACCACAGGCACGCCAAGCCGTCGCCCCGTCTCCACGCACGCCTCCGCATATTCGGCGGTCAGCTGCACGCGCCGCGCGTCATCCACGGCAAGTCGCGACTTGCCGAGCGCGGGCGGCGTGACCAGCACCGGCACCGGTTTGCTCGGCAGCGCCCTCACGGCGTCAACCAGCGTGGCCAGGTTGTGCGCGTACGAGTCCAGCGGCACGTGCTGCGGCGACGTGGGCGTGGTGGCGTCGTTGGCGCCGAAGAAGATGACGACGGTTTGCAACGCCAGCGATTCGCAGCTCCGAAAAGGCTCGATGACGCGCGGGAACACGTGCAGCGCCCAGCGCGTGTTGTAGCCGGAAAAGCCCCTCACAAACACCTCCGCCCTCGCGCAGTACGCCTCGCGCAGCAGCGCGGACCAGCCCGGCGCGTTGTGGTCCGAACTGACGACGGACTGCTCCGTAATGCTGTCACCGAACAGTAGCACGCACGGCAGCTGCGACAAGCTGTGGTGCGACTTGCCCTTGGAGGAGGCGGCCGACGTGGGCTTGGTGAGGCGCACGGCGCGCGACACGCGCGCGGACAGCGTGGAGAACGCGTCGACCATGGAGTCGCGCAACAGCGAGGACTGCGAATCCTGCGGCGAGTCGTCGGCAGGATCGATGCCATGCACGATCTGCGGCAACGGCGGCGTGGCCGGCGGCGGTTGGAACGGCGGGTCGGACAGCGACAGCGGCGGCTGCGGCGGCGGCGGCGGCTGCGAAAGCGCCTCGCGCTCGGGCGTGGCCGACATCATCGTGCGCGGCGGCGGCGGCGGCGCTCGCGCGGGGACGGCGGCGCGGGACGGCGTTGCGCGCGCGGCGGCGCTTGCGGGCGGCGCGGTGGCGCGACCTCGACATGGCGGAGCGTGTCGTGCATCGCTGCGTGCTGCACGTGCAGCAAGCAGCTCCAGCCGGGCTGCGCTTGGGCTGCGCTTGCACAATTCACGCGTTGCTGTTGCATCGCCGACCGGCGTGCGCCCCTGCCGCGTGTGCGCGTGTGTACCATGTGTGCGTGTGAGCCACGTGTGCGCGTGTACTGGCCGTCGTAGATCCCGATCAAGCTCTACCGTGTACGTGTAGCAGAGAGACTCTGCCAGAGAGCAGCGAGCGCGCGCGGCCTTCGTCCAGCCGGCCATCGACGCGACCTGCGGTAGATAACTTTACGCTGGCTCGCACTCGCGTCCTGCGATGCATGCAATGCAGCAGCCGCAGCCGTCGCAGCCGCCGCGCCGCGAGCCGCCGCGCCGCGAGGGCCGCTTCGTTGGCACCGGCCTTCGGAACGGCCCCAAGCCGAGCGACGCGACTTCGCGCGCGCCGCGCACCACCGCCACCGCCACCGCCACCGCCACCGCCACCGCCGCCGCTGCCGCCACCGCCACCGACGCTGCGGCCGCCGCCACCCTGACGGCCGCGCCCGCGCAACGCGCGCGCGCGAGGTTCACGCAGGTGCCGCCGTCGCTGCTGAGCGACCCGCAGCTGCAGGAGGACTGCAAGCCGCTGCCGTCCAACTACTCGTTCGAGCTGCCCAAGACCATCCACCGCGTGCGTCAGCTGGGCGCAAAACGCGTCGCGCTGCAGATGCCGGACGGGCTGTCCATGTACGCCACCACCATCGGCGATATTGTGCGCCGCCACACGGGCGCGGACACCGTCATTCTGGGTGATATCACGTACGGCGCGTGCTGCGTGGACGACCTTTCGGCGCGCGCGCTCGGCTGCGAGCTGCTGGTGCACTACGGACACAGCTGTCTGGTGCCGCTGCAGCAGACCGTCATCCCCTCGCTGTACGTCTTCGTGCATATTGCCTTCGACACGGCGCACCTGCGCAAGTGTCTGCTGCACAACTTTGAGCGCCAAACTTCGCTGGCGCTGGTGGCCACCATTCAGTTTGTCGATAGCGTTCATCAGCTCGCGGATGACCTTCGCCACTACTTTGGCAACGTGGTCGTGCCTCAGGCAAAGCCGCTGTCACCTGGCGAGCTTCTCGGCTGCACCTCGCCCAAAATTGACGCCGTGGACGTGCTCGTTTACGTGGGCGACGGCCGCTTCCATCTCGAAAGCGCCATGATTGCAAACCCCGATTTGCGCGCACTGCGCTACGATCCCTACTCGAAAAAGTTCACCGACGAGAAGTACAACCACTGCGAGATGCGCACCCTTCGACGCGCCGCCGTCCAAGTCGCGAGCAGTGCGCAGCGCTTTGGCATCATTCTGGGCACCCTGGGGCGACAGGGCTCGCCCAAGATTCTCGAGCGTGTGTTGAAGCTCATGGCTGACACTTCACGCAGCTGTTTCGTTGTTCTCCTGTCGGAGATCACTCCCGCCAAGATCCAAAAGCTGGAACAATCGGGCGTGGAGGCATGGGTGCAGATTGCCTGCCCGCGATTGAGCATTGACTGGGGACATGGTTATGGGCAACGACCGCTACTAACAACGTACGAGGCGCATGTTGCTCTCGGAAAAACTGAATGGAGGGATGTATACCCAATGGATTTCTATTCGAAGAAGGGAGGTGCATGGTCCAACTATTATAAGGAAGCAAAAGAAAAGCCGAAAAGAAACCGAGTTAAGGTGGCTGATTAGAGACTGACTTGCACACTTCTGAACCCCAGAGCCCGAAAGGAGACCTTGAAGCAAAAGGGGCACTCCGCAAGATATATATTGACTTGATCTCCGCTTGATCTCTGACTATCACCTGTTTAACTTTGTTTGGAAAGAAGTAACCAATGCCCTGCATCGATAAGCAATCTTCTCCATGGCAGCTCCGAGCTACAGATGTGTACAGAGTACAGCGATGAGTGGCCATCGTACCCACCTCATGGAGAGCTTAGAGTGACAGCGCGCTTCCCTATATTCGAAGAGGAGTATGGGCAACGGTACAGTAGGTTCACTGCCCCTATCAAAGGAGGGTGGTCTAAGCGCATACCGTAGATTACCTGCTGGAGGAGTATAACGCTAGAGTTTTACCCTTGCACCGGGCTTCGCCCGAAACAAAATCTTCGTGAAACGCATCGACAGATCCACAAACGCGCAATCCCCATGTTTTTGCAGCAACGAACGACGTCAGGGATGCTCCTGAACTCTGTTGCGAGGACGAGATGTAGTTGGTACCGCAGGTATATGTTATCATAAAGGACACATCATAGTTTACGTGGAGTATGCTGCCGAGTGCCACCATAACTACTTCTAGAGCACCATGACTGAGTCAAGTTTCTTTCTTTTGTTCGAACCGCGATGCTTCTCTCTCTCAAGTTCAGGTCATCGAAGCAGACCAAACGCATACTCTGTAACTCTATTTCTGTTATTAGCTCGACTCGCTTTCGTCTGCACAACATGCGGAACGGGTATGCTTGTCTACGTTACACAGGGGCTGGATGGGAAAGATCACCATCTCAACCCGTGCAATCTTAGTTATCAAAAACCATCGTGGAACGCAGGTGAGTTGCTTTCTTGTTTGTATTCTTCGAGCTTATCCACCCGCTTTCGAGGATGTTGAATCCGATTGCAGTCTTGCCACTGTTCCAACTGCAACGGTCTTCCCTTCATCTCTGATCATGAACCGCCCCAGCTGCGGGAAGACATCATAGGGTTCCACACAAACAGGTTGTGTAGTCCTAAGTCGAGCCAAACACTTCATCCCTGGTTTCACAAACTTGGGATGTTTTTGCTTCGCCTTTCCAGCTCTGTTAAGCTCCGCGAGCAACTGATCGATAATGACTTCCTCTACAGCGGCATGAAGATGAATCACAGCGGAATAACCCGCACAAATAATGCTCTTGTGCTCCAGGATCATCAACTTGGCAATGAACGAACTTGTATACGAAACCAGGTTTCGAGGTGAACACAGTACGAAACCTACTCTAACATCCTCTTCATCTATTCCTTTTAAACGAAGCCGAACAACGTCACCTGGTTCTGCCGCTTGTGCGGTAGAACCCTCTAGCTGTACTGAGTCGACCAAAACTTCCACTCGATTCGGCATCATGACAAGAGAGTCATTCACTTGAATCACTCCAGACTCCAACTTACCCATGACCATGGTACCCATCTCTTTGTGCTTTTCCGAGATCGGCATTTTAACGGGCCCGTTCAGCAGACGTTCAGGGGGGCGCAAATGCTCTAGTGTGTCGAGCAGCGACTCGCCATCGAACCACGAGCAGGTTTCGCTAGACGGTTTGTTCTTCAGGTTATCCCCGGTCAAACCAGAGACAGGGATCCATACCAAACCCTTCGGATTCCAACCCACGTTCTTGAGATACGGTTCAAGCTTCTTCTTGCAATCCATGTAGCGCTCTTGGCTCCATGATCCATCAGGGTTGATAACACTTGGGTCATCCAGCTTGTTGATGACCACAACCATCTGCCGGACTCCTGATGTCTTGGCCAGCATGGCATGCTCCCTCGTTTGTCCTCCCCTCTCAAAGCCGGTCTCAAACTCTCCTTTTCTAGCTGAGATGACCAAAATTCCGATGTCCGCTTGTGATGCTCCGCCTATCATGTGAGGTACATAGTTCTTATGGCCCGGTGCATCGAGGATAGTAAATCGCCGCGTCTCGGTGGTGAAGCTAGCCTGACCACATTCCTCGGTCTTTCCCTTTTCCCTCTCCTGTTCGGAGGTGTCCAGCGCAAAAGCAAATTTCCAACTCTCGCGATTCAGAGCTTTTGCTTCCTTCTCGTACTTTTCCATGGTACGTTCATCAACGTTTCCCGTGAGGACAAGCAGATGTCCCGATATGGTACTCTTGCCAGCGTCGACGTGACCGAGCAGCACTACGTTTAGTGGTTTCTTCTCATCTAACGCGACATTGGATGAATCGAAATTATTCGCCTCGGCTTTCGCGTCGTTGCGCTTCGCTTCGTCTGCCTTCTGGGGACGTGATGGCTTGTCGTCGCGAGCATCAGAAAGGGACTTTTTCTCTTTGGTCTTGCTTTCGGGTTGAGCTGGAGGCGGTTGAGCGCGGGCGTCTTCGGAGATCTTGGCGGCGGTCATTTGTTGTACAGGGGGTTCGGTGGAAGCCGGCGCGGCGTCCTCATCTTCCCACGAGCTCTGGGTCTGAGGCGGCTGCTGCTGCTGGGAGGCAGAAGTGGAAAGCCATGAAGGAACGAACTCGCTCGCTTGTGGATTCATGATGAGCAGCACTTCTGGAGACGGAGGGGGAGAGGAGACGACAACAACGCGCGGTTCGAACGAAAAGTGCACGCGGTGTGGCGGCGGTGGTGCGGACGGTTAACGGTAGACACAACACCATCTCTGGTCGCCACCGGCGAGGCAATTGTCACATGCATGAAGAGCTACTTGATCGGGGCACGTATGCCACGTGCGCATTGCCAGGTGGGTATTGCTGGGTAATTAACTCATGCTATTCCCAATTGCGCGCATTCCATTCGACAATTCGTCGAGGTTAACGCTACCCTCGAATATGTAAAGGAGCGCCTCGATTACCCTTGTACTTTTATAGATAATTCTTCTCTTTCTCTCTCGCTCTTCTACGGGGGTAATAGTGCCATTCCTAACCTTTACTTACCGCAGAGCGTTTCTGTGAACAGAAAGGTGTCTCTCCCCAGTAATTAAACATTCTTCAGACCAATTTGTAAAAGATCTTGAGGAGACTGTTAAACACATTCTGTTTGATGTGGTCCTCATCACTTCCCGCTTGCTGAACAAAGTGAACAAAATATGAGATAGATAATACTAGTAACACAAAAATCACCTTAGAAATGTCGGCGGAAAGCCTTAGGCTCAATAATAGTCACGGTTTCATCGAATAACTCAGTACACCCATCTTGCAGAACAACGTGGTCGTCAACATCCTTGACAATTCCTTCCCGGATCTATCTCTCGAAGCCTTTGAGCCGTGTGTCTTTGCTGCAGGTTAGAATCAAACCGTTCGTAAAAATAAAGGAACGAATGAAAATACATGAAGGAAGCAAATACTGCATCCTTCCATGAGTTCAAGAAAAGGGAAGTAGGAATTAGTTCGAACGAGAAGACCAGCTGCATAGTCCATGCAAATGACATGTATCAAAATGTGCAGAGTTGAAGCAGCTCTTAGAGTATTCTAGTTCAGGAAAGCGTTCTATCTCTCGTTATCCTCGAAGCCCAGAAACAAGGCTACAGTAAGATGAGAAGTGCCGTTCCCTGCTCCAGAGAAACCCTAGCGATTTTCGATGTCCTGATGCGACAAATGCCCAAGAGAAACAGTCGCTACAAGGGTAGATAGCGCTACCTGCATTCTAAAAATATATCTTCTGCGAACATGTTCAACACTCGAGATCAAATTCGAAGATCTGAAGCATCGTGAAAGAGAGCAGTCAAGAAATGGTTTGCGTTGGAGAAAAACAAAGTTGCTCACAACGTGGCCTTCTAGCCAGCGTCTTTCCGGAATGGTATCCACCAAAAAGAGTTGAAATCACAGTTGGAGCCACTGCTAGTGTGGTGTCGGTCAACCATTCAGATGAGGCTTGGATAGAACAGTTCGGCGACCAACATGATGTTTCTCTTTCTCTCTCTTATTTGTAAGTAATTAGTGTAACTTCAAACGTCGCGGAGATCATTTCGTTGTTGTCATGCTTGCTACTGAACTTTGAAATGTTGGTGAAAAGGGTGAAGGAAGCGACCTTATCACAGCTCTTTGCGGGACACACAAGATGTCCTCATCCGCTTTTCTTTTTGGAAAGGAGCTGGGGTCGGTCCAATTCTATTGCAACGTATTGGAGTTTAAATTCCAATCCACATTGCATGTTGTCCTCTTTGCTTTACACATAGAAAGGTAATGCACATATCCAAAGCAATATCACAGAGCAATATCAATATGCTCAAGAGCATTGCAATACTGACGTCGGTGGAGTGCGTAACTTGGGTTTCTTTACTGTACTCCGTGCTCAAAACAGCTGATGGCCGTCCCGGGTTTTGGCCTTCTTTAGGAGAGAGAACTATCTTTAGATAGGCCTCCAGTTGTCTCGGAATCAGGGGCGGCTGACCATAATAAAGAAGAAGAAGAAGAAAAAAACAGCTGAGTAGTTGGTTTGTGAAACAAAACACCATATCCACTCCAAGACAGAGACAGTAGTGCTCTCATACAAGCAACTCTCTCCCGATGAGAAGCAATACGGTTTTCAAATCAGACTCTTTTACCAATACAAATTGCAATACCAAGGGTACCAGTATTGCAGTACTATTGCAATTCAATGAATTGGGACCGACCTCTGGAAAGGAGATTTGTGCGCGATTGTAGACCGAGGGTTTTTAACGACGCCCATCATTTGGTTCTGAGATATATCTCAGAAACATGATGTCAATACGATTGTGCTTTCTTTCCGGGAACGTCAAGCACTTCGTGTCAGGGGGATTTCTGAAAAGGGGTTGGAACGATTCTAGGCTATTCTAATGGAGAACGAATTGTCGAAGGTGCACAAAGCTGTAGCAAAACTACGTGTAGATAGCAAGCGCACTCATGAAACGAGAGGCAGGGAACAGCAAGCCAGCCTCCACATTCAGGATAACATTCAGGCACCTTCAGTCGTGTAATATCGATTATAACTTACGTGACGAAGATCATGATGAGGCAGTGCTGATTCCACTTAGCTCCGTTGCATTCTTTGTTGCAAAAAATCATTTTTTCTTCGTCACCTTCACAGAGGTATCCTACTGTACTGTACGAGGGCTAAAACGCTACCCTACCGGAGCTGCTGAAGCACACACCCCCTACACCAGAACGCCTATAAATACAGGAAACCCCATCACGAAGGCACTCGCACATTACCGTAACTCGACTTGTTTCGATATCGTAACAACCTTGCTTCTTCTATACTCTGCTTAATCTCATCAAGCACACGAAAGGGTAAGTTCTGTCAAGAACCATCGCACCAACTTAATTCAGCTCCTGCTCGTCAGCTATTGGCCTTTTATTGCACTTCGACTTCAAGGGACCCGTTTTGCGAATGCCTGCCGATCCAAAAAGCCAAGGCTCAAGCGCATGTCTGCCAACGCCCAGCCTCAATGAAGTTATCTTGCTTCATCTAGGCTATCGACTTCCAGCCGAGACACCGTACCTGCTTCAACACCTCAACGCGGTAAGTCACGTAATTCTCTGTGGTTCCTTTAATCGAGCTCGTAAAATAGCGGAAGAATTCTCGTCTGAGCCAGCCATAAACTTCTGTCGCACTGATCGATATCTGCTGCTACAACCTCTGCCTTCAGTGTTAGTTGCAGCTCATGGAATTGGAACTGGATCAATAGACGTTCTATTACACGAGATATATATCGCGTTGAAGGCAGCACAGGCTTCCGAATGGTGCTTTATTCGAACAGGCAGTTGTGGTGGGCTAGGAGTTCCCCCTGGCACATTGGTGGTCACACGTCGCCCATTGGGAGGAGACCTGACTCCCTCGCTGCGTATGTTTGTTCTAGGGGAGGACAAACGCTATCGCGCTGAGCTCGACCAGTCTCTGAGCGAATCTCTGTTTCAAAGCGGAAGGTCTAAGTTTGGGAACAGCTGTGTGAGAGGTGACACACTATGTGCGGAAACTTTTCACATAGCACAAGGCAGACAAGATGGTGCTTTTGTTCCGTACGCATACGGCGACAAATTGAAGTTCTTTGAAAAATGTCGCAAAGCCGGGGTGGTTAACCTGGAAATGGAAAGCCTGCCTCTTGCAGCGTTCTCTACGCAGATGCACATAGCGACTGCGGTTGTGTGTGTGGTGCTGGTGGACCGTCTCAAGTTCGAAACGCCCACTGACAACACCAAAACGCTTACGGAGTTTGAAGAGCGTTGTATCGCACTCGTGGTAGACTTTGTGCGTTCTCGAATCTCGTATTGAGAAATATGTACAACCTTCTCCACCGGCCTGTTTGATTTCGATGATGTGCGCAACCTGCTAGCGACCGTTAGTATCGCACTCACCGCTGGTGTATTGCTCTCATTTGTTACGTAGATATCAGTTGTAACATAACTGTTCTATTCTAACGAATACCATCATCGCGGCAGTTGTAAAGACATAGTTCGGAAGCTGAAGACGTTGAGCAAACCACTAAACCTGTGCGCGCAATTGTTATTGTGATCAGAACCCTTGTTGTGCTCGCTGAACGGGGAGAATCTCCCTCAGATCCTGAACGAGTCCAATTTCACACTCTGAAGCGGGGCCTGACGCGCCCAGGTTCAACACCTTGGCTGTTGTTCGCGCCCACATGCGTTCGCGAGTCCCGCGGCCAACATGAATTGCGTCACCCGACCCCCATAGCGCGGGACAATTACTCTCCTGTACCATCACTGTGGTCCCCCAGCTCAATCCTGCGCTCAGCGAGCTCGCGCTGCCATTGGCGCAATATCCGAACCTCATCTCAGCATCGCCGCTGCGCCCCCATCGTCTGAGCCTCATTGCCGCTTGTGCTGTCTGCTTTCCCAACCCATGTGGGACTGCAACCCTTCATTTGACGTTGTGCCCCCGCTTGCTTCCTCGCTTGTGCCTTGTTCCGTTGCTTTCCTGCTAATTACATCGGACCAATTTGCTGCCCTTCTCTTGGAGCCATGTGTTCCAATCTTGCGTAGCCTATAAAGGACACGATGGTCATCAAACAAGACATAGTGTCTGACGCGCATCGCCAACCAGCAATCGATGCCGTACCTTCCGAATGAAACCGACGGTTCTTCTCTTCATTACCGCTTTGGTGCTGACGCTTGCTGAAGCTGCTGCAAACCTGTCATCTGCATATGGAGAATTCGACTGACCTGCACGACCAAAATGCTTTGCAAGACAACGGCAAAAGGTTTGCCTAGCCAATATGAAACGAAACTCTGAATTGTACGAAAAGTGGAGGGATTCCTCCGACGCCACCTGTTACATCTTCTGACAAAAACCCCCTCTCATTAACTTTCATAAACTAAACAACTTCAATGCATCTGGGCAAATTCGAAGAGAGCTTGGGTGAAGTGGACGGCATCGTCTTTTGGGGGAGGATAACGCTACCGCTGTATCTTTCCAAGGTAAGTTTCAAACTGTTACATAGTGTATGTACGTGTTAAGAGTGTACGTGTACAGGTACACGTGTAGAGGCACCAAACATTCGTAGTAGTTACGAACTTGAGTGAGAGTGCGGGTACGTACATAAAAACCGGTTGGGAAAATGTGGATTTTGAGAACACCATTTTGATACGGAAAACGGTGCGGGTGACGACAAACCCAAGGACGGGGGGACACAAACACAAAGCAAACGGGACACAACAGAACGTGCTCTCGAGAGTACCAGCCCAACACGCTGTGTAGCGGTAGTAGGCAAGAGTCCTTAGTAAACACATAAAGTGCACAAGTAGCAA
This sequence comes from Gracilaria gracilis, assembly GCA_030374805.1. Lineage (NCBI taxonomy): Eukaryota > Rhodophyta > Florideophyceae > Gracilariales > Gracilariaceae > Gracilaria > Gracilaria gracilis. The sequence goes on along the minus strand of JARGSG010000228.1, from coordinate 128,386 downwards.
CTAAAAAGCGGAGACGTGTAGCAAGCAGAAACAACACCACGACCAAAATTATAAGAATAGTGCTGCCAGAAGCTAACAAAACACTACAACAAAGGAGCGGCAGCTCCCTCTTGCAGGCCCAAACGTAGGTCACCTCTGATGAACAACGCTTCCAAATTCATAGCACAAAACAGACCAAGGCTAATAGTAGTGCACTCTAGGCCCTCTCGGGGTATAGCGGAAAGTCAAGACCTCAAAGAAGAAAGAAAAAACCAAAAAGAAGAGATCGAACGACAGAAAAAAACAAGACAAATTTTGCTATGAATCATGGTGAAAGGGTCGTCGAAAAACGGAAAGTCGTCTGGCCGGAGTTGGTCGCGAGGCGACCAACTCGGCCCTTTTATAGACAACTATTGCACCGAAATGAGGTGCTAACTTACCCTCGACAAGTTCTCAGCGCGGGCCATCAGGTGCCAACTTACCCTTGACAAGTCTTCAGAGCTAGCGGTAAGCAGCTTTCTAACCGTAATTCTCAACCGCAAACGCAGGTACGACTAACTTGCAGCTATGAAGCCTCTCTACTCTCTACTTAACCGCGTGGAACGGTTGGGACCGTCGCCTTTGGCTTTTCTATCACCCGCAACGTTTTCTGTCATGTCCACCACCATCAAGTGACGAATCGATGTCCCACGCCCCCGTCCTTGACCTGAAGGCTGCCGAGAGCCCCAGCAGGGTCGAAGAGTTTGTGATTGGTGGATCCGGCGCGCTTGCCGCCGACCGATTGGCGGTCGGAATGATGCACCGTTGCGGCGAGCTCTTATTGGCCCTTGCCCGTGGAATCCGCCACGTGTCACGCGAGGTGCGTGAAGCACTGACTTTGTCGCAGTGGACTTACGCCGCAGGTGTCCGTGACGGCATGCGCTTCGCTACACACGCGCGTCGCTACGGGAACCCGGGACCCATACACAACCTGCTTACAGATCTGGAGGCATACCTCACGTCTTAGATTCCCTTCAGTAAACTTCCGTTTTTACGTTCACAGATTTCTATCCTTTACTGGGAACACCATTTTGATAGGAGAAATGGTGCGGGTGATGACAAACCCAAGGACGGGAGGACACAAACACAAAGCAAAAGGGACACAACAGAAAGTGCTCTCGAGAGTACCAGCCCAACACGACGTGTAGCGGTAGTAGGCAAGAGTCCGTAGTAAACACATAAACTCTGCAAAGTATGGACGAAGAAGCTGAAACGTGTAGCAATCATAAACCACAGCACGACCAAAACTATAGGTCTAGTGCCGGCAGAAACTGAGACGAAACGAAAACAGAGAAGCAGACGCTCCCTCTTGCAGGACCAAACGTAGATCACCTGCGGGAAGCGACACCTCTAAAGCGAGAGCACAAGACAGACCCAAGAAAGGCGTAGCGCTTTTCAGGCTCTTGCCGAAAGTGGGCGGGAGACCAAGCCGCCAAACGAAAAAGAAAGAGTGAAGGAAAGGGGGAAACGACAGGGGGAAGCGAGACAGAGTTTGCTGTGAAGGAAGGTGGGAGGGTCGTTTTGGAAGGGAAAGTGGTCTGGCCGCAGTTGGTCGAGATGCGGCCGGTCCGCCCCTTTTATACGCAACCAAACCTTCCAAACTAGACTCTAAACGCATTTCTACCTACAATAACCAATAGGATTCTGACTTGTGCACTGTCTCTGCCACTCACCGCAGAGGCAGTGGCGCTTAAGTAGACAGAGGAGTCGGGGAGGACCATGCGGTGCACTCCCGTGCACCATCCGTAGAAAACTAAAATATCCAAAAAAAATATCCAAGTAGAGAAACTTGTAGACTGACACACTGTGTACCGCACTTGTACCACACGCGCTGCGCGAAAACGCGTGCCACAGTTAAAACGATCTGTAGGATTGTTGTCATCCTTTCTACAGGACTACTATCTTGTACATCTACCTTCCTGGTGGGGCAACGTGGTGCAGTGGGTTAATTTGGTACATTGACTCTTTGAGGTTCAGAGAAGATGTTTCGGTCCTCCAAAACATGTACCAGAAGAAAGGGGGACCAAATGCCCAGGGAATTGTGGAGCGCCCCATTTCGCTCGTACGCCCACATTTTGGTTTTTGACTCCTCCAAAAAGCAGACGAATGAATGACCTCAAGTACATGCCATTTTCTGGCTTTGCAGTTGTTCAAGGGCAAAAACTCTACACGTGTCAGGGCTATGCCAGAACTATTACTCTTTTAATCATTATTCCAACTTTTTTAAAAGATGCACCACTTTGCCGGCCCCAGGAAGGTAGTACGCACACCAGTAGCTCCAAGGGATACCCCAATCCCCATCAACCACTGAACTTTTCAGGACCTTTGCCCAAAAGTAACAAGTTTTGCCAAAACTCTACAATTTGGCAGAACAACTCTGTCGCGCCAACATACGCCATGATGACAGACGCTGCCGTTGCGCAGAGCTCTGCCACAGCCACGATCGAGATCTTCGGTTAACCGCAACAGCTCACCTTCCGGAACTCTTCCCCTCCCGCCTTTACACATGTCTACTTGCAACAGTGACCCCTCAACGGCCTCTACGGACGACGATCTGGCAATAATTCAAGCGGTACACCATCTTATTTTTACAATGGTGTTTGTAATACACCATGTCAAGTAATCAAACAGACGAAGAGCACGAAGCAGCTACCCTGCAATTAAGAAGACATTTGAATCACTAACTAGTCTATATTCTGACACAGACTTCTATGGCGCATTTCGAATGGGGCGTAGTAGTTTTAACAGGCTGTACCCTACTGTTCTAAAAAGTTCGCACATTTCGGAGAGATCCCCGTTGGACACTCGATCCATTCAATCAAAAGTGAAAAAAGCGATTGATTTGCGAATAATGGCGGGAGCTGGTGTTTAGGATGTTATACTTGCATATAAGGTGAGCAAGTCCAGTGTTAACAAATGTTTTAAGGCGTTTGTCGCGGCGGTGACTGAGACAATGACACTTCCGGGTATACCAGAGAGTGAAGAAGAACTTGAGAAGCTCAGCATGGGCTTTAAGACTTCTCGGAGTTTCTGGAATCCTTTCTCGGGATGCATCGGGGCCTTGGACGGAATATGCATGCGCATAAGAAAACCCGGATGGTTTGAAAACCCAGCGAGCTTCTTTTGTCGCAAAGGTTTTTTTCGATCCCGGGTCAGGCGTTGGTGGATTCCAAGTATCGTTTTATGGATTTCTGGGCTCTTTCAGTGGGTAGTACTAACGATGCGGTTGCTTTTGAGATGTCTCCTTTGTCAAGATTTTTAAATGCAGGTAAACTGCTTCTGGGATACTAAATTGTTGGCGATAATGTTTACTGTCTATCTAACTCGTTGTTGGTACCGTTCCCTGGTAAGGATGTATCTTGTTCACAGAGCCCAACTAATTTTTTTTATTTTCTATGCGTATACATGTGAACAGGCTTTCGGTATTCTGAAGCGCAGGTGGCGTGTATTTTACAATGGAGAGTTAAAATATGGTGTCGAGGACTGCGTTCCTATTATTGCGGTGGGGATGATCCTACATAATTTTTGTATAAACTCTGAGGGCATTCCAGAATATGTATAGAAAGAGGAGGAATTGAAAAAGATGGAGAACGAATCAGCTGTTTGGCACTCACGAGTTAAGGAGAAGTCTGGCTCGCACTACAGCAGCCACTTGGACCTAGATAGAAATTTTATTCGAACGATGATGCTGCAACTTGCAACGGAAAAAGGCCTGGTCCGTCCAACATCGAACTTATGAGTTCGCGTGAATAGTACCTGTCGAATTGGAGCATAGCCACATCAGCTGCAGCGCCTTAAGGGTGCCAAACGTTCTCACCAGTCTTTGCCGCCCGTCCGCGCTGGGTATCATGCCCTGCTGCATCTCCGGCTGTTAGACCTGCGCATCTTCTGGCGGTGACGGCAGGACGGAAGGCGTGTACGCTGATCCGCGGTCAAAGATAGAGGTATGGTGAAATGGTTGGTGCCATATTTAATCCATTGGCTTGAACACTCCATTAAGAAGTACGAGAAAGAAGCGAACGCTCTGAATCGCGAAAGTTGTAATTTGCTTTTGCGCTTGACACCTCCGAACTGGAGATGGAAAAGGAAAAGACCGAGGAATGTGGTCAGGCTAGCTTCACCACCGAGATGCGGCGATTTACTATCCTCGATGCACCGGGTCATAAGAACTATGTACCTCACATGATAGGCGGAGCATCACAAGCGGACATCGGAATTTTCGTCACCTCAGCTAGAAAAAGGAGAGTTCGTGACCGGCAGAGGGGAGGACAAACGAGGGAGCATGCAATGCTGGGCAAGACATCAGGAGCCCGCCAGAGGGTTGTGGTCATCATCAAGCTGGATGACCCAAGTGTTATCAACCCTGATGGATCATTGAGCCAAGAGCGCTACATGGATTTCAAGAAGAAGCTTGAACCGTATCTCAGGAAGGTCGGTTGTAATCCGAAGGGTTCGGTATGGATCCCGGTCTCTGGTTTGACCGGAGATAACCTGAAGAACAAACCGTCTAGCGAAACCTGCTCATGGTTCGATGGCGTGTCGCTGCTCGACACACTAGAGCATTTGCGCCCCCTGAACGTCTTGTGAACAGGCCCGTTAAAATGAAGATCTTGGAAAAGCATAAAGAGATGGTTACCATGGTCATGGGTAAGTTGGAGTCTGGGGTGATGCAACTGAATGACTCTCTGGTCATGGTGCAGAATCGAGTGGAATTAGGTTGACTCAGTACAGCTAGAGGATTCAACTGCACAAGTGGCAGAACTAGGTGACGCTGTTCGGCTTCGTTTAAAAGAAGTAGATGAAGAGGATGTTAGAGTAGGTTTCTTACTGTGTTCACTGCAAATCCTGGTTTCGTATACACGTTCGTTCATTGCCAAGTTGATGATCCTGGAGCACAAGAGCATTATTTGTGCGGGTTATTCCGCTGTGATTCATCTTCATGCCGCTGTAGAGGAAGTCATTATCGATCAGTTGCTCGCGGAGCTTAACAGAGCTGGAAAGGCGAAGCAAAAACATCCCAAGTTTGTGAAACCAGGGATGAAGTGTTTGGCTCGACTTAGGACTACAAAACCTGTTTGTGTGGAACCCTATGATGTCTTCCCGCAACTGGGGCGGTTCATGATCAGAGATGAAGAAAAGACCGTTGCAGTTGGAACAGTGGCAAGACTGCAATCGGATTCAACATCCTCGAAAGCGGGTGGATAAGCTCGAAGAATACAAAAAAGAAAGCAACTCACCTGCGTTCCACGGTGGTTTTTGATAACCAAGATTGTACGGGTTGAGATGGTGATATTTCCCATCCAGCCCCTGTGTAACGTAGACAAGCATACCCGTTCCACATGTTGTGCAGGCGAAAGCGAGTCGAGCTAATAACAGAAATACAGTTACAGAGTCTGCTTTTGGTTTGCTTCAATGACCTGAACTTGAGAAAGAGAATCATCGCGGTTCGAACAAAAAGAAAGAAATTTGACTCAGTCTTGGTGCTCTAGAAGTAGTGAAGGTGGCACTCGGCAGCCTACTTTACGTAAACTATGATGTGTCCTTTATGATAACATATACTTCCGGTACCAACTATCTCTCGTCCTCGCAACAGAGTTCAGGAGCATCTCTGACGTTGTTCGTTGCTGCAAGAACAGGTGGATTGCGAGTTTGTGGATCTGCCGTTGCGTTTCTCGAAGATTTTGTTTCGGGCGAAGCCCAGTGCAAGGGTAAAATTCTGGCGTTATACTTCTCCAGCAGGTAATCTGAGGTACGCGCTAAGACCACCTTCATTTGATAGGGGCAGTGAACCTACTGTACCGTTGCCCATACTCCTTCTCGAATATTGGGAAGCGCGCTGTCACTCTTAGCTCTCCATGAGGTGAGTACGATGCCCACTTATCGCTGTACTCTGTACACAACTGTAGCTCGAAGCTGCCATGGAGAAGAATGCTTATCGGTGCAGGGCATTGGTTACTCCTTTCTAAACAAAATTGAACAGGTGATAGTCAGAGGTGATAGTCAGAGATCAAGTGGAGATCAAGTCAATATATATCTTGCAGAGTGCCCCTCTTGCTTCAAGGTCTCCTTTCGGGCTCTGGGGTTTAGAAGTGTGCATGTCAGTCTCTAATCAGCCACCTTAACTCGGTTTCTTTTCGGCTTTTCTTTTGCTTCCTTATAATAGATGGACTATGCACCTCCCTTCTTTGAATAGAAATCCATTGGGTAAACATCCCTCCATTCAGTTTCTCCGAGAGCAACATGCGCTTTGTACGTTGTTAGTAGCGGTCGTTGCCCATAACGATGTCCCTAGTCAATGCTCAATCGCGGACTGGCAATCTGCACCCATGCCTCCACGCCCGATTGTTCCAGTTTTTGGATCTTGGCGGGAGTGATCTCCGACAGCAGAACAACGAAACAGCTGCGTGAAGTGTCAGCCGTGAGCTTCAACACACGCTCGAGAATCTTGGGCGAGCCCTGTCGCCCCAGAGTGCCCAAAATGATGCCAAAGCGCTGCGCACTGCTCGCTACTTGAACGGCGGCGCGTCGAAGGGTGCGCATCTCGCAGTGGTTGTACTTCTCGTCGGTGATCTGTTTCGAGTAGGGATCATAGTGCAGTGCGCGCAAATCGTGGTTTGCAATCATGGCGCTTTCGAGATGGAAGCGGCCGTCGCCAACGTAAACGAGCACGTCCACGGCGTCAATTTTGGGCGAGGTGCAGCCGAAAAGCTCGCCGGGTGACAGCGGCTTTGCCTGAGGTACGACCGCGTTGCCAAAGTAGTGGCGAAGGTCATCCGCGAGCTGATGAACGCTATCGACAAACTGAATGGTGGCCACCAGCGCCAGCGAAGTTTGGCGCTCAAAGTTGTGCAGCAGACACTTGCGCAGGTGCGCCGTGTCGAAGGCAATATGCACGAAGACGTACAGCGAGGGGATGACGGTCTGCTGCAGCGGCACCAGACAGCTGTGTCCGTAGTGCACCCGCAGCTTGCAGCCGAGCGCGCGCGCCGAAAGGTCGTCCACGCAGCACGCGCGGTACGTTATATCACCCAGAATGACGATGTCGGCGCCCGTGTGGTGGCGCACAATATCACCTATGGTGGTGGCGTACATGAAGTGCCCGTCCGGCATCTGCAGCGCCACGCGTTTTGCGCCTAGCTGATGCACGCGGTGGATGGCCTTGGGCAGCTCGAACGAGTAATTGGACGGCAGCGGCTTGCAGTCCTTCTGCAGCTGCGGGTCGCTCAGCAGCGACGGCGGCACCTGCTTGAACCTCGCGCGCGCGCGTTGCGCGCGCGCGGCCGTCGGCAGCGGCCGCAGCGCCGGTGGCTGTGGCGGCAGTGGCGGCGGTGGCGGTGGTGCGCGGCGCAAGCAAAGTCGCGTCGCTCGGCTTAGGGCCGTTCCGAAGGCCGGTGCTGACGAAGAAGCCATCGCGGCGCAGCAGGTTGCGGCGCGGCGGCTGCGATGGCTGCGGCTGCTGCATCGTATGCGTCGCAGGGCACGAGTGCGAGCCAGCGTAAAGGTATATACCGCAGGTCGCGTCGATGGCCGGCTGGACGTAGCAGAAACCAGCGAGCGCGACCAGCGGATAGCAGCGAGCGCGACCAGCGGATAGCAGCGAGAGCGTGGCGGTACACGGTACAGCTTGATCGAGATCTATGCCAGCCAGTACAGGAATACACGTGTGTCACACGCACACATTGTACACATGCGCACACGCGGTAGCGGCACACGCCGGTAGGCAACGCAACAGAAATGCGTGAATTGTGCAAGCGCAGCCCAAGCGCAGCCTGGTTGGAGCTAGTTGCTGCACATGCTCCACCATGTCGCGGTCGCGTCACCACGCCGCCCGTAACCGCCGCCGCGCGTGCAAAGCCATCTCACGCCGCCATCCCCGCGCGAGCGCCGCCGCCGCGCGCACTACGCCATCTCGCGCCGCCGGTCCCGCGCGAGCACCACCGCCGCCGCGCGCACAATGCCGTCCCGCGCCGCCGTCTTCGCGCGAGTGCCACCACCGCCGCGCGCACAACGCCGTCCCGTGCCGCCGTCCCCGCGCGAGCGCCACCGCCGCCGTTTCGCACGATGATGTGGGCCATACCCGAGCGCGAGGCGGTGTCGCAGCCTCCGCAGCCGCCATAGCCACCGCTATCGCTGTCCGAACCGCCGTTTCAACTGCTTCCGGCCAAGCCGCTGTTGCCGCAGATCGTGCATGGCATCAATCCCGCCAACGACTCGACGCATAATTCGCAGTCCTCGCTGTTGCATGACTCTATGTTCGACGCGTTCTCCACGCTTTCCGCGCGCGTATCGCGCGCCGTGCCCCTCACCAAGCCCACTTCAGCCGCCTCCTCCGAGGGCGGGTCGCATCACAGCTTGTCGCAGCTGCCGTCAGCTGCCGTCCGTGCTACTGTTCGCTGACAGCATTACGGAGCAGTCCGTCGTCAGTTCGAACCACAACGCGTCGGGCTGGTCCACGCTGCTGTGCGAGGCGTTCTGCGCGAGGACTAAGGCGTTTGTGAGGTGCTTTTCCAGCTACAACATGCGCTTGGTACTGCACGTGTTCCTGCGCGTCATAGAACCTTTTCGGAGCTGCAAATCCCTGGCGTTGCACGCTGTCTTCACCTTCTTCGGCGCCAACGACGCCATCACGCCCACATCGCCGCAGCATGTGCCACTGGACTCGTACGGGCACAACCTGGCCACGCTGGTTGAAGACGTGAGGGCGCCGCCAAGGAAGCCGGTGCCGGTTCTGGTCACGCCGCCCGCGCTCGGTAAGCTGCGAGTTGCCGTGACACACAATGACTTGTTGTTTACAAACATTTACAAGGGGCAGTGCTGATGCAGAGGTTAGAAGAAGCGCATTCGTTGGAGGAGTCGGAAACTAAAAAGGCATGGATGGCGGTGTATAATGCATTGAAGTCTCCAACTCGTAGTTTCAAGGGGGGTGGTGACGAAAGAGCTGTCGAGGGAGGCGTATGGCCATGTGCTCGATAGGGTGTCTGAAACTTCTTTGTATCGTGAGATTGTTCAAAGCAAAGAGTCACAAGAAGTTTACACTATAAGCATTGTCTCCATGAAGAGAAAGAGAGAACGGAAAAGGTTCAAATCACGGTTACACTACGAGCTACGACCCTCCGCCACTCGGGGCTCCTGCAGCCTTCCTCAGATCTGTTTGCATCGTATGCAAAAACGCCCTCATGCTCTCATAGGCGTGTTTCAAACACGCAATGTGAGCAGGGTCTGCCGACATCTTCACGGCATCCTGATACTTGGCGTACGCTGCATCTACGTTACCAAGAGCCTCCATTAAGAAGGTAGTCGGTTGGACGGTAGCTTTCAAAGGTTCAATTGCACTCGAGCTTTGAAGGGAAGATTGAATCTCATCTGAACGGTGGCGTCTCTCTTCAAATAGTTGCTTCTGTAACTCAACCTTATCCTGATAGCTCCCTGCCAGTCTACTCATTGAAGAATTCAAGCCTGTGATGGCCTCCTGGAACACTTCATCACTGCTTCTGCGCACCAACTTGGTACGCTTCGAACCCATTGACGCCTCCCTACCACTAAATGTTCTACGTCATTTTCCCTTCAAGAATTTCAGGTTTCGGTTCACACTGAGACTTCCACCAACATTGCCAGGCAAACACCGAAAAACAAATTGCCCAACAATTCGGTCTATGTCTTCGTAGTTGGTTCCAAACACGCACTGTGTAAGGAAGACCCTCCTGCCTACAGCGGAAGGAGATTTGGTTCTAGCGTTTTTGTGACAAAAGTCAATGAACGGGAGTTCTCTATTGTTCCCAGATACGTCGTAGTGGGCGAGAGTTTTCGTCCAGCAACTTTTGTTCGCTCGCCAAACAGAAGCCAGTTTGTCTCCACTTCGCCGCACCAAAGGTTGCAAACTAGGAACCACGTTGGCTACTGGTTCAGGAAAATCTTCAATTGGACAAAGGTCATCGTCATTGAATCGAACAGCTATCCTCTCCCACAAATCTTCTTGACGAATACCTGCGTTTTGCTGCGCTTTAGATATTGTAGTCGCCAACACGTAAATATTTCGTTTCGTTTCCTTGTCATCCCGTACTAAAATTGGAAGACGAGCGAACTCGTTCTCGGAAAAATCTACGGCTTGCGGTTTCTTCTTTGCAACCAGAACTTTTGCTTTCGGATCCGGAGTCTTCTCCGTCGTGCGCTCTTCATATTCTTCGTTTCCCTCGAGCGCGAGCTCTTTTCGAAAGCTCTTACGTTCCGCTTCGCTCACAAGATGAAAGCAGGGCCGAAGATTTTGCAACCGTAATCCTGTGCAGCCCTTGCTTTATTCGTAAATGTGCCATTACATCATCGTGTTCCAAACTTGACATGAAAAGAAAGAGAAGACGGCTGCGAACAAGTTCACATCTTACGTGTAGCATAGCTCGAGAGCGGAGCACATCCTTCGAACCTGTTGTTTGGCGTCTCATTTTCTTGAGCAAAGCATGCAAGTCTTTTCCACTTCGGGTAAACAAAAAGTCCCAGACAAAGTTCAATTCCTCTTGAACCGACGTCAAACGCAATGCTTCGAAGCGCGTTTTTCGAGGAGTATCGCGGTCGATTGCCAATTCGTTGGCGGTGGTTGAAACAGGAGCGATGGAGTCAAGCGAAGACTCCATGTTGTGTGTGTGTATGTCAGCTTCTTCCATCTCGTCTTCGGAGTTCATTGCAGCAAAGAGTTTTGCTTTGCTGCAGTAGGAACGAAACGATGGTGTCAAATAGTGCGTCAAGATGGGGAACAGAACAAACAGAGGTGCGCGAGAACGTCAAGAGTATACCGCAAGGTTCAACCACGGGGAGGAGCGTACAACAAATTCTGGGTGATGCCAGCGGTACGTTGCTGGGGGTACGTTGCGTTTAGTTGTGTGTGGGTGTGCTTTTGGCCTGGAAAGCTGGCGCAGTTTGAGGCATCTTCACGAAGACTGGCTTCGCGAAAAGCGCCAAGCTATTGGAGCGTGGTGTCCACGTTTCCCACTGCTCTGGTAGCCCAAAGGATATTAACGCCACCTCCAAGAGGCTGCTCATAACGGTAAAAACTCGAGAGTTTCACCCCGAAAGTGAAACTCTCGAGTACGTACCCGCAGCCTCATACTACACTCCCGCCGGAAATTATAAGACACCCCCGTCGTTTGGCCGTAATAGGGCTATTATTGGTGCGATTTAAGTGAGACTGGTACCAATGGCCTCCTCGTGAGCTACTTGGAAAGCCATAAGAGACGGCAGTCGGCTTGGACTTGTTTTTGGGCCGCTAGAGTCGAATGGCTACTAGGAGGGCGATCAAAAATATAAGATACCCTCTAAAAATAAAAATAAAATAAGATGGTTTCTGACGTCTGATTGGCTGGTACCTCAAAAATAAAAAAAAGAGAAGGAGAAGCTAGAGAAAGAAAAGAATAGCATAATTCGAATTCAAGGGTCTGATTTACCTTAAGATATACATGTTGTTTCCCGAGAATTCTAAACGGTTCGGCCATCATTGTGTGTTGAACCAATCATCAGATATTTCCCCTCAAATTTTAAATGTAATTGAAGATTTGAGACGCACTAAAAGAACTCCGCGAATAAAATCTGCAAGATGTCGAATTTTGCCAAAAGAGATCCACACTAAGTGAGAACCAGACCAGGTGATTCGAATTATGCTATTCTTTTCTTTCTTTAGCTTCTCTTTCTCTTTTTTTATGTTCGAGGTACCAGCCAATCAGACGTCAGAGACAATGTTGTTTTTTTATTTTTAGAGGGTGTCTTATATTTATGATTGCCCTCCCAGTAGCCAATCGACTCTAGCGGCCCAAAAACAAGTCCAAGCCGACTGCCGTCTCTTAAGGCTTTCTCAGTAGCTCACGAGAAGGCCATTGGTACCAGTCTCACTTAAATCGCATCAATATGAGCCCTATTACGGCCAAACTAGGGGGTGTCTTATAATTTCCAGCGGGTGTGTAGCTCGCTGGTATCCTTGATAAAGTTACCTGTACCTTGATGCCATCAAGTTGATGGTAAAGGTGTACACTACTCGGATCTGCACCGGTGATTTAACAACAGAACTTGTCTTTAGGCGGCCTGTCATCGTCCAATCAGGCCTTGTCTCATTTCCAAGAATGCAATCTTGCCATCTGCAAGACCACATCCAACAAAAAGCCCACTCCCCTCTTCAGTCTTTCTATTGAACGCCAAGAAAAAAGGGCTGCAAGCTGCATCAAGCATGATTTTGGAAATACAGCTACACTGACCCGCAGAGTCAACTCCTGCAAAGGTTACCCGCAGTTGGCAGTTGATGAACTCGTGCCTAGATACTTCAATACATCTGGCGAATGCACCACTGGGTACGTCAACGCAGAAATCTATTGATTCCGGTCTGAAAGGATACGAGCAGATACTCTCGCGCACTTCTTTCACCCTGGAAAGCACACTGCTTCCCTTCAAGGCTTCTGTTAGCGTGCGCTTGGCGGGGACGTCAAGATTTCCCACTACTGCATCAGATTTCAGGCGTCTCATGACACAATTTCCAGATTCATCCCTTGAACAAAACATCTCATCCGAAACATGAGGCGAGTTCATGATGGTGGAAGACGTGGTGGACGACGCTGAAATTCCAGCTAATTTCTTTTTCCGCCGGAAGCCAAGAAACCACTTGGTTTTCCTCTTTTCCGATGGTGGTGTACCATTGCTGGTAAGAATCTGGGTTGTCAAATCGGAGTATTCAGAAACAATGGCAAGAGCCGAAATAGACGAAGAGTGTTCATCCGGAAGTTCAAGTCGACATTTTCCTGTCATTACATCGAAAACACGGATAACTCCGTTTTTGTTTCTCCAGTGATAACGCAAGTCCCTCCATGAGAGAAAACAATGCAGCAGGTTGCATGGGTTTGACTCCATACCAAGAGCAAACATTTTCTGTCGTCCACCCGCCAAATATTTGCCCCTCCGTCACCGCAGCATGAAGCAATGAGCTTGGAAGAACTGCTGACGTCGATGTTGAAGACAGCAGATGTATGGCTCTGAAAGGCGCTAACAAGTTCTCCTGAAGTGCAACTCCATATGCTTACTCGGCCACTTTTTGATCCACTTACAAGAAGAAGTCCATCATGAGATGGACACGCGCAGGTTATCTCATCGCCAGAGACGTACATTCCCTCACTAACTTGATTTCTGGAATGCGCAGCGTCCTGGGAAGAGTTCTCTTTGGCAATGGATCTGGTATCCCAACTGCGCAGCCTCCCGTCGCCATATCCCAAAACCATGTCTATGACAAAGCGCTTCGTTGGTCCCACAAATGATCCTCGCCCCGCTAGACCCCAAACGTGTCCTGCACAGTTCCTTGCGTTACCGTACACTGTCAATCGGGACAGAGATATTCCACACCATTCGCCAATTGTGCCATCAACGTGACCTGTGAGTAGCCGAGGGCTTTCTCTCCGAAACATCGGCATCGTCTTTATTGAGGTCTACGTAATTCATCGAGCAAACGCCCGCAACCGTCACCAAACCATTGCTCCCACCTGCCAAAATCAACATTCGCCAGTCGCTCGTACTCCACATGACCACTCGCCCGTGCTCTGTCCCGGCAAAAATAGCCGAGTTGTCTCCCCTCAGCGAAATGCACCAAACTTTGTCGAGGTGATCTCCGGACGATCGTGCGTTGATTACTTTGAGTGGCATTTCCTCGCTTTCAGGGCTTGCAATCGTCGCAAAACGCCAGACTCGCACAGTTCCGTCGTGCGAGCCAGATACTACCAAGTTTCCATCTCTTGAGATACAAATGTCGCACATGGCACCAGAGTGGCCCGTAAATATGCTTTTCTGGTAGATGCTGTGGCCGTCAGCGTTGTCATCACCCTTAGCTGCTACTTTGACTCTGGTCCAGACATAGACCTCGTACTTCAGGGATGAATATTTTGTGTCAGCGCGATAACCAGCCCCCCTGGCAACGATTCTGCGGCCATCAGGAGTAATGGCTATCCTTGCCAGCATCTTGCCGCTTTCGTTGCTTAAAACATCGCGGCATTCCGCGCTCTCCTGAGACGTAATAATATCATCATCTAACCCGCGAACGCGCCAAAGCCGAACAGTTGCGTTAACAGAACATGATGCGACCATCAAATCACTGCCATCATATCCTTCCGCCGCAACAGCCACGCCAAGAACGGGCCCTTTGTGCCCGGAGAGCGTAAGCAGCACTCGCCCATTTTTATCGATGTCTTGCAAACGGACTTTGCAATCCTTGCATGCAGAAGCCACTATGTTCTTTCCTTCACGCATCCAGTACACCAATGATCATATTGGACCTTCGTTGCCAGTGCAAACTGCTCTGCAGCGGTGATCTTTTTTTCCACAGATCCGCAGCAATCCCCGATTGGGCACAACCATAGACCATAAGCATACTGGTTAATGCTCTTTTGCAACGTGGTGGCAATTGCAAGTGCTTTAGTACGATCCTTCTCTTTCAAAGATCGAAACTCGAGCACGTTGAGATTCCCGTACAGCTGACCGGCGAGCCCTCTATCTCGCCTCCCGTGAGCTGCACAATCCCCAGCTTTTTTATATTTCTCAGAACCAATTGACTGCAGCACCTCGTAGACTGTTTCTACTGCCTGTCGCACTCCCAGGGAAAACATCCCAACAAATTCTCTGTCGCCTGCATCGGACGATAGGGCGGTGATCCAGTCTTGAGGAACGCTTGGTCAACCATCAACCTTGCCTCGGAACTCTATCCAGCGGTAATCTATGAGAATACTGCGAACACTGCCTCTCCACCACGTATCGGCGTCCACACGATCTTCGTCTTGACCAGAAGAGTGATCATCGCAAATAGCACCAAACAAATGGTTCAACAAACTGGGTCGAATGTATCTACAACATGCGGTGTCATGTTCCGGATAAAGCAGCGACCAGTTCACACCTGGCCTTTCAGATTCAACTGGCTCGTTGATTTTTCTAGCAGACGCGGTGACTAAAACGCGGTGCTGGTACTTCAGAGATGAAAGTCCGTCGGTACCACACAGTCGCTTGGCAAAGACAAACTGTAAATCATGCAGTGAGAGGTGCAGAACACTACTACCACGAACTGTATGATTTGACGTTCTTCTCATCAAGGTGGCAAGGCCCATTGAGTCTAGAAGTATTGTCAGCGCAACGGCGTTTCGCTCGGGAATTCCGACCAATACTGCAAGTACTGGCACTTCAACAGATCGCGGGTTTCGAAGGAAGCAAGTGCCGCATACAAACCCTTAAAACAATCGGGGCCAAATCTCGGAACCAGTCTCTCTAATCTAGTGCTGTTGAACATGGTGTCACTGGGATAGATTCTCGCGATCTTGTCGCAGTACACAAGACTGCCAGCCATAATTGCGTAAAGTCCATCATTTCTGCTGGTTCCAGAAGCAATACCACCGGGAGCAATCATATGCTCCTCAAGAGATTCCATGACTTCGTCCCAGTCGTAGCCCATTTGGTTCACAAGTGGGCCCGCCATAACAAACGCTATCTGCCATCCTCGACAGAAGGCAATAATCTTGTCTCGGGCGGAAATTTATTCGGAGTTTTCGACTGCGATTCGTCCATCCCCGCAATTACGGATGTCAGGATTTCCCGCATACGCCTCGAACAAGGCGACTGCAGCAGCATGTCCGCGCGGGTTTTTCACATCGAGGCGTTCAAAGAACACTTTTGTCCTCGCAAACTGGGCAAGCTGTTGCACACGCGTAGAAAACAAGAAAGCGCTACCTTCTGCGCTAGCAATAGCAGACAGAGCAGGGGCCCATTCGAGATGACTTGCCTCGGGATCAACACGCGGCCAAACATTGTCAAGAATAATGAGTATACACCTGCCAGAGAACCAGTCACGGATCAAAGCAACAGCGCGAGAAACCTGCTTGACTCCGGGCACTAAGCGATTATTTTGAGAGGACCGACGAATACCGCCAGAAATCTGAACAAGAAAAGACAGCGCAGATGTTACGTCTGCATCTGTTGCGGATGGACCAAGCGAGATCAAATAGTGTCCTTTGGGATATTTAGTTTGCACATCCTCATCATGTGAGAGAATGATAGAGGCAGCCGTCTTCCTGACATGGCCGTGACCACACACTACATCTCGCACAGATGTGGAAGTAGGATTTAGAAAGGCAGCTCGAAGTTGGGCCAAATTTGGAACCCCCTCACGCACAACATGAGAGGGAAGATCTGTTATAGTTGCCAAATTAGCCGTGTACACATCATCCGCCGTCGAAGTTTCCAAGCGAAGCTGTTGCAGTTCGGTGGCGAAGTCATCTCGAAGAGCGTGGTCAGCCATACGTAAGGCGTCAAATCCATCACGCACATTTCCGTCTATCCTGCACAGCGTTTCAAGTAAGCGCTGCCCCTTCAACTCATCCTCAACACGGGCGACTTGCTGCTCAATCTCCGCTAATTCTTCAGCGTTCCAAGCGCGCCGCAGAATTCCATCCATCATGTGTCTTTCTACCGCGCTTAACAAGTCTCAACTCCCAATCAGGGCCGAGAAAAGTTCTTCTTCAAAATCAAGCATTGCGCCAACGTCCAAGTCTGTAAATGCAGAATTGAGCACGACCGTTCCAATTTTAACGAGTCGTTCTGCCGACCGATGCAGGCGATGAAACAAGTTTGCGGCTACAGTGCGATTTCTCTTAGCCTGCAAGACATTGGCAGTGCACCTGGTAGAGAGTGAGACCAATTGGAGTATAGGACCGATGAGTGAGACGCCACCCAGAGAACGTGCGGTGGCATCTGCAAGCCCTGTAGCACCGGCAATGCCCTGTGCCACTGCGCCACCCCATAGCTCCATCTGCGCAGCGTGGTCTGTGTTGTCGGCAGACATGGTTGCGTCCGACGGGAAATAAGATCGGAAATGTTCCGATGCATTTAGGGCCACTCGCACTGCAACTGCGCGGGCGGCTTGAGCAAAAAATTGTCGCGTGAGCGTCCATGGCTGAATGTTAAAGCGCAAAAGTTGGAGACATTGTTCGCGGACATCTTCGGTGTCTAAAACGATGTGGAACTGTTGTTGTAGACCGAGCTTGCGTTGGCTACAAGTGAAACAGAGTGCATAGCCTGTGAGAAGTGCCTGAAAGGCAGACGAAAGAGGGAGGGGGGTGATAGCGGCATCGACTGCATTAGCCGAGATGTTGTCAGGGAGGCGGGAGAGGAACAGACGTGGCGCACCGCAGGAATCGGCAAGGGTTTTTGGCGGGTTTGTACCCAAGTAAGATTGATGAGGAATATATTACAAGTCGGCTGACACGGCGAGAAAACCCCGGAGAGAGCGGTTGTTTCGAAAGATAATGAAGGACGTTGGAAAGGAATCCATTTTTCTACAGAATGAGGACGTTGGAATGGAATTAATTCTTGTGGAAGGAAGGCGCTACGCGGATTTCACTTCGAGCGCAA
Source organism: Gracilaria gracilis (assembly GCA_030374805.1). NCBI lineage: Eukaryota > Rhodophyta > Florideophyceae > Gracilariales > Gracilariaceae > Gracilaria > Gracilaria gracilis. The sequence continues at coordinate 110,962 of JARGSG010000228.1, read as the reverse complement.
TTATCGTGAGCTTAAACAGAGTCTGTCACCTGTGCAGTGGAAAATAAAGTTACGGTTGTAAGAGGTCTAACCTTACCTGCAACAGACGTTTCTGACGCTTCGGAGTACTAGCTGCCAGCGAGTGGAGTCTGTGGTTGCCAACCCTCATTTGGGGGCTTGCATGGTGCGGTTACGTACAGTGGGAGCCCCACAAATATGAACAACTTAAGAAGCAGGAGTGAAAATGAAGCTCGCTCCTTTTGCTTTTCAATTCGGGTAACGGACAGAAAACCGAGTTCAGTGGAAGTAGACGCTCTCGAAAAGAGAAATAAGACCTCTATTCACACGAGATCGCTATCGCAGGATACTCTGAACACAAGAAGGTATATTCGACGTTTAGCTCCTCATGGGCTGAGAAGCTGCGCAGATAAATTACTCATACATCACTATGAAAAGACAAATCAGGTTTGCTCCAAATTTTCTTCCAGACAACTGGCCACCATTCTCCCTGAGCCATTAGACTAACACTACCAACTCAACCGTTTGTGCTCGTCGCTTTGCAGCGTTACTCTTTTCAATCGCTTTTCGGACAGATAGAGGCCGAGGTAAGCTAAAAATCTCTTCAAAACGCTCCACAAAAAGCTTAGTAGAGACTTCTCGCATTCTAACCGCATCACTCGCTTTTTCTCCTTCTCAAACGCCAAAACCCGTTCCATCTCGGCTACTTTCGACTGCTGGGTGTTTCACACCTTCTCCTTCTTTCCCTCGTAGAAAAGAAGCCAACCTAGCGCAGCGTTTGAAATTAACATAGTGCCATATATAGTATCAAGAAATCCAGAAGACTAAGTATGGACCTCCTCGACGATTTCGGCGACTGTTTTCTCGTGTTTCACGTCCATCATCGCCACCATCTCCTCAATGCTCGCAAACCTGTGCGGTTCTTCGAAGCAGTAAGGATGAGCCTGTTCCAATAGACGGCAATCATCGAACGGATACAACCCGGTATTTGAGAACGCAGCGATTATGCTTTTTGCCGTAACACTTGTGCGGTAGACTTTGCAGGTGACTTGCGAAACACCAAACTCGTCCAAAGGTTTGCGAGCTCTTTGGGATGAGCAGGAGACTTTCTCCAGGAGGTCTCAATGATGGTGTTTCAGTGAAGGGAAGATGGCCACATAAAGAGGTTGTGTGGTACCACTTGTGTGTGCTGGAAGTGCGTGAGCAATAATTCAATACTTTGCCATTAATTTCAGAATCGTAATATCGAGGTGACTGCGATACCCGTCGTATATCCGGAGAATCTTCCTACCATCTTTTCTTTTCCCCTCTATGTCCTTTCCCAGCCGCTCCGCCCACTTGAAGAATTTTAACTTGTGAATAGAGGCAATATCTCTACGCGCGTTAACGAGGGACCCATGCGGGAGCAGCTCACTAATACACTTACCGACTTCATTTCCACCATTTCGTGTCATACGGCGCGTGCGAATTCGAGTGCCTTGATAGACGAACATCGTCCGACCTGGCGTTTCGTCCGCAAAGACGCTTGTGAGAAGCGTGATGCGATTGACATTCTCAAACCGAGGGTTTGTTACCTGCGTCACGATTCCTTTCTCTGCCAGTACCTTCTTCTGGTTCCCATACTTCGTGTCGGTTGCAGGGGAAAAGCCCGGGTCGTCTACGTTTAAGATGTTCTGAGGTGGAATGCTGTGCGCATCGATGGCTGTTTTGATTTTGGTCATGCGTTATACGAGAACTTTGGCATTGGTTGCAAGGTAGCGCTTCGAGTCCTGTCGCGATGGTTTCCTGAAGGTAATGCGATCACTGTGTCTCGATTCGAAAATCTCACAGAGGCGTCTGCCAGGCCTCCCTTCGTTGAATCAAATGGACTCCTGCCACCAGGGTGGGAAGGTCAACGCCATTGCTTCTACAACACCAATCAGGTCTGTGCGTGATATCGGACGTCTGCGCTGTGCATAGTGAAGAAGGAGCTCAACCACTTCGTTTTCTTCATTTGCGGTTAGGGTGGTTCTTGATTCGGTTCGCTGTAGAGTTTCTCCAGTTTGTCGGTGGTAATTGTGGTGAAGTGTTGACGGGGAGAGGTGGCTTTCTTCGGCTGCTTTGTGAAACGAGACTCTACAAGCTTGATGCCATTTTGAATGTAGCGTTCAATGCGGAGACTACCAAGACGATAGTATGGATTTCGTCAGGCTGGTGGCATGTTGTTGTATTGCTGATTGTGATGAGAATAGAAAAAGGTTTAATTGAGGTTCGGAAGCTGGGAGGTGGGTTACATAGTCTTCTCGGTTCGCGGGCAGTGTTGTGCTGAGTTTTGCCGGTTGGTACGGAGATTGAGATTGCGCTATACAACCGGCGATGATTGGGTTGGTTCGTTGTACTGGATGCGATTACGCAAAGTGGTTTGTCCGCATTGTTCACAGAATTCACCTGTTTCCGGTTCTGAGGCTGAGTTGGGAGAAATAAGAAAGAGGCGTGCAGGGCGAGTCATCAAGGCGCTTGCTCTTGCGTTTCCACCATTTTGCACCTCATACTCTCTCGTCTTGCCCCTCAATGATGTGCAGAATGTATCTTGAAGCTCATCAACATGCTACGCATTCATCTTGCTCGTCTTCTAATGGACATTGCGAGCGTTTTGAGCTCGTTTATGTCTTCTTCGGTAATTTGTTGTAAAACTTAGGGGTTTTGAACACGAGGTACCTGTCCACAACTTGAGGGACACTAACAGTACTGCATGAGAAATTGCCGTCCAATGGAGAGGACTGTGAAGTAGTTTCGTGGGGACTGAATTCTACAATTATGATTATATCTAGAAGGATCGCTCGGACAGTCCGGAAAACTAGGAGGTCCTTTCAGAAATAAGAAGAGCACGTTAAAAGTACATTTACTTAAAAAAGACGTGTCGCTACAGAACCATGAGGGTTCTGAAAGTAAGAGTGTGGTACAGTGTGCGCCGCTGTAGGTTTTGGAAGGCTCTTTTGAGCGGTTTGCTACTCGAATCCTCAAAGATGATGGGTGCAATACCAATGTGATCTCCAAAGAATTTTTTTAGGCAAAGAACAGCCCTGGATCTGAAACCAACGTTGATGGAAATTACGCACTCCAAAAAAGGTTTTCATGAACTTAGTACAGATATGCTGTATGAGACTGTTCTCATTAGAAATTACTCATATACTTCTAACTGGATTGTAGCAGATTGTCAGTACGATGTTCTTCCCGGAATGCCTTGGCATCTTGAAGCCGAGCCGAAGGTAGATTACCGTCTTCGAACCATGAAAGCTAATGGTTTCGTCTTGAAGGCTAAATGAGTTCCTCGCATGAAAAGACGTACCGTTACGAACATGAGTGCTAAGAAATTTCGCAAATTTTTGTTTGAAAAAAAGCGTTCAACCATTGCATTTCAATGTGTCCCGGCTGAATCCTCTGATGCAATTTTCACTAATCATAAGGTCACTTTACTGAACGAAGTGGATGAAGACCTTCGACTGTTGTTACAGGAGTTTGAAGAGGTGTTCCAGGAAAAATTACCTGATGAATTACCTCCATCCAGAGTGGTGGACCACTCCATTGTACTTGAACGCGGTGCAAGACCCCCTTGTCGTCTGCTTTAACAACTATCTCTCGCAGAGCTTCTTGCTGCAAAAAAGTTTATCGAGAAGGTTTTAAAAAGTGGAAAGATAAAACGTACTCAATCCTCGTACGGATCGCCATTGTTCTTTGTGAAAGAACCTGGTCGTCATCTCTGTGGTGTTGTCGACTATCGGGAACTTAATCGGGTAGCCAAGCGCAACAATGCTCCTTTACCAAGATGTGACGAGATATTTGACCGCCTGGGGAAAGCCATATACTTTTCCAAACTTGTCTTGAAAACAGGATTTCAACAAATACGGATGTGCCAAGAAGACGTTGAGAAAACCGCTTTCAACACAAAATACGGTCAGTTTGAATACTTTTTGATGCCGATGGGACTTCAAAATGCTCCCGCAACCTTTCAATCGTTGATGAATCGAGTATTTCATGATTTCATTGATGACTTTGTCGTCGTGTGCATTGATTACCTTCTCATCTATAGTAATACCAGAGAGAAACATCTGTTTCATAATCGTTCTGTTCTCACAAGGCTACGGGAACATCAGTTATATGCATCTCCGAAGAAGTGTAAGATTATGACCAGGGAAGCAGAGTTCCTTGGGTTGATTGTGAGTGATAGGGGCCTTGAAGTGAATCCCAACAAAGCAGAGATTGTCAAAAATTGGCCTAGACCCCGCAATCTAACGGAGTTGCGAAATTTTCTAGGGCTTGTGCAGTTCTTTCGAAGGTTTATCAAGAATTTTTCATCAATAGCTGCTCCTCTGACATCTCTCACGCAGAAAAGCAAAGGTATTCGATCGTGGGGTGAAGAATCGCAAACGGCATTCGTGGAACTGAAACAAGCTTTGTCTACTGCACCAATTTTAATTCCACCAGATTCGGAGAAGCCGTTCCGGGTTCACATCGATGCCTCTCAGACAGCCACGGGAGCCACTTTGACACAGCTTGATGAAAATAATCATGACGGATTAATTGCGTACATGTCGAGAACGTCTTCTTCAGCAGAACAGAACTATACAGCCAACGAACGGGAGTTACTGGGAACCGTGTTTGCTTTGCAAAGATTCCGTTGTTACATTGAGGGATCTTCGTACGATTTTTTAACGGACAATCTGGTGGTTAAACACTTTTTAACGAAGAAAAATGTGAGTCGCAGAGAGGCTCGCTGGCTGGAAGTATTTGCATCTTTCAACATTTGAGAAGTGTGCCTTCAACTCAGGAAGATTCATGTCTTGGGTGACGCATTGTCTAGAATCCCGAACATATATAGTATTAATTCTACGCCTGTACATGTTCTGAAAGCGGGTGACGCAGAACGAGTGTTTGGCAACTCATCAGACCAAACATTTACACCGATTTATCTGGCTCTGAAGGGAACAATGCCGGAGGAGAAGAAGATGAGAAAGCGCGTGGAATTGCTGCTGCTATTCTTTAGTTTAGATGGTTGGAAGCTCTCTATAATGGAAAGTTCTGCGTCCCTAAGCATGCAAGGCGACCAATTCTGGAGCTCGCATATGACTCAAAAGTTTCAGGCCATTTTGCCTTTACGAAGACTTTGGAACGGCTTAGGGAGTTCCACTGGAAGAACAAAACAAAGGATGTTCGCAATTATTGTAATGGTTGCTATGAATGTCAGAGAAGCAAAGACCATCAGGGATTGCAACTGAATGAACCTAAACCATTGCCAGTTCCGGCAAGACGCTGGGGGCTACTAGCGACAGATTCTATTGTGAGATTACGTATCAATAAGCGAGGATATGACTGTATCACAACTTGAGTGGATCGATTGTCACGGAGAGTCCATTTTATACCTTCGAAGACTACAGACGACGCGACGGATGTTGCCGATGCCTTCTTTACCCACATTTTCCCACAGCACGGCCTCCGCGATGATTTGATATCCGATCGTGACCCAAAATTTATCTCGCTTATCTGGAAAACGCTAGTGGAGAGATGCGGTGTGAAACTGCGAATGTCGTCCTCCCGCCATCCCCAAACTGATGGAGCCTCGGAGGTTATGAATAGAATGATCGAGAACTACATAAGATGTTTCTGTTCGTTTAATCAGAATACTGGGATTTGCTATTACCTTCCGCAGAATTTGCATACAACACATCACGATCTGAAGATCTCGGTTTGACTCCGTTCGAAGTTGACATTGGATGGAACCCTAGGTCAGCGGCTGATTTTATTCATGGCGATTCGCTTTCTGTGAAATATGTCGAAGAGTTGCGTCTAAAACTAAAAGGTGTTCTCAAGGATGCGCAGTATGCCCATAGACTGGCAAAGGCACGACAATCCGCGGAAAGTTCTACCCATTGCAAGCCACCTTCATACAAGGTGGATGACAAGGTTATGGTATCTTGGAAGCTGTTTCGGGACATGTACTCTTGAGTGCAACCGAAAGAGAAGTCTAGGGCTCGTCGAAGTGGTCCATTCTCAATATTGGAGTTGATTGGTAAGAATGCTGTTCGTCTTGAACTACCGTGCCATATGAAGGTTCATCCAGTTATTCATGTTTCATTTACAGCTCCATATAATTCGCAGCCCGGGGACATTGCATAACCGCGCCGGGAGACTGCTGTTGTTAGACACGTACATGATACGTTCTAGAACTACCCCATGATGTACAACTTAGCATCACTATAGTCACTAAGTTATACGTCAGCATTAGCCCAATGGTCGCGTAGTATCCTTATTTAAAGGCACACCCATTAGCCCAGGAGCTCCCAGACGAGGAGCTCCCGGGCAGACCTCTTGTGCCACTTGTGTTGCTTCTGAACCACTCTTCTCACCTGCGCAACAATGAACTTCGACTCAGTCGCCGAAGCTCATGCGAAAGTTATGGGCCCAGGGGAGGGTCTCTCTCCAAGCAACATCCTAATCCCGCCGAAACTCCGTACGGACACTGACAAGCTTCTATGGCGAGAAGCTGTGTTCGACTGGGCTGAGAACCCGCGTGCGTGCGCCGGAGGTGGCGACTCTCGTGCCAAGGGAGCCGCCGCGACAATGGGAATGACACTTTATCGATCATTGGAATTCACCAAAAAAGAAATCGTTAAAAAAGCAGTCCGTCCCTTGCGAATTGGCCCTCACTCCGCACAATGACGAAGATAAAGTGGATCAGATGTCGGTTATCAAAAGGATTGTAAACCTTGTAGCCCAAGACTCCGCCGTGGATCGCCTGCGCCGCGTGGTACGCCTGTACAAGAAGATCGACGCTTGTAAGCGCAAAACAGGCGAACCTATAGCGGAATTCATCGACAGATTCGCCGGACCGGCGCTGTCTTACCTCAACCTAACCAATTCTGAGCAGAGCTCTAGTGATGGTCAGAACTTTGATATAATCTTGCTACTCAACGCCGGACTCTCTACCCAAACGTTCAATAACATAATAAGCAACCTGGTCGTCACTTCTAGAAAAGTAGAAGCAACCGACCTGGGAACCATACCGATGGATATCTCCAGATTCGAGACGATTCAGCAGGTGCTTGGAGCAGTAGTTTCGGGTACAGTTGATCACAGCAAAAAGGATAAAAGCACCGAATCCATGAGTGCCATGAAAGCCGCTATGGATCATCATGCGAAAGCTCACGACTCGGGAAACGAGTGTTTTACCATCGGGTTTCAGGACGCTATAAGAGCTCTCGAAGAGGCTAGTCTGGAAGAGAAGGATCTTTTGAACATCCAGACGCCAACCACCAAGCCGGAAGACTCCTCAAAGTCCTTCTTGAACTCCAACAAAGAGTTCAAGAAAAGCAAGAAACGTAAGCGCGACTTTTATAAAAAGAATGATGAGGAGAATCGAAAGGACAATCATGGAAACCCATATCCGAAGACCGGAGAAGGTCAGAAATGGAATAGGAAGGAGGGGACTAACAATAACGATCAGCGAAAGCCCAATCCTCAACACGATGGGGCGAAGCCGTTTTTTCGTTAAGGGATTCGGAAAAAGATCCGAATCCCATATTAGACGAAGGCAGCCCCATATCTATGGGAGGAATTTCATCCGCCATTCGTCTATGCGAAGCGTTGAACATCACCTTCGAGCCGGACAAACCGAGATCACGATATCGCAGGGGTTGGGGACACAACTGCGTGAGCGCAGAAGGGATAATATGCTCATGGACATTGACGTTCCAAGACGTGAACGACCAGAGCATTTCTCTCACTTTCGACCTTTCCGGGACGACTCTCCGCTTACAATCGGACTAGACATACAGCGTCACAGCGTGACGAACTTCTCTTCCCATCCCCCCACCATCACGATCAAACGGAAGACCGACAAGAAGCCTCGAGTTCTATACGTATATATAAGGTCTACCTCAGACTACGACGCACGAGCTCACATCATGATAACTCCAACTGTGAGCTCTTTACTTACGTCCGTAACAGGAGGAGGGATGCGGCCAAAAACCTTGGCTCAAAGACTACACCGTCTAACACACGCTCACCCGGCGGAGATAATTGATCTCTGCCGAAGAGCTGGCCAAGGTTCTAAAGAGCTTGAAAAGGAAGTTCAGCTCATCACCGGCAACTGCGCGATATGCCCGCAATCAGGGTTACCCGCTCCCTCGAGAAAAATCTCTATCAACCACGTGAATCAAGGCTTTAATGTCGACATTCAAGCAGATTTTATGTTCTGCGTGATAAGAGGAACAAAATAAACCGTCTTACACATCGTAGACTGTGGCACAGGGCACTCTAAAGCATCACTCACGTCCGATAGAGAGGCAAAGACAATGATGGCGACCTTAGAAGTCGAATGGATTAACAGGCACGGAGCCCCTGACGCACTCTCGGCCGACGACGAGTTCAATTGTCGTGAAATGAAGCACTTCCTGTCCGGAAGGGACATCGCGTTTAAAGCTCGCCCTGTCAGACGTCACAGCAAACAGGCATTGTCGAGAGGAAAAATGGAGTTGTGAAGCGCATCCTCGAAAGGCTTCAGATCGACAATACGTCGGGTACTGACAGAACCATATTCTCACGGGGAATCTTCCTCTCGAACTGTTTTACTGGCTCTAAGGTGATGAGCTCATTCGAGTTAGCCAAAGGATACGCCCCTTCCATCCTTGGTGCCCCAAGACGTATGGTTACGGAAGATCTGCTCAAGGCTTATACTGAACAAGCTGCCACTAGAGCCCTACAGCGCGCAATGAAAGCTCGCGTCCATTCGAAGCTGCCCCAATCAGCTATAAAACCTGGAGATAAAGTCCTCTACTTCTATCGTAGAACGGCAAACAACAAACCAGACGAGTGGCGTCCTGCGATCGTCGTCAAACCGGAGCAATACATCGTCGAGGTGCGTCGATCACCAAAAGAACGCATATCTCGAGTAGCCTACGAAGATATTCGACTACGCCCCACCTCTGGACTCGCACGAGAACTAGGTGAAGGGCTGATGGAGGACTATATCGACTTAACCCTATACCCGTCATCTGGTGAGGAACAGGTCGCACAGAACTCCACGTCGCTTATGTCCTGCAACACCAAAGAAGGCACGTTTAAGGACATGGGGAGCTATACCGAGGGTTTGCTCAAGGAGCCAGAAATGAATGGAACGTACAGCTTGAAGTCCAACGACCAGGAAGTTCTCAAGGATATTCAGAAAGTCATTGGCTCTCGTCAAGTAACAGCTCGAGAAATCCAATTCGCTCCACCTTGGATCCTCAAAGGGCCGTACAGAAAAAACATAACGATAATTGGTTGGAGGCGTACTACGAAGTAAGGGAAGAAGACCTGCCACGCCAAGCTAACGTAATATCTTCTCACACCGTTTATAAGGTGAAGCAGGACGAAGATGGTGTTCGTAAGCTGAAGGCACGCTTAGTCACCCAGGGCAACCGAGATGATCTGAAGGATGAGATCCAGAAAGATTGCTTTAACGCCGACATGATAATTGTACGCCTGTTAATTAGCATCGCGCTCTCTTTGGGTTTTTCGTTTGGTGTCGCCGACATTAAGGGCGCATTACTCCAGAGTGGACCGATTCAGAGGGATATATACGTACGCCCAGCCCCCGAATTCAAGACGAAACGTGGTGTCCTATGGAAACTGACCAAGTTACCATACGGAATTGTCGAAGCTGGCAGGCAGTGGGCCAAACGCATTGAGCGTGGATGCTCGAGAACGAAGCACTATCAAGAGTGTACGGTGTCAATCAGCTCTTCATCGAACGAAACGGACTAGGTCACATCACCATGATAATCGCAAAAGTTGTAGACGATCTACTAGTGGCAGGGACACCACAACACATCTAGGAGTTCATGAAGAAGTTGCAAGGAGAATTAGAAGTAGGAAAAATCCGATACGGAAACAAGCTGGCCTTCTCGGGATGTGACATTATCAGCGACAACGAAGGAAACGTCACTTTATCCATGACCCCGTATTTGGATCGACTCCATCCCATCGAATTATCCAGAGCACGTAGGAGGGAGCGATAAGACCGGGCGTCCAGCAGTGAGATGAGTGAATACCGTTCACTTGCTGGGACTCTGATGTACTTGGGCTCCGCGGTTCTACCACAGGCATCCCTAGTAACTTCCCGAATGCAGCAAGAGCTGGGAAATCTCAGAGTGAAACACCTAGTAGACGCAAATGCGATGCTGAACGAGATATGCAATCTCGCTCCTATCATCAAGTACGTGAGACCCGTTGGAGCAACGTCAGCCGAACTCATCAGCCTTTCGGACGCTTCTCACGCTACAAGCGAGCACGCGTACGGGCAGACAGGTATTATCTATGGGCTTAAAATAGGAACTGCGTTCGACGAAGAACTGATATTTCATCCCATATATTGGTCAAGCACGAAGCAGAAGCGTGTGACATATTCTTCTTTCGGAGCCGAGATTTTGGCTTGTTCTGAAGCCGAAGATCGAGGAGTGGACATGAAGGAAACAATACGCCATCTATTCCCCAAAGCGCATATTGCACACCATATCTTGGTTGATTCTAAAGCACTCTTCGACACGACGACCACACTACACGAGTGTAGGGAATTTCGTCTTCGTAAAACGGTCACAATGATAAGGGACGCATTTGAGTCCGGGGAGCTGGATAAAATATCGTGGATTCCTGGAACCGTTAATCTGGCTGATGCTCTGACCAAACGAAGCGTCAAACTCCCACAGAACATGAACGAAATGCTCTCTGAAAGGCTCTGGAACATCGACACTTCCAAGGGAACAGCTCATGATCATAGCACCTGGAACTGATTAGTACAAGTTATGTTTGTATTGTTGTTAGGACACTAACGCGACAGGGGTTTGTGTTAGACACGTACATGATACGTTCTAGAACTACTCCATGACGTACAACTTAGCATCACTATAGTCACTAAGTTATACGTCAGCATTAGCCCAATGGTCGCGTAGTATCCTTATTTTAAGGCAAACCTATTAGCCCAGGAGCTCCCAGACGAGGAGCTCCCGAGCAGACCTCTTGTGCCACTTGTGTTGCTTGTGAACCACTCTTCCCACCTGCGCAACAATGAACTTCGACTCAGTCGCCGAAGCTCATGCGAAAGCTGTACCTGTTGGAATATCGGATGGAAAGTCTCTGTTTGTAGTAGAAAGAATTTTAGCTCATATGAAAAGGGGACGTGGATATCAATGGCTCACAAAAATGGAAAACGCTCTACTCCACGATGCTGAGTCGCAGCCGACAAAGAACTTCATTGATAAGGATGGAACAAAGACCAAAGCCTTCTTAGACGACATTAAGAAGCACAATCTGTTGCCACAGTTACATTAGGCATTACGCCAAACCTTTTCTTGGTCGTCAAGGGTGCAACAGACGTTTCTGACGCTTCGGAGTACTAGCTGACAGCGAGTGGAGTCTGCGGTTGCAAACTCTCATTTGACGGCTTGCATGGTGCGGTTTTGTACTGCAAGAGGAAGAGCCTAACCATGGAGAGGACTGTGAAGTAGTTTCGTGGAGACTGCATTCTACAAGTATGATTATATCTAGAAGGATCGCTCGGACAGCGTGCATCCCGCCATTGTACCAGAGCGCTGACATGCAATACAGCGTCCAGTGTCCGCTGACGCTCAGCCAACGCAGGACTTCACCCCTTCATATTGCCTCCACGGGCCTGTTGCACTTTTCCTTCCCCGACCATCGAACGTTCAGATGATAAACGACTATAGTTGTTAAACTACCCCTCAATATCTCTGTTTTCACTTGTAAATCCTCAAAAGGCGATGCCGAGCTACAACTTAAATTGTTGTTCTGTGGCAGCAAAGATAACTCATCTGGCTGTAAGGCGTACTACTGCATAAAAAGGTACGCATTTGCCGGGGCTTCAGTCACTTTCACGCACATCGCGCTGCTCCTCAGACCTCCTCCTGAACGCGACTGCGGCGACATCTGCGGTGCCGGCCAGGAAAGAGCAACGTAAACGCGCTTGGGTGCGAGGCACGAAGTCCGTCCAGCGGGCACACGAATGCACTGGGCGATGCGCGCCTGACGTGGTCTACGTCGGGAACGCTAGTTATAAGATTTTATATTAAAGAAGTACATATGATGCGCCGTGCACGCGGGATGTGCGCGCGCTGACGTGGTGGGGTGAGCGCGCTGGCCGGAGGGGATATCAGAAGGACCATAACCCCAAACCCATGAAACCGGACTTGTAAAAATGTTTGCCACGAGTCGTACGTAACGAGCCTTAATCAAAAATTTATTGTGCGACCATCTCCTGAACTTATTTCTGAACTTTTGGCAAATAAATCAGGCCAATTGCGCTTTTGCGGCACTGCCCAAGAGTATACTCATTGCGAAAGGTGCAGAATGAGCATGATTTACGCACTAACACTGCTGATGCGTAAGTTACATCGCCTGGCGTGGCCTGCAACACGTAGGCTATCTCAGAGCCTCGCTGTATATATACACGCGATTTGAATTTCAAACTGCAACGCGAATCAACTCTCGCACGGTTCTCTTCTGTCATCAACCAGTCTGGTTCAGTCGCACCTATTTACATTATCAAAGCCACATAATCGTACACCATCTTGTTGAAAGCATTTTCCTTTCATTATCATTGGCACTCTTATTACTCATGAACGGAATGGACAACATCACACAAATTTACATCTTTGGTTGGCGTCTAGGCAACTCTTACTCTGCGGTTAAAAATCTTACAAATGGTTGAGAACCATCCCTCGTATTTTGACTCCCTAACTCTTGACCTCATTGTTTGCCAGTTTGTTCCTTTAAACGGCGGGCGGAAACTGATGTCAAAGACTTTCGAAGTGCAGATAACCTTGTCTGCTTCTCTGCTTTCTATTGCACGCCTAGATTAATTCGTATTTGATGCTCAAAAGATTCTAAGCACGAGAAAAACGGAGACGTAAATAGCTGCGCTGCAACGCTATACTTCCTGACTCAAATATCGCTCGAACGTCCTTGGAAATTGAGATACAATGAGCCAAGGCAGCTTCAAGTCGAGCAACTACGCAATTTGAAGGGCGAACAGTAATCGAAATAGCAGAATATGAGGGCAAGTCTTTCCGTTTCAAGCATTAATTGTTGCCTCGAAAACCATTGATTGCAGTATAGCTGCTGGGGATCTAAATGATCCCGGACGTCCAGGGGTTGTCTTTGAATTCGCACCCAAGAGACATATTTGGTTGCGATCTAGAGAGTTCAGACGACCGGGAAGCAGATAATAAACATGCGATCCGACGAAATCCTCATTTTGGGCAAGAAGGACATCTTCCACTTGGTCAATTAGAGACATGAATCGTTTGCTTTTCTCGATGTCCCTAGTAATAGACGCACCACTCCTTAGTAGCATTCCCACGTTCTTTCTCTATTCCGTGAGTCCAGCAGGCGAAGTAACCCATCTGGTTTTCTCTCAGTCATTTTTCAACAAGTATAAACAAAAATTCTTTAACGCTGAGCCTTCATGAAAGTTAACCATATCAAAATCACAAAGGACTGACATATAGAGCTTCCTATCAATCATTTCGCCGTGAACTAAAGCTAGGGACCATAGGCCAGACGTCTTAGCATGGTTAACTGCATCGACACCCTTTCCTTCCGTTAGCAGTCGCTCTACTTCATTCGTTACATCTCACTCACTAACCACCGACTTTTTGGACAAAGAACTTGGTCTCAATTCATCTATATGCTTAAGAGTAGATGATGCTTTGAGTTTGTTCCGGAACAAAGGGACACTCATTGGACCGCAAACCGCTTGACTCGCATATCTTCTCCAATCTTCATCGGTAGTGCGGCAGAGAAGACCAAGCATATGCCATAAAGCTGCAAGAATTTCTGCAGCGGGACCATGTAGTCCAACAGAGAGCTGAGAGAGGCCGTCACACATTCTAGCATACGATTCCAGTTCCGGAGCTTGAACCGAGTTCCGGAGCTTGAACCGGATAAGAAATTGGTTCAACAGCTTCTGCGACAGCGACCCGATCGTCTTTTGTGCCATCCCCACCAAGTGGACTGACGTCGAAGACTTGTACTTGTACTCTTTAATTGAAATTGTTCCCATTGTTCTGTTTCAACGGTGCATTATCCATTAGCTCACTTTCTGTGCTAGGAAAAACTGAAACAAACAATCCAACAAAAGTCCAGGAAATAATAGGTCACGCGCCAGGGTGAATCATATCACCAGATGGATTGGTATCCATGATAGAGAAAGGATACAAGAAGAGCGAGTGATCCAGGTCCGTGCTGTGCTGTTGTGTCTGCGGGATGGCCGGGGTTGTAGCAGTGTAGTTTCCATAGTCTTCATAACCATAGAAGTTGGGAGTGAACGCTTCCACAGGGTGAGAACTAATAACCGGATTTAGGTCTGGCGCAGTCCCGTAGCTCAGCAAGGAATTCTTCGTTGCAGGTTCATAGGGTCGAAAGTTAAGACTAGACGCATTATCCTCGGCGGACACGGAGAGGCCCCTGTCCGCAGCAGAATTTTCCACACTCCTCTCTTCTTCAGCTCCATGGCCCCAATAGGAATCGTTAGGTGTTGCTTGATATGCGGCTGTAGAATATAGTTCATCTGCGGTGTGAGAGTTGTGTGTCCCTTTGGTTCTCTGTGTAGATAGTCTTTGTTCTTGAGGTGGGGCTGGATAAGGTTCGGCAAAGGGGACATTTCTTTCTACACGATGCTCACTAGGCACCGCAGGAAATCTCTGTCTAGGCGCATAATTGGCCTCTGAATCTCGAATGTCTTCGGATATAGATGTCTCTTGTGGTTCAAAGGAATCATCAATATTTGAGTTTGCTGGAACCGCTTTGTACGGCTCAAGGAAATCGGTAGCCGTCGATATAAATTGAGTTGGTTCGGGTAGGTTAACTTCAGATTCAATCGCCCCTACGTTTGCTATATGACTGGCCTCTTCGGCAAATGGCGCAAATCTTCCGGTAGATTGCAGAGATACAGTCTCACTCCCCAGCAAGGGGGGTGCGTGTGAATCCTCGACCATTCTCAGCATACTCAGACAGCGCTTGTGACGGCTTGAGGGCATAGACACGGAAGTCAGATTCTTCGCCAAAACTTGATGCCTCAGGATGGCGCTACGGATTAGAATCGCTAAAGGCCTGATGACGATCTTCGTTATCCTCTGAGTCGTGCTCCAACGCCCCACGAAGCCGTGAGTCTTCGTGAATGCTAGATACTCCGTTGTCCTCCCTAAACACCTTCGGAGCGTAGGGACTTATTCCTAAATCGGTCTTGGTCGATGCAGGAACAAAACTGGGTTCAGATTGAAATGCACATACAGACTGCCTATACTGGTTTCCATTTGTCTCATTCGATGTCGGGGGCAGAGGCGCTTGCCCTGTAATGTCCTTTCCCAGCTCCGAAACACCAGCTCCAGGATATTTCGATTTAGGGTGCCGCTGTTCATCAGGGGGTCTTTAATGTGAAATCATACTGAAGTGCTTCACTGAGCATATTGTCGATATCAAAGACGCTTCAACAAACGGTGCATCTGAGTGCAGTGGTGCGCTTTCATCCATGGCTTCCACAGCATCTGGTTTCCTATACGATTCGACCATATTGATCTGCTGATCATGAGATCCATTTTCATCATAACCTAGCAGCTGTGACGGTGAAAGGAAGGATGGATATCCATGACTTAAGCCAGGGTCTTCGGCTTGACTGACTTCACCAAAACTATTTCTTGCCCCATCACCACGTTCCACGGGTGCATGAATAGTCGGTACGAGGGGCATCCGATTTGATGATGATGCGTTTCGAGAACTCGGCCTATCAACTGCTGTTTCAAGAACAGTGAGTTGAAATTCATGAAATGCTGCTGCGACCTCGTCAGTGGGACGATATGGATCACATGTTCGAGCAAGCTTTTGTTCTGAATCAAAACCTTCTGATTTACGGAAAACATCTGGAACTCTAGAAACTCTATTTTTGTCCATCAACTTTAATTGCAGTGAAGCATTAAATGAAAGGTGTTCCACATTTGGTTCGTTTGTCATAAATGCGTCGGTTCTCAACTTCACTGTTTCGGATTTCTCATTTTCTTGTTGATACCATGTATTCTCAACTACTGCGGGGCCTCCAGCAATATTAAAGCCGTCAAAAGAAGACTGATTTGGCGGATCAATAGCTCCACCAGGAGCGAATGGGTCGAATTTCAAACACTGTTCTTCTGATCCAGAGGCTGTCAAAGCCTCTGCGTGTGGACAGTCTGCTGTACCCTGTAACTTTTCCGCACTATAGGCATCAGTTGATGTCATAAATGAAGAGCTTTCTTTGGATTCATGCTCCTGTACGTGAGCATAATTTTGCTTCTCGGTCAAATAAGAGGTGAAAAACGCAACCTGTGGATTGCTTTCAATCGCGTTCTATGTCAGTTCAAATGACGTCGCATCAACTCTTTCGTTTAAGTCGTGATGGTAAGAATTCTCCGTGATCGGAACTAGTGATTTGTCTAACGGCGAGCCTTCTTCACCTCCAATACTCTTCTCAATGGGTTGCTGAATATACTGACCTACTTTACCTCTGCCCTTTTTACCTCCAGCACTCTTCTCGACGGGTTGATGAACATCCTAACCCACTTCACCGTTGACGAGAGCACCTTTATTCCGGTCAAATATTATACCTTGCTACTTCGAAACTACCGGGGATAGAAACGAGGAGTTTGTCATTACCACTTCCGTCTCATCAGGGTAACCTCCAATTTGATCCCATCCCTCTCAGATTTCATCATCGTTGCCAGAGATCTCCTCAAACAGAACTGAGTCTCACTGCTCTGCGTTCTCAGCTGGGACACTGAAGAACGCTTCATCTACAGCCATGTTGTCAAGATTACTCGAAGGCGCGCGTTCCCGCACGTCAGGCATAGTTTGGCTATAGTCCGAGGGATCATGACTTTCTGATGATATATTCCATGGCTTGTCTTCCTTCCGCTCCCCTATTGAACCATTGATGACACGACTATCCGGTATAGGGACATCCTGCGCAGTATTCCATTCTCTCCATATATCAGACACTTTCCTGGTTCTGATTATCATTACCGGGCTTTTGCAGGCTCGCATTCCACGTCGCGGGACCAGGAGGTACCGGCTCTGTCGTGATATCTACAGCATATTGTGTGCTGCCCTCTTGAATTTCATCTGGAGCAACGCACAATGTTTTGTTGCTAACATTTGCTTCTGATTGTAGTCCTTATGCCTCCGCCAAAAACATGTTATCCGCTCCTGGATTATCTGGTTGTGGCATTTCTGATTTGACCTCTACCGCTGACGTAGCATTTATAATCATCATCAGTAACTTTTTTGCTCGTCCTGCAGTCAAGTGGCAGGCTGCGACGGAGAGTTGACGGAGCGCGCCCCTGGAATTGAGCCGAAACTAACTATTTTTTTACGACGGAGCAACCCGCCACATTGATTGCCGTACTGCAACCAGAACTTTTCGGAAGAAGGATGTCGTGAGCAGAGTCAGAACCTTCCGCCGCAATGAGTCCAGTTCTCTCTTCGGAACATTTCGCGCACAACTACATGCTCTATCAGAAGAGAAAGCTTTCGTGATACGCACTACATCGGCAACGAGCTCTAACAATTGTACTTGTCCCATTGACAGCAATTTCGCGTTCTGTGTGCATTTACGTTTTCAATAAAGCTTTCAATCTCTTGCTCTTATCCCATGCTGCCATATCACGCAGCACCTTGTAATCATTCTTAAGACCCGGTAGTTCACACTAAACAGAGAGCGATGGCTTAACGATCCATCCATAAATATGTCACGCCTCAAGCCTGGCAGTTCCGCGAACCCACCACAGCTAAAGTCATGTTGTTAGCCCATACATTTTGCCAAATGTCTATCTTCTCTGCACAACGTGTTGCTCAGTACGAAATGCTACACAACCATTTGGGTCTCTAGAACATTGATCGCGCTCAAATCAAGTTCTGCAACAACCTTGAATCGTCCCCATTTAAATGATGGCCCACCAGAAATATCTTCAGATAGACCATACAGGTTAGCAGTCTTCGCATACTTTTCCTGAATTAAGATTGTAAACTTTGCCCAGTAGGGCTCGTGCGACAAACGATATTCCCTTCGTTCGATCTTTGCAATCCCTTCAAGAGCCTTGAGTACCTATTACGAAACAATTAGAAAGCGAAGCCATGAATTTAAACAGTTAGAAGCCCATTTCCTGCCCTTTGTAACCACGAAAACCTACCTTCAGAACCATAGAGCCGATCGTGTACATATTGACCTGTAGCGTATCTCCAACCTTCCGAGCAGGAATAGTTTCAGACAGATTAGCATTTGGAAACATCTCTTGCAGCATATCCCTTGCCAACAGCGCAGTGCTCAACGCCGCAGATTGCCCTCCTAACCACGCATTGTACCAAGCATTCTCATAGGCTTCCTCCATCAAAATATGTTCATTGTCAAGCAAATTCTTCGCTGCCGTTCTCTTATCGTCTTCGCTGCTCACGTGAGACCCAATCTCGGCCAAATAGTTATACTTTTGCACAATAGTGCCCAAAAAAGAGTCAACCATTGCAATGTGACATACAAAACTGTCAGTGACCGGAGGTTGTAGATATTGCCATGTAGAATTAAACGGACAAGCTCACCAGTTTATCTGGAATTGCGTCTTGTGCTCTATTCATTCCAGTTGCGATGAATGAACCAACTCTTTGCTTCGTCTCCTTCTTGTTCTTTCTCTGTGACAAGAACTCCCCCAAGAACCTCTGCATATGCGAATCGGTGCATAGAGGTTGTAAGACATACGCAGCCGCTTGAACCACCAGCTCTGAGTCTTCTGAAGCACTTGCACTCGACGCCCCAAAGAGACGTGAACCCTTGTTGGCATGTAAGAATTCTAGACAAATGTAGTATTTCACGTACTCCTAATATCAGAGAATGTTGGTGTCAGATTAGAGTAGAACAGTACACGTGATTCTTTTTGTAAGGCAGCCACTGGATGCCCATACGTACCCGTGCTGCTTTCGACTTCTTTGAATTTTTTCGTAGAAAGGTAAGAGATATTAGAATCAAGATAATAAAGATTAGAAGAAGCATAACTTACCGATTTAATGTCCAGGAATGTGTTGTGCGTCATGCGTTCCCCTGTGACATGCTGTCGCACCAGTTGCAGCTCCTGAAGTAGCGATTGTTTCCATTCTTTGCTGGCAGCCCTTTCATCGTCCTTTGATTTTATTTTCTCGTTGGGACGGACTTCCAGCTCGTGTCTTTCAGCTTCCTATCTTTGTACGGTTGCAGTGTGCATTTTTTTAATTCAGAGCGTATAGACGCCAATTCTTCTTTTAACCCAATGCATTGACAACCGAAACTGTCTCGTATATCTGGCACTCGAGCTCCTCTAACATCCTCAGCCGCAGTGTGTCATCTCCTTTCTGGCTTTCGCTGCTTTGCAAGAAGGGACGATTCTGCAGCTCTCTGGGAAGGTTTCCGTTTCCTCTTTGACTGGGCAGTACAAGTACCAGCCCTACCACTTTGTTCTCTTCTATTACGGCCCTGGTGGCCTCTGTTAAGTGGAGGAGCTCTTCCGGGACAAACGTCATCTGCATCAGAGTTCATGAGCAGATAGGGAAAGCGTTCAACACAAAGGGATAGCTGAAAAATCTGTGAGTGTCGAGTGTCCGTGACTCTGCAAGAAAAGCGTCTGCCGCATTATGAGTACATCTACACCCGTTCGTATGAGCAAAGGTAACGTTGTACCCAGAAGCTGAAATGAAGACTACGAAACGAAACCTGTACAAAACTGATGAAACGAAACAGATTGGGAAAAAATCCTTGGGGTGATACAGATGCCATATGACAAACGAGGAGACTTCGACAGAACTCTGCTCTTGATTAATTTTTGGCAACTCAGGAACATCCTTCAGAGGAAACCATGGGAGCTTTTATATTTCATATATGCTTCAAATATTTTCGTGAAATAGTCAGACTTCATAGTCACATCATTAAAACGCACAAACTAGCGAGACCTTTCAACAGAACCCATTCAAATAAGGCAATTTCTTCGAATGAAGCGGTGCAACATCAGTCGATAACGCGAAAAGAACAAAGTATCCCTGCAAAACAACTATGTGTTATTAATAACCTGGAGCAACACTCGATGCCACAAACTTGTGACTAAGAATATGCAGGATCGGAATATGGTGCTCTTGAATCAACGTACCATGGCAACGCGACTCAAGAGTTGAATATGGGCATTGCTTGGGATGTATGGAGGTTCTACGAGGGTTTTGGTGACTCCTCGCGTTTGCTTTTCCCAGAGGTATCAAATAGGTTTCTAGATCTGACTTCTTCCTATCCTTCTGTTCAAGATTTGGTTTCGCATTGCATGCAGAACTCCATGAGTCTGAACAAAGCCAAAGCACTCTTCCACCTTGTGAGAAGTATTGAACGACACTCTCCGTGCCAATATCGGTATATAAGCAAACAATTTAAAGAAAGAGAACAGTTTGTGAAGTACCTTGAGAACATTCGTCGTCATGTGGTACACCGAGAGGGATGGAGAAAGGCAATCATCAAAACAAACATTGGAACAAATAAGACGGGGGTATTCCGTTCTGTTCTTGAGTTGATGATGACGGTCCTACAGAACGCTGAAGGAGTTAGCTCAATTGTTCCTTTTCAGAGGACAGTAGAGAATGGTGAAAGGGTTTTCAGCGCTCCATGGGACAGCGCTTCATTCGAGGAGTACACTACAGAGCTTTCAAGGACAAAACAAAGTCAGAAAGCCATTATCTGTGTCGAATAGTATTTTGATGGACATATTCTTTCCGCATCTGGTTCGCAATCAGCCAGCAACGTCCGAGTGAGGTTTTCCATCATAGCCGGAGAGTCTAAAAACTGGTACGATGTGGGTATTGCGCCCTGGGTAGATGATGGCAACAGACAGTTCAGCGAAGCACAACTTCGAGACGAACGAGATATGCTGATGCAAAGATTCCACTTCGCCTTATTCCAAGACTTTGTTAGGACGTCCCACATTGGGGTGATGGTTGACAAGATAATGGTATATCCCAGGCTTCTTGCACATGTCGAAGACCAGAAACAAGAGAGACAATCTCTGTCCTTGAGGAGCGCGGGATCGTCACATGACTGCACACCGTGCTTAAAACCATTCCGGTTCCAGATTAAAAGGAAGCCAGAATCTTCATCCGAATTAGCAACTATAGCAGTCCTGACTGAATTACGGTTTGACAATTTGGATTCCAAACAGGGGCTCTACTCCAAGGATCAGCATCAGATCAAAGAGGAACTTGAAGAGGCCAAAGCGTTGATGAGAAAGTAGATGAATAGCCTTCAAATGAACAAGATGAAAGCTCCTCAGAGAAGCTTGAACAAGACTGTGAGTGCCCAGCTTTTGGTCTCAGGGTACGACATGACATATACGGACTTTTGCTCTTCTCTTGAGGCAAAGAGGTTCTTGCATGAAACCAGTGCAACCAATCTCCCTCCTGCAGCAGCAGCAATAGACGGACTTGGCAGTCCAACGTATAGATTGTATCGGTCTGTGCCACTAGACAAACTACACGTAGTTGGGCATGGAATCGTGAGACATATCTGTGACGATGCATACAAGTGTTTCTTGCATGATTCAGAATACCGAGGCATCCCAAGATCCACGCTGATCAACATAGCCAATCAACGCATGATGGACATTTCGAAAGCCGCAAAAGTGCCTTGCAAGCCTCCTTTTTTGCTTCATGAAGCACAAAAACAAGCGGGTATGACAGGCTTGACAAGGAGGCTTCAAACCCCATTTCTGTGGGTATGTGTGATGGCAGTCTCACTTGACACCTGTCCAGATCAGGAGCCACTGCTGCAGCCTTGCTTGAAGGTAGACTACATGCAAAGAGTTTTGATGGGAGTGAACGAATTCGGTGAAAAAGATTACCACACAGAACAAGAGATAAAACATATACAGAATGCGTGCTTCGACACAGCAGCACAAATTTCCAGAGCCGTCCACTGCCAAAGTAACACAAAGTTGCATCGAGTGATGTACCACGTAGCAGATCACTTAAGAGATTACGGGTGCATCAGACGTGGGGAAACAGATGAGAATGAATCGAAACATAAAGAGACAAAAGTGGCGTACTGGGCAACAAACAAAAGACTCAACACTCTTGGCCCCCAGCTTCTGAATGTCCGAGTAGTGATTGACAGAAACGAAGAACATACAATGGATGAAGCATCGTGTAGTGCTATAAAAGAAACTGGTTTGAATGAATCCGAACAGAAGGTGGTAGATGAGACTGAGACTGTTGCAAACATTATGGATAAAGCACTGCCATTGTTCTGCGATCTGAAGAATATCGATGAAAACATGAACAAAATACTGCAATTTTCTTCACTCCAAGGACGATTGACTGGAATGAAATCAGTTACATTCGAGGCTCAGTTTGAGTGGAACTGTGCAAAACGAATGAATCAAACGCTTTTTGTGGAGAAAGAGTGTATGGTGCAAGCAATAGGCATGATGCGGTAGTCTATGAAAGAAATGGAAGGTTAACGTACGGGGTTATGCAGTCATTGTATAAGCTGGACGGAATGCAAAACGCGCAAATTTGCCTTGTTCGGAGATTGAAACGGGTTGGACCAGAACCAGAAAATGTAGAAGTAGTAAGAAAATACGGAATGCATCGTTTCAGGTATTATGTACATTCGAACAAGATTGGCTTTGAAGTTGTCTCTCGATTCTGCCTGAAAAGGCTTGCTGCTGTCGTGTTTGATCCCTTTGTTTTGCGTTGGTTGTATGGGAGTTATACGCGGTTAAGTTGCATTTCATGCGATTCTTTGGAGGACCATTTCTTTTTTGAGGTGAAGGGCTACAAGTTCACTTCATTTGAGGAGCAAAGTTGTGACTAGAGAGGCTGCGAGGAGTTGACGAAGCAGCTGGGTGGCGTTGCTAGCTCTAGCTTTCTCTGCTTGTGGGCGCCTCAAAATTGGCGATGCAGATTTCTGTTTGTGCTGGAGTGCCCAGTGCTTTATTTGAAAGATTTAAAAAATGCTTTTGAACTTCGATACCTTTGTATCCAGATCGCAATCTGCCTCCACCTCGCCCAAGCTGATACACATTTGGTACGTGTCGTTGGGCATCGGAACAAACCGTACCCATTGGACGCCAAAACTCTTCCATCGGTAATGGAAAAAAATTCGTGATGATGTTTTTCTCTGGCTTTTGGATGAAATGATGCTGTCCCTGCTTTGGGATTCCGATATTTGGCTGTGCTGAAGCTAAGATGTCACCAAAATCCCCCCATTGCTCCCAATCCCCTTCATTATCATCCTGTTTCTTGTTGTTCGTTAGAGTCCCAAGAGCTATGGCTGTGGAATCGAATATCACATCTTCTCCTTTAGCTTTTTCCTGTGCTGTCACAGGCTCTTCTTCCCTTCGCAAGCTTAGCACTCCATTAACGTTTCTATCATGTGCAGGAGGTTCGAAGAACGGAGGCGCAGGTCTAAAACATGTGCTGTGAGTTTCTTCTCACGTGCTCTTGCTAGTTTGTTCGAGACTATGCCCGAGCGCGGCATCAAACTCTTCGTCCACCTTATTTGTTGAGTTGTGTCAACAGGAATTGAACTTGATGAGGACTTAGGAATTAGATTTTTGCCATCTTCTAGAAACTCTTCGGGACATTCAGAAATGTACGTGAGTTGCGTTTCCGAAACCATCTCCTCTGGCAAATTCTTCTTACGTACTGTAGGCGACGTCTCTTGGTTCTGTGGGGCAATTGTCTCTTCAAAATCATCCCATTTTGCCCAATCATCTTCGCTAGGTTCTGCACCAAAGTCTTGAATATCAAAACTACCCAATTCCTGTCCCGCTGAGTCCACATTAACATCAAAGCATGCCAAATCAGGTTCGACAGGCTTCGGACATCCTTGCGTCGGGTTCTTTCTTCTTCGGGACAGAACACTGTCTCTCACCCTACGGCACAGCCTCAGTTTCTTCTGGTTTAAAAACTTGATGCTTTACAACGTCTCCAAGTATTGGTGTCGTTTTATGCTCACAAGTAGTGGAAGAATTCGTCTTAAAAGGAAGCTGGGCATCATGGATCGCGAGATATTCACAAGATTTACACTAATACGACACATCTACATCATCGTATCACCATGAAGTAAACCAAAGACTTAATATATTTAGATTTTCAGACATCTTCCCTCACGCTTGTTCTAGATATGAAGTCAATTCTGCACCATCAACAAGCGGTAGTGTTGCGTCGTGTACATCCTCCCAATCCAGGTCGTTCTCAATCTCATCGACATCGGGTACGTCTCCGTCATGAAATCCGGCCTAGCCAGCTACATCCTGCTCTTCCACTTCATTGTAGAAATGCGGTTGTTCGAACCAACCATGATCAAAAGGAGGACGTAGAGCTGTTTTCTTTGTCCCGTGGTAGAAACCGCTATTAAATGCGCAAAACGTCATCCGCTTCACCTTCTGGGGGTACAGACGGTTGCAAATAGGCGTACGAATTCCGGCCAGAAGGCTGAAGCTTCTTTTTACTGAGGAAGAAGATGTGCTTACGCCAGCGTCGCACAAGATCGATAAATTTTTAGGCCTGGAAGAAAATTTAATAGGTCTTCTCTCGGTCTGTTGCAAACGTGACCCAGAATGCCACACGCAGGACAGAACTCAAACTATTCAACGTGTGATTGAATACAATCGGATGCATTCGGGAATGCAAAGGCTTACCACTCGTTGTCACCCAGTGCTTGGTAAGTCATTAGTGTTGCAATAACTTACCAAAAGTGTCTTACCAGTTCGTCGGTTTCCAAAATTTTCATATTGACTTCGAAACTACACTTCGGCGTCGTTGCTCTCAAACAATAAGTGTGTCGCTCCATTGAGCCGCTCCGTGATAGTGCACTACAAAGTTAATCTAGGCGCAAGCTCTTGATGTTCCCAGCTTCTAAAAACTAATCTTCAACAGTTTTTGCGTGTGTCACTCATCTTTGACGTCGCTTTACAAACCAACTAATGGAGTATGTTTCAACACCCATTTTCCGCATTTAATCATATCTAACATTTTTATCTTGCACTACAGCTATTCAGCGTTACTTTCCCCTACGCCTCTTCATGATCCGCTTTCTGAGGCATTATTAGAAACACCGGAGCCTTTTTCTAATTCTCTGCATATGGAGCTTATCAATTCGATAGTGCGCTTTTTATGGGTGAACGCGCTTCCTATAGATGTCAACCATGCCGCTTTTAAGGCGATCAGCAAGAAGATAACAACGGTTTACGATTGGTTCGAGGACTACCCACTGACAAATTTGCAGCTGCTAGCTGTTGCCCAAAATCAATACAGTGTCATGCTTGGCAATATTCTGAAGCACCTTCGCCGTGTGACAACCGAGCGAACCTCGCACGACATTACAATTTTTATTCATTGCATCTATCTTTCTGAGGGCAGAGTTGTTTTTAATCTGGTTTTGAATCTTGATGAGGATGGAACGTTTATCGTGTATCTTGGCTCACTGACAGTTTTCTTCAACGAAATTTCGTACAACGTCTTCGCGGAACGTTTGAGGTCTGTGATTGAAGAATATGTCAAACTCGAGAGTGTCACTTATTTTAGTGGAAATTCTTTTGTTTGTAACGATTTATTGAACTTGTTTTGCTCGAAGTACGACATTGTGGGAAAATTTTATCAAGAACTAACCTCCGTTTTGGATTTCTTACTTTTAGAGAATATCTCAAACACCACTGTGAAGATTGAGAGGAATCATGTACCTGTGCAATTGCGCAAGCTTTATCTCTTCGGCGTTTGGAACTTAACCATTAAGTATCCAAAAACTTGGGGTCGTCACCATTGTGGGAGGCATCCTATTTTGAACTCGGTAAGTAATGTTTCTTCCGTAATGTACGAATCATTACTAACGGTTTTTTAACGATGCCAGTTTACTGGTCAACAGGGCAAGGAGGAGAAATGATTGATCATGTTGATACCTTGGTTCTTTACTTAATGTGAAGTAAAGACCAGATCTGGTAAGGGGTACCCTTTAGACTTCAATCTCGATCAAATTACTACCTCCTTTCGTACAACTATCCGCCAACGCTCGCCTATGATCGTTTACATGATTGAGAAGAAAAATTGCGGTGTTGTGGTCAAACGAGCGTTGCGTGATATTGTCGCCGAAGGCCGCAGTGCGACTATAGCTGCTGTATCGAGGATTGACCCAATTTTGAAAACTGCTTCAAACGGTACTTCCAACTCCTCATCTGAAACGCGAACCCCTTTCAATCGAAAGCTCACTGACATGATCAACGCTAACTTAGATTCCAGTCAGAACCATAGCGTCGTCACGAGTGGCTTTGATGATGCGATTCAAGGGGATGGTGTTGGGCCGTTTTTGAAGCGGATAAGAGGGATCATTGGCACTGACGTGCGAAACATGGTCAGACAATGGGCATCACATCCCAGAATTCTGAGGCTTATTGAAAGCTTTGTCAGACATTAAGGTTTTCAAACTTTCGAAGCGAGATATAGCGGAAAGAGGGGCCACTGCAACATCCATAATAGATTGCGGGAGAGAATTGAACTACTAAGACTCCTTCGGAGCAATGATGAGCAGGCGTATCTGAAGCTGCTGAAGAATACCAAGAACGAACCCTTGCTGCAGTTCGTGCGGCAGACGGACAGCTACCTCATGTGAATCTGTGCTCAAGTCGAGCGGGAGCGCGAAAGATCCGAAGGTACAGATGATATTGGTCGCTAAAATACGTTTAATGAAGAGTTGCGAGACAGGGATGCAGTCTTTATTGATGGGATGAAGCGGAGGCGCGACTTATACTATACTGTTACACACTCTGTGCAGGAGGAGGGGCGACAACCATCCATAATGGTGCATGGTACACTGAAGGCTCACCAAGTCGAAGGGCTTAAATGGATGGTGTCCTTGTACAACAATAACTTAAACGGCATTCTCGGCGACGAAATGGGACTCGGAAAGACTATCCAGACCATGTCTCTTATTACGTATCTAGTCGAGAACAAGAAGAACGGTGGTCCATTTCTAGATATTGTCCCACTTACCACAATGGGAAACTGGGTTCTTGAACTAGACTTGTGGCCTCCATCCTTGACTAAAGTCGTGTACAGGGAAGACAAATCCACTAGAAAGAACATTCAGCAGGCCCAAATGGCAAGCTGTGATTACAACGTGGTCCTCACCATGTATGAGTTCACAGTGAAAGACCAGAATATTCTCAGTCCGATATACTGGCAGTACATCGTTATTGACGAGGGACACCGAATGGAAACGCCAATTGAAAGCTGGCGATGACCCTTGGTGTCAAACGCAAATCTCGCAACCGACTACTTCTTACTGGTACCCCATTGCAGAACAATCTTACAGGACTATGGGCATTGCTCAATTTCCTGTTGCCCACTACTTTTGCCTCCGCTGACACGTTTGAGACATGGTTTTAAGAAGCCGTTTGAAATAACGACTCTTGGAGACTCGGTGGAACTAGGAGAAGAGAAAACCTTGTTGGTTATCACTCGCCTGCACCTGGTTCGTCCACCGTTTCTGCTTCGGAGGCTGAAGGCAGCTGTAGAATCTCAACTTCCGCCAAAGTTGAACACGTTCTTCACTGCGCTATGTCATCATGGCAGAGAGCAATATATCATCAGGTCATGAATCGTATCGGGATAGCAACTCGAAAGTCGAACGGAGTAAGGGTATTTAACAACCTGCTAATGCAGTGCATGAAGGTGTGTAATCACCCTCATCTGTTTTATGACTTTGAATCAATTGCAACTCTTCCTCAAGACTATCTAATCAAAGCCAGTGCGAAGTGTTAGACGTTGTCGGTCTGCCAACCTATTTTGCCGGAATCGTTTTCGATGCCGTGATGAAAATAGGCTACCCTAAGCAATTTGGGAAGGCAAACTCCACAGACGCCACCGCCAATCCAAGTCCTGAAAATGATATGAAGGATGTGGAAGGCAAGCAAAGCGCAGGAGGGCCTTCGAATGTCATTGATAGCATGGTCCATCAGTCACCGCGCAGTGACGGCGGAACGAAATCAGATACGACGATGGGTGATGCCGTAGATGGAGATGATAGAGGGAATGAAAGTCGCCAGCTTAATGGCTTTCACAGCGTTTCGCAAGCTAATGAAACAAATTCTGGAATGTCTGCTGCAACGGACAGTTTGAATGCCACGAGTCCCATGAATGAAATGACTAAGGACTATGTTACGGAAGAACAGTTCAAATAGTTTTATAACACTGCTTGTGCCGGGTATTCGAAGGAGACGAGGATCTTCTCGGTCCTTCGCGACCCTGGGGCGGATCGTGATTATTTGATCCAGAGCGATTTCAAACCGTTGCTACGCGCGCTGTTGATGTGTCATCAAGGTCTAACGTTCTTGCACGCAACACCTGAATTTCAGCAAAGATACAGTGAAACCGTGATTGAGAGAATCTACTTTGGGTGCACTCGGCAACATAATGGACGATTGACGCTTCAAGATATCCGGAGATCGAGACTCCTGGAAATTCTTCTGGTTGTGGACGAGGAAGAGGACATAAATCGGGAACGAAAGTTTTTCAGCTACGAGCATTTCTACCTGCTCTACTGCAGGTTCTGGAAGTTACACGCGAACCATGATCTGCAAATAGACCGAGAAGATTTAATGCGATATGGTAGCCATTCTCTGACGTCTCGTATTGTTGAGCGCATTTTTGGTGGATACGCGCGTCCCCTCGATTCCCCAGAAAACCCTGGGTTCACTTCATACACAGATTTCATCTGGTTCTGTCTGAGTGAAGAAGACAAAACAAGTGACACAGCCATCGATTACTGGTTCGATGTATTGATATGGATGGCGATGGCCTGATAACTATGTATGATATGGAGTTTTTCTGCAAAGAACAGCTTCATCGCATGGAATGCTTCGGTCATGAGCCCGTACCGATCACAGATATCTTGTGTCAACTGCTCGACATGATCAAACCCAATGTACGACCACCTGTGATTAGGAGGAAGGATCTCAAACGGTGTCGCCTAGCCGGTAGCTTTTCAACGTTTTGTTCAACCTCAAAAAGTTTTTCGCCATTGAGGCTAGGGATCCATTGCAAATAAGACAAGAACATGCGACCCCAGAGCTCATTGACTTGGACCGCTTTCCTTCGTTGGAATACCTTAGGCTAAGTGAAGAGGAAGAAGAAGGGGAAGAAGAATCTTGGGAAGAAGTCGGCGACGTTGCGAATCCACTAATGGCTGGCGAGGACCCATTCTAAGCTTAGCATCGGCCTGAGCAAGAAATGCCAAGCTCTTTGCTCTCTGCAGATTAAGGTGGCAGGTCATAGGAAGTCAAAATTCTTTTCGTGAACGTCTGAGCCTGTGAACACTGAGAGCAGAGTAGCTGAAGCTCTAATTTTCTGCATTTAATCTAAGGATCACTCCCACTCCAATGCGTGTGATGAAGTTATCATTTCGGATGATAGGGGGAAAGGTTGTTATTGTTATATTCATATGACCCACAGCAGTAGACGTGGAAGTCAAGGGCGCTTGCTGTCCAGTGTTAGCATTGTGTGATAGGAACTTGAACTGGTTTATCTCCGCTTGCTTGGCCCTTAGTCATACTGTAGACCATTATAGTGCTTGAGCGTAATCCCACAAGCTTCAAAAATTGTTGCAAGCTCTGTTGAAGCTTGTTTTGCATCTTGGAAGAGGACGGCTGCAAGGTAGCCGGCTTCTAGAGCACCATCACAATTTCGCTGTCTATCTTCTAAGATGAGGGATGCACACCGGCTTTGTCTGCAACTCGCTTGTATGCTGCCACGTCTGGCTTTCTGATACCTTCGTTTCCACTTACAAACGTCCATCGTGCTCCGTAGCGAGCGTTGAGCTGAGTGGCTTCCTCAACCAAATGGCCCCATGCAGGGTAATTGCTACACAGATGCACCTGAACATCTCCTTCTCTCAATGTGTTGAGTAAAACGTCTGTACCCGTAATCTGGCGATAAGCTTGCCTGAGAAATGTCTTGAAGTGGAGTATGTTCACGATGCGCTCGTCCTTGAAGAAGGTGCTTGCTAGTTGGTTTTCGTCGATGAGACCGAGCTCGAAGTTTACCCATACGTCGGGGGTCTTCGCGCCGACGAAGATCAAAAAAGCTCCGCCACCCACCCCTGAAATGGAAGCAGAGAATGCTGCAAAGGAAGCAGCAGAGCGCAAGTTCTTTATTCATCGACAGAAAATAACTGGTAACAATGCTAACAAAGATGGTGCTTCGGAAAGCGGTAGAAAACCTGACTTTTCTATTCCTTCGTGGATAAGATTCAATACTCTTACTCATTTTGATTTCGAAACATGTTTCTAACCAACACATTCTAGTCGCTTTTACATTACGTCTTGATGAATTAGGTTCTGTATTCCGGCGTTGCTTTGCATGAGATTCGAAGTCGAAAAGCTCGTCAACGTTCTTGTTTTGGATTCAACTGTGGTTCTTCTAATGGTTGAGAGCTTTGGGGCTCTTCTGTAATCAATACAGGGTTCTCACGACTGTTGACAAAGAAGGTTCTTGCCAAGAAACGAAAGTTACCACGCCGTACGGAACGGTTTCCAGCAATGGGTTCGATTTGTGGCTCTTCGGGAGAGAAGGACGGTTGGAAAGCACATGGGAAGATGCCAAGAAAGCACTAGCAAGTCGCGAACTTAATTTCACTGAAACTGCGCGTGCGGGAACCAAACATGGAATTGGGATGAAGCTTTGACTTGCCGGCCAGCGGCATTATCACGGCTCGAATGAGTCGGCTGCAACGATGGTGCCCTTTCTGTTCCAAAGACTTTCTTCTCGAGAAGCATGGGACTGAAGATCCACTGTTTTATTCAACCTTTTAGAGGGATGGCTTTTCCATCCCGGTTTTGTCTCGAACGTTTAGATTCCCGTAGGTCGAACATGGGCATGTAAGATCACGATGTCATCCGCAAACCTAACTAATCGTTGTAAAGAATACTATTTGTTGACATACCCCACTAACTATAAAGTCCAGATCATATTCCCCTGCAGTGGACCCTGAAGGATTAGCTAGAGTGCCAGTTGACCCGATTGATCACGGTTTTCCAGACGACAGCTGATCTTGGGAAGAATGTGGCATCCGCAAATGACGACGCACCAACTATGCAACCGTTTTCTACAGCGAGTTATCGACCACGGAGGCATCTCAGACACCGACTATGATGAATGGTGTTGCGATTTATTTCGGCAACGGTTCGGCCATGTTCACCGGCGCCAACTTGGTTGCCGTCGGTGCTGACAACGACTCTGGTCCCGCTGGAGCTTCTGGTGAGGACCTCGAAGTCGCTGCTGATGACCCTTTTGCTGCCGGCCGTCGTCGTCTCCTGGTATCGTGGCGTGTGGTGCCCGTACTGCAAAGCCACGCTCGACTCGCTCATACTCGCCAACGACCACATCAAGGCGCTGGGCGCCAAGCTGGTCACCATCTCAGCGCAGACGACCGACGAGAGCGAGGAGATGATCATGGAGATGGGGCTGCTATTCCATGTGCTCAGCGACGACGGCTTCAAGGTCGCGGACAAGTACGGAATTGCATTCACTGCCACGGATGGCATCAAGAACTTGTACAAAGACTTTGGCGTGGACTTGGGCGCCATTAGCGGCAACGAGGGGAGACAAAAGGCCTGTCATATGGAGCGGTGGCGTGCAGCTGGAGAAAAGGCTGCAACGACTTTGAAAGCATCTGGTTGTTGGAGAGCATCACAGACAGGGATTGGGAGTTTTGTAGGGAAGCGCGAGTGCGGTCGGCGCGAGTGGCAAGGGACCCTCCAACGTTCCGTCCGCTCTCTACGAGCAGCAGCACAGCGCTTTTCACTAACAGCAACAGCCACAACAATGCCCTCAACCGCCCCCCCAACCCACCACCGAGCCCTCCCCCCTGCCTCCTCCGCCGGTGCAAAATCTTCGTCCTAGTGCCATTCAAAGAAGAGAATGATCGTTCGAAAACCGAAGCAACCCATCATCTGGTAATGATGCTTGCTGTGGCGGGAGAGAACGCGCGAGCTATCTTCCGAAACGGTGGCGGAAGGCGGCGATGGCGGCGCGTCTTGCGTCAGGTCGCTGCCGGGAATTCCAGTTGGGACGGAATATAGGTTGCACAGCGGCGGGGAGATTATACAGCCATTCGAAATATGGCGCACAAGCCTTGTGCGAACCTGCGGCTCTCAAGATCGACGTGCTTTAGCCCTAAAATAATCCCCCGAGCTTCCGATGGGGGCGTAAAGGAACGTCGGTCCGTCGTGCATTCAGCGCCTGAAACTGGCGCAGTGTGGCCGTGGCTGTGAATTCCAAACTGTGCAGCACTTTGCATCGTTTGTCTCTCTGTCTCGCTCCTTTCAACAGACCCATCCCCAGTATCAAGTTCCGCACCGTTTGGTTATGTCATCCAATAACGCTCAGCAGCAGGAGTCGTTTTAGTCAACGTCTCGCAAAGTTGGTCGCAAGAGAGCCTGGTGGCCTACTGAGTGCTTTGCTCTGCAGTCCAGCGACGATAGCCTCTCTTCACCGGACAATCTCTATACAACCTGCGATGGGTGTCGCTGGCAAACTAAGGCAGCGACACCTAACGCCACGCAGTTAGGCCAGCACTTGTTACAGTGTTCCTTCACGTCGCCAGCTACCCTCTCCCGGCTTCTTAAGACCCCGTCGCTACTGTGCGCCTACCGCGAACTTGGAAGTGCTTCTGAATGCTTCGGGATCCCAGCAACTCCCTCCAAACGAGCCCGCCAAGAAGACGTTCGTGCGGGACCGAGCCAGTGGACAAACGTGATGCCATCAACCAACGCCGGGATGGGGTCCACACAGCGTCGGTCTGCAGTGGAGAGTCAGCAAGCAAGGTTGTACAGGCTGAGAAGTCGCATGACAGACCTATTAACTCTTTTCGTCGTCAACCATATGCTCCCATTCTCGGTTCTCAGTCGCAGAGAAGGTGAGAATGAGCTGTAGGAACTTGTCAAGCTTCTGGATCCTGGGGTTGCTGAAGAATTTCCAAGCATATCTCGGATGGCTGCAAAGAATCTGCAGGGTTTGTGTGAGAAGAAGCTCATTTCTTTCAAAGCTGAAACTGCGGCTTCATTGCGACAGACGTATGGAACTCTTATTTTTGATGGATGGACGGATGCAAGCTCCGAGAATGTCGTTAATGTTCTTTTATGCATCACCGGTGTGGACAGGTCAAGGAAGACATACTTTCTACGATCTATATATACTGGATCACAGAGCTGTGATTCTACGCTCTACGCCAATGTTGTAGATTCTGCCTTTGCAGAATTCGGTAACATCAAACGCATATGTGCGGTAGTCAGCGACAATGCGAGTTCTTGTGTCAAGGCGAAAGAGGAGTTGGCTAAGAGATACAACCACATTAATTCAAGTCAGGACCAGACTCATGTTGCCAATCTTGTGATGCAGGATGAGGGAGAGCTGCCTTGGGTCAAAGATATTTTGAATACGGTGGGAGCTGTCGTGAACGACTTGCGCAAACATTCTAAACTTTATTTTCGATTCAAGCAGCTGAAAGAGCAGTACAACAGGAATCTTCTTAATGCAGGATACACAACATCAACCCGAGAGCTGGACGAGTATGGTAGAGTTTTGCCGCTTCGCACTGCAATTCTACCTATGCGAATGGCACCCACTGGCTTTGCGAGTGCAGAGGGTATGCTTCATTCGTTTATAAGGGGAAGGCCTGTTTATCAGAGTCTTGTACAGTGTCTTGACTTTCGCACAACGCTGTACGGGGGCAGAAGAGACAACAGGCGTGATGCTTTTGAGGCCACTGTCAAAGACAGTACGGTTTATGACAGGTGTCTAGACATATACAATGTGTTTCGGCTTTTCAGGCAATATCTTCGTATATTCGATGATGACAGTTCGGTCATATCCGAGGTGTATCCAGCCACTAAGCAGCTCAAACAGCAGCTACTGGCTCTTCCTGTAACCCCGTTTTTTACACAAGAACGAAAAGATGGCGTGCTAACTGCCCTACGCGGACGACTGAATGGTGGATCGAGAAAAATACCTCTACTTACTTCTATTCATTATGTCACGTATTTATTGGATATCCGCAGCGTGAACGATGCATTTTCCCCTCACAATGCCAAAATTCTAAAGCATCTTCGCTCTTACGTGGTATCAGAGGCTTTTCCGCAGACACAAAAGCTTCCTAGCTCCGGAGGGGAAGACGCAGCAGTTACAAAACTATTGGAAGAGTTCTCATTTGTGCGTCTTTCTTGGAAGTCTCAAGCCGACAACCCGAGTGAGCGCGAGGTTTTAATGGCGTTTAGGAATATACCTATTGTATACTGGATGCAGTACGACGAGAGACCTTGGTTAAAGGACTTTGCTCTCCGCTTATTGTCGGTGAGTCGTCCTCTTCCAGCGTAGAAAGAAGTTTTAGCCTGCAAGGAAGAATAAGAACTCCGACCCGGAACCGACTTCATCTGGTTAAAGTAGAGGAGATGATCTTTTGTGCGTTCAATCGCGCTTTGACATCTCGACGGAGACGCAATCTAGGCACAGTAGCAAGAACGCAAGCCATGAATTTGGCTTTACATGAAGTTCCATCAGGCTCAGGAGGAAACTTGGTGGACTCTGTGTCCTATTTCGATATAGGAAATAACGCAGAGGTGGAAGATGAGGACGTTAGCAACGAGAAAGACCTTTTAGAATGGGAAAATGTAGAGGAAGACAAAGGAGAACTCCCGGAGGCTGGGGTAATGCGTTCTTTTATTGAGTAGGTTGGTGTGATGAAATCATCTTGCTGATGAAAGAAAAGCATTCAATGTCCAACAGATACACTTCGTCAACAAAAAGCACTTCAGGTACAAGTTCAGCCTTCCCTTCTTCCCACCATTTGGAAACCTTCATGCCAATCTGTTCGCGTACTGCGCCCTTGACACCACCATTGTCTACTTTACCACCGCCCAGAGCGCTGTCCTCTCGACTTCGGCCAACTAAGCCGGGTCTCACGACGTCACAGCGTTCTCGGACTGCGGCAGCGGCAAGCGTCCCCACGCGCAGCGCAGCGCCGCCACGGTGCAAGAAGTACCGTAGCTGCGATCGCGCATGGCCAATTCGACTGCGAGCAAAACGGCGGGTAGATTGTCGCAGCTGGACGTTTTGCAGCTGTTCAAGATGTGAAGAGAGAGCAGCCACGAGTGGGACGCACGCGCTCTCAGCGTTAAGTTCAACGTCGAGGAGCGCGATCTGATTGACTTGCTCAAGTTCGAGCTCACGTACACGGGCCGTGCCGACAACGATGGACTCATGCGTGGGTACTACAACGCCGATGCAAAGAACACGATCACGCGCTTTGAGAAGGACTAGTAGATCCAGGGTAGTGTGTGACTTGGATGGTTCTATACAAAACTTGCCGTAGCGGCGCAACTCGAAGCGCTTGCTGTGTGCAAACAGCTTGAGAAAACGACGTGGTGGCAAAGTACAAGCATGAAGCGCATGGCAGCCAACAGGCAGCAAGCACAGGTAGCAGCCGCCATAGCAGCCGTGACCGAGCGCGCGTTCGCAGCGTTGGGATACAGCGCAGGGCGCGAGCGAAGGAGCGAGGAGCGACAAGCACTCGAAAACAAAAGCACTCAGTGAACACTTGATATGATACAAAAAGGTCATCGCTTACTGCGGGTCATCGCTTGCAGCGGTAGAGAGCGCTGACAAATGGCGACGACGAGCGTCCACGAAGCTGATTCAGAGCGCGCGCATGCGCTGAACGCAAGGCGTGAAGGTAGGCGGCGCACAGCACGAAGAGCGCGCCGAAGGCCGAATAGTGCGCCAAGGTAGGCGGCCTATTCTCCTGCGACACAACGTTCTCACACGACTCGAGCGCAATGATGCACAGCACCAGGTGAGCAAGAGCGCATTGGGCGAACACAGCAACGTCAAGTGCACGCTCTTCGTTCGCGGCTGCGACTGCGACTGTTGCAGCAGAGGCACGGCGGCGGTGGCGGCAGCACCACGGGCGTTGCGGTTGGAGCACGTGCGCGAGCTAGCAGTACGTCTGAGCAAAGCGTGCACGATAGCAAGCGTCTTTGAGAACTGCGAGCGCTGCGGCTTGGATGCCTTGTGGCGGCGCATGAGCTGCTGGTTCCACTTGGAGATGGAAGGCAGCGCGGCGCGCATAGCCAGCTCGTGGTTCTGCTTGTGCAGGTCGCGGCGCGATTTAAAGTACAGCTCGAAAAGAAGCTCGAACACGGCGTGCATCTCGCCCTGGATGGTGGGCTTTGTGCTCTGCGTGGTGGCAGCGTCGTGGCGCCCCACAGAACATCGCTCACCACCTTCTCCCGCTGGCGCGCGTCGCCACCACGCCCGGCAAACTCGCAAAAGCGCGCATAGCGCGCATCCGTTTCGTTCGGCAGTTTGAGTAGCGGCTTTCTCGGTGGCTCTGGCGGCAACGGCGGTGGCCCGTCGGAAGCGCTGGCGCGCAACGTGACGGCGGGGCGACTGCGCGCGCTGGAGTGTATGGCGGGCAGCAACGGCTGTTGCTGTGGCCGCTGTTGTCTCTTTGGAGGCCGCCGCTGCCGCCGGCTGCCGTCACCTGTCATCAGCCCCGACGCTAGCGTCGTCAGTGCACGACTTGATTTTCTTTCTCCGCCGCTGCCGCTCGTCATACCACATACGCTGTTCTTTTTTGTGCTGCTGCCGCTGTTGCCACGCGCGACGCTACAGCCAGCAACGAGAACGTTGACTGTCTGGCGCCGCCGGCAAGACCTTATCTGATGGGTGCTGAATTTAGGTTTTGATCGCTTGCTCAGGGGCACTGAGTTAGCGCACCGTGGCACCGTGCTACCGTGCCACGGACAGAGCCTTTGTTAGCGGCATTGACTCCGCTCCGGCTCAGCGCACCGTGGCGCACGGTGCGCTGAGCGGAGTCAGTGCCGCTGACGAAGGCTCTCCATAAAGAGTCAGCGCCGCTGACTAAGGCTCTGCATAATTGAAACAGTTTTCTCTCTGCATGCATAACATATGAAAACTACGGAGGTTTTATGATTTCTTTGCAAAGTTAAGGAAAAATGATACAGAGCGCCGTGACAGGCAAAGTTTTTGCACTTTGACCTGTCACAGCGGGGTGGAGGAGAAAATTTTTGTGAGTCGTGCGACGCTGGCTTACGCACAGTATTCGCTTCGCAAAAAACTGTAGAAACGGCATATCTCCATGTCGTATCCAGTATGCAACCTGTATGTTGCGGAATCGGAACAAATTATCGCGCAATGTTTCATCTTCTGCGTCGCTCACCCATGAAAGGCGTTTTAATGTAAAGGCTTGGAAAAGTCGTCGCACCGCTTCCTCCTCACCATCTGCACTGGGGAACTTTTGTGTCAGGGTGAACACGTTGGATCGCACAAACGCCCGCATATGTCGGAAATATGAGGATGGTAGCCCGATATGTCCACTTCGGCACTCCGAGTATCCAGAAAGAAAGTGACGTAATGCAATGAAATCAATAAAGGCAGTTTTCTCCCATTCCCGTTAATTCGATCACGAAACACGTCCAAGACCTCCTCCCTTCTTGTTGCAGTATAATACGAGGTTGTCGGCAGATCTTCTAAATTTTTCTGTAGCTGCTTTGTCACAGGCAGAACTCCTGATATATAAGAGCTCTCGTTATCAAGGAAAGGAAGATAAAGGCGAACCACTCGCAGTATGTGGTACACATCTAGGCATTTGGAGTAAAGAGCATCGTCCGTTACTGCCATTTCAAATAGGG
The DNA here is from genome assembly GCA_030374805.1 of Gracilaria gracilis. Classification (NCBI taxonomy): domain Eukaryota; phylum Rhodophyta; class Florideophyceae; order Gracilariales; family Gracilariaceae; genus Gracilaria; species Gracilaria gracilis. The sequence goes on along the minus strand of JARGSG010000228.1, from coordinate 73,154 downwards.
CCCTCCTGGTGTTATTACGGTTACCAAACAGATTTGCAGCGAGATCAGGACACCCAAAGAGCTTCTTGTAAACTTCCTTCCCACACAAAAATGATTGTACCATACTTTCGGAACTGGAAAACCGTGTGGTCGCTATTTTGACCTGAAAAACAGCCGTTCGAGGCAGGAGTAGACGCCGATAATTATCGTACTCTCTATTCTTCGCATTATAGCCGCTGTTCTTCAAGGAGTTGTTGTGCTACTCTTTCAGCTCTTTAAAGCGAAATTACAACTTTGGGCGATTCCGAAGATCGCTTACAACCTTGGATACAATATCCAACATCTTTTGAATCCAAGCAAAGGCCCCAATGTCTTGCGTTAGCAGGTTGGCCATGTGTGTCTGGTCCTGACACGAGATGAGGAAGTTGAAACTCTGGACCATCTTCTCCTTCGCGCTGACACACACACTTGTGTTATCACTGGTTATGCCTGATATTCCTCTCAAACTCCCAAATTCAGACATGGTGCTTGTGAGAAGCGTAGCGTAGAAATTCGCATCGCACTTCTCCGCACCGGTGTAGATTGATCGCAGAAAGAAAGTTTGCCGGGTGAACTCGATTTCGGTTAATGAGAGCAGCACATTAACCACGCTCTCTGTATTTCCATCCGTCCATCCATCAAAAACTAGTGTTCTGTAGCATTTCTTGAGCGATGAGTTGATCGTTGCCTTAACGTGGCGAAAAACAGAATTGTAGTAAGCGTCCAAAATCTTACTGCCCATCTTTTCGGGGGTTGGTATCTGCTCCTTAAGGGCTGGAGCGGCGAGCTGCAGCATCTCATACGTTTGATTCTCTCCTTCTCTCCGACTGAGAACGTAGAAAGAAAGCATGTGATTCAGTATTGGCGAAGTGAGCAACTCGCAGATTTTGGAACGCTTGTCATAAAGACGTTTGCTCTCAGAGATGTGAGCGTCGCCATCTACACCACCATCCGAAACATCAAATCCCTTGTCAGATATTCCTTGCGAGGTTTCCAACAGATTTCTACGTGTCTATCTCCGCTTCAACATTGGCGTCTGCGGTACACCAAAGCCCATTGATGTGCTTCCGAGCTTCTTGTAATGCTCTGATAAACGCTTCTCGCCCAGCAACCTCTCCTTCACATTCTTAGAAGCTCTAGAGCACTCCAACAGATGTTTTTCGAGCTGCGTCGCGTTCGTTACTGACGCGAAGGATTCGTATGGACAATAGTTGCACGTAGTTTTTGTACGAAATGTCGCACCAGACCCACCAGAAGCGCGCTCTACGGTGTAACAATCCGCCATCCACCAGCTTCGTTTTCAACCCTTTCGTTCGTTCGAAGAGGAACCTTGCGATAAATAGTCCTGGTTGCTTGAAATGCCAGATAAGAACTTAACTTAGGCAGGGTCTTGGAAGTGACAAGAGAGAGATACGGGCACAAGAAAGTAATGTTACTATAGATTATGCTTAAAAAGCGCTTGGGATCGAAATACGCTCAGACGCAGAGATGGTGAAGATTAGTTGCAACAAAACTTGCGCATGCGGTGCTTGCTGTGCAATTAGGCCGAAGACGTAAAGCACCCAAATACTGCGCGCGCTTTTCAATTGGGATGATTGAAACCAGAAAAGATCCAGTGGGGGAACAGAGATCTCCATAGATGCTGAAAAGACAGCTGGGTGTGCGCCACAACCACTCGCTGCAAAGTGCTAGCCAAATCTGAACGGGGAGCGCATGGGTGACTTAGAAACTGTGTTCTGAAACTTTCTTGTCTTCCGGTCAGATTTATAGCGCTTACGGGAGAGTCACTAGCTTCTGCTACGACACAGACGTTGTCAGAGATATTTAATTCAATTCTGGACATGTCTTCCAGCTGTTTTATTATTCACAAGACATTTGAGAATGTCACAGACGGCATTCTTCGTCACATCGGTGACGAAAGAGTCCTTATAATTTTTGCTCAAGATCTATAATTTTTGGATATGGATTTTTCAGGGCCCCAAACTAAGTCGCACCCAAAATTAGGGTGTAATTTAAAAGCACCCAACCTGCCCCACGACCCGTCGCCGCCGCCGTAGCCAGCTCACAGGGGCAGTGGCGCCTGCAAATACAGCAGCACTTGCCGTCGCCTCCTGCCCCCCGCGCCGCCTATCTTTACAACCGCACTGACTGTCAGCGCCGCCGTCGTTGCCGCTAAAAACCTTTTCACCCTCCCCGCCCTTGCTCCCACCGCCGCTCCAGCTACAAACTCGCAGTCGCCCTAATGCATTTACTGGCTACAGAATAGCTGTCACCGCCGCCGTCCTTCCCGCTATCGCCGCCTCCGTCCACCCCAGCTACAACTCGCTGCCGCTGCCGCTCTCTGCGCCGTTACACACTCGCCGTCACCCCGGCTGTCGCCGACGCTCGAAGTCCGTCGTTGAACGGAACGACGCCGTCGCCACACACTCCCAGTCCTCTCCGCGGTTCTCGCCGCTGTCGCGTTCGCTGCCCACTTGTTGTCGCCGCCGCCGTCGCCGCCCCTACATACTCGCTGTAGCTTTCGCCGTCCCCGCCGCCGTCCTCGGCGCCGTCCCCACCGCCTCCCTCGGCGCCGTCCCCACCGCCTCCCTCGGCGCCGTCCCCACCGCCTCCCTCGGCGCCGTCCCCACCGCCTCCCTCGGCGCCGTCCCCACCGCCTCCCTCGGCGCCGTCGCCTTCGCTACCCACGTACCCTAGCCGCCGCCGTTCCCGCCGCTGTCGCGTCCACTGCCCACTCGCTCTCGCAGCCCTCGTCGTCGCCCCTACATACTCGCCGTCGCTTTCGCCGTCCCTGCCGCCGTCACCTCTGCTATACACTTACGTTAGCCGTCGCCGTCGCCGCCGTCTTCACCAGCGCTATACCCTCGCCGTCACTACACAGTCGCAGTCGCCACCGCTACGAACTTGACGTCGCCGCATCTACATAGTGGCCGTATGTATAGCACTAGCGCCACCGCTGCACACTCGCCGCCGCTACTGTAGTACAATGACACCTCAATCGGTTGGTGCCACGTGGGCGTATTTGTGCGCCTTGCTGGCTGCACTCCACCCAATTGTTATGCTCTAGTTTCTAGTTTCTAATTTCTAATTTCTAATCTAGTGTAGCTTAGCATTGCTGGCCCTTGACAATAGGTCATGGGTGCAGCCGATGACGTCATGCCCGCACAGGAAATCGGCGTCGGTGCACCTTGTATATATTGTGGTGCACCTCGCCTTCCCCCTTGGCTATTGTAAAGTGAGGCACCATTAGGGAAGTAACTATACCATCTTGGTCACTTGCTACTCTATTACTATTTAGGTTTTACCGCTCGACGACGTCTACTACCGTACACCTACACGGTCTAGACTAGTTGCCCCGTCGTTTGCCCTTGCGGGTTTCAGGTGCCCTACTACCATAGACCCACTATGAACACCGAATATGGCCGAAATATGGCCGAAATATGGCCGAAATATGGCCAGAATATGGCCTTTCAATTCGAAAATTTTGGAGAGCGTGTAACTAGTGAAAATGAGTACTTTTGCTGGCTGACACTGTATACCTCAGCCATATTTGGGTCACATTTCGGTCATTTTTTGGCCGTATGAAGAAAACTGACACTGGTTTCCCTAGGAAAAAAACTTTTTATAAATGGCGCACTACGTTTTGCAATAAGTAACAAATGGCGTAGAAAACTTTTGTTTTTATTAAAGAGATGGCGTATAAATTCCATGCTTTACGCCATTTCACCGCCATTTATAGCATGATCTAGAAAAAGATTTACACCATTTTTGACACTTTTCATAAATGGCGTACAAACAATGAATAAGTTTTCAGCACTCGTATTCAAGGTATGAAGTTTTGTACTATATTTGTACGCCATTTATAGAAAGTGTCAAAAATGGCGTAATTCTTTGTCTAGATCATGCTATAAAAGGCGGTGAAACGGCGTAAAGCATGGAATTTATACGCCATCTCTTCAATAAAAACAAAAGTTTTCTACGCCATTTGTTACTTTTTGCAAAACGTAGTGCGCCATTTATGAAAAGTTTTTTTCCTAGGGTTTATCTTCGCTGGATAAACGTTCTCACAAGTTTTCGAGTTAAACGGCCACATTTCGGCCATATTTCGTCCTTATTTCGGCCATACTCGGTGTTCATAGGGGACCTTTGGGTTTCTGAAGGAATGGTGGAAGCCAAAACCCCTGGGGTAGCTATGGTCACTCGCATACCACAGGGGATTCCCGCAGGTTCTTCCGCACCAATCAAGCCAATTCTGGAAGATAGTGCGTACCTACAAGATTAAAGGCAATTTCAAAAGAGCCATATAGAGATGGGCCCTCGAGACATGTACCTGCCACCCATTGAAGGTACCGTTCGAAAGGACACCAAGACTGGGGGACCTGAGAACGATTCGTCTGACCCAGAAGAGGGGCCACGAAAAAGAAACCGAAAGGGTAAAGAAAGGAGGAAGAAGAAGGGAAAGAGTCGCGGCTACGACTCTGACCCCGATTCTTTTCTAAATTCTTAAATTCTTGGCGTATTTGAAACAAGCTCATCAATTTGATGGGACTCTTGCTCTCCCCCTGCCAAGCCGTCCAGCGAACAACAGTCTTACCTCGCTAAGACTTGGAAGCTAGTCTCACTCGAAACTGAGCGTGCTGAAGCAGCCGGTCAGCAAGCCGCAGTGGAACTGGTGGCCACTCAAGTGCCCGACATCCCTCCCCCGCTCCCGCATCCATCAACAATAGAAAATTTTCTCGGAAACGGCCATTGCGATTCCCCACAGCCTGACGCAGACGGAGAGCAGCCCAAAGAGTGGCCACAGAAAAAGCTCCAAGCCACGTCCGTTGGCGTCATTGCTATCAGCGACGAGAACGGAAAAAGCACTGCCAATCCACCCCCGGCTAGGTCCGTATCCGGGAGAGGCTACCTCTATGCTGCCTCTCTACGTGGCCGAACTAATCCAAGGAAAGCTAATCAAAGGGCTAATAATGATAGGGCGCTGCATCCAGTCAGCCTTCGCTCATGTGCAGTGGCTTCGTGGACACAACGGAGAAATTATGGAGGCAGAAACCGAAGCATACACGCTGGGACAAATTCTGCACCTCACACTCCGTCAGCAAAACGCAATGGAGGAGGCAGTATAGCAGATCCCCTGAACCGCGATGGCATTCCGTAGATTGTACGTACTCATTTATTTCGAGAACAACTCCGCACGATGCATTTGACCTGATCCGTCGCGTGTAGAGCCCCAAATCTTATCGTAGAATTCAATCCTGGCACGCCAAAACTCCTTCCTGATTACGACTCATCCTTCGCTCGCTCACTGGCAATCAACGCCGAGGCCTATAATTCATTCAAATCAAAGAAAGCGATACAGGCTCGCAACCCCAGGCAAACAAGACGCGAAAACCACGAGCCCAGGTTTTGGAAGCGTGACAACCAAGAACCTCCGAAGGAAAACAACCCGCCCCGGAAGGGGGGTTTTCCTGCATCAAGTCTCAAGGACCCCGAACAAGTCCCAACATAATCCCCCTCTTATTGTCGCTCTTTCATACCGCTTCTAATCTGCGGCGAGTAATATCTGCAATCAACCACTCTCTCGCCCCCACGGACCCGACCCTTAATGAATCTTCCCCGTCTACCAGTGTGAATGTAATATAATGAGACGTAGAACGGTCGTGATTTGAACAGAACCGTATACTGGTGTGTAGTTTGAATCATTGATTCAAACTAAAACCGCTTAGTCTCTATATAGCTGCACCTCCGATTGTTCTCGTGATAGATAAGCCAGCTTCCTGGTCTGTCATTTTGTAAAGTCATTGTTGTTGTTTTCAAATAGAGTGTGAGTGCCACTCTATTACAATTGGTAGCATCTAAGCGAATTCTTTTCTACAGGAATTGTTTAGTACGTCATGCCGCGCAATACGAGAGGTTCGAGCAGCGCAGACAACGAGGATGTCCAAAACGAGGTTCCGGCAATCAGTAGCTTGCAAGACGAATTGCAAACTCTGAGGAATGCTGTGACACTTCAAGCAGAACTAATTGAGAAGTTGCAGTCTAGACTTGGAGACCCAGAAAACGTGCCCGCGCCGAATCGAACGCAGTCGGTTCGCAGGAATGCCATGAAGGCTCCGCCAAACAAAATCGCAAACCCACGTCACTAGAGGAACTACAAAAGGCAATGGTGAATGAATTTGTACCAGCCAATGAGAATGCTGCGGCCCGATTCAAGCTTATGGACTTGCAGATGAAAGATTCAAACTGCCTTAATGACCATATCACGAAATTTGAAGATCTAGTCGCTATTTGCGGTACTGCTGATAATGAGGCATATATTTACTTCTTCAACAGTCTACCGAAGGCTTTCAAAGGAAAATTCACCCAGAGGTTCCCAACTTCTCAACCTTTTAATCGATTTGGAACTGCTTCGATACAACCAGCATATGACTACGCCCGAACATTGGAGCCTTCGCTGCAGTTGACTGGAGAATCTCAGAAGGATCAGAGCCATGCCAGAAAGTCTTACGGAAAGAAGAAGACTAGTTCGAGGAACTACGGTACAAGCAATGAATACACCCAAGAAGGTCTGCAAGAAACACTACGAATTCACTGCAATTCCGACACATTTCTTTGAAAAGAATGGCAAAGGAAATTAAGAAAAGAGATTGTGAACTTTACTCCGTTCAAATCGGATTGCAAGAGCCTGCACAACAGCCAAGGAGTACAAAATGTGCACTTCAATTCCGAGAACTGGTGACAGAGTTTGAAGACATCTTCAAGGAAGAACTTCCAGATGAATTACCCCCACCACGTGGAATGGAATTTGAAATAAATCTCATCCCAGGATCTAAACCCCCAGTCAGACCTGTCATCAGACTTTCATCACAGGAATTGAAGGAATTGAAACGTCAGCTTCAGAAGTACTTAGATAAGGGACTGTTGCGACCATCGTCTTCCCCCTACGGTGTCCCTGTGTTCTTCATCAAGAAGAAAAATGAAGATTTGAGAATGGTTTGTGATTACAGAGCCTTCAACAAAATTACAATACCAGACTCAAGTCCAATTCCGCTCATCAATGAAACCATAGATCAAGTTTCAGGAGCAAGAGTATTCTCACAGATTGATTTAATTTGGGGCTATCATCAAATGGGATTGAAGGACGAAGATTCTCATAAAATGGAAATCAGGACAAGGTATGGGTCGTTTGAATGGAGAGTTCTTTGTTTTGGACTCAAAAATGCACCTGCGGCCTTCTCAAGATTACTGGCACTTGTCTTAAGAGAACTACATGGCGAATGCATGGTTATATATCTGGATGATATCCTGATCTACAGCAAGTCTTTTGACGAACACAAGAAACATTTAAGAAAGCTATTCAACATTTTGAGGGATAACAGATTATACATCAGACCCAGTACGTCTAATTTCGGTGCTAACGAGGTCGATTATCTTGGATACAAGATCAATGAGAACGGTACCCAAACGCAGAAGAGGTTGGTTGAAGCTGTAGTCAATTGGCAAACACCCTCCTCAGTCAAGGACGTGCAAAGGTTTTTAGGCCTTTCAAATTTCTATCGAAGGTTTGTGAAAAATTATGCAGACTTGGCACGGCCAATCACGGACATTTTGAGAAGGAAGAGGTTCAGATGGGATGAACCACAAGAGAATTCTTTCCAAACACTGAAAGATAGTCTAACAAGTGCACCAGTATTGAGACATCCAACTTCTGAACATAAGTTTGTTCTAACAACAGATGCTTCGAAATTTGCAGTCGGCGCAACGTTGGAACAAGACGGTCACCCGGTGGCATTTTTATCTCATCGATTATCTGAAACCGAATCGAGATGGGACACAGGTGATCAAGAATTGCTTGCGGTGATGATTGCCCTACGCGAGTGGGCTGTCTATCTCCGTGACAGACCCTTCCTCTTACGTACGGATCATGAACCGATTAAGTATCTTCAATCGAAGAGCAAACTGTCAGGAAGACAAGGAAGAAGGCTTGATGAACTTCAGTGTTACAGTTTTGAAGTTGAACACTTTGCTAGATCTAAGAACACAGCAGCGGATGCATTAAGCAGGATAGAAGAACTGGCAATTCAGCTGAAAGGTCTCCGACTCCGCAATCCCAAACTTTTGATGTCACTGAAAGAATTGTATGCCAAACATGAATGGGCACAGAATCTTCTACAAGTGATCAAAGACAAACAGCCACTGCCTAACAAGAAGACAGCTATATACGCTCGAAACTATTCCTTCCAAGATGGAATATTGTATTGGAGAGGATCAAGTTCTGAACGTATTTACGTCCCGAGCGATGAGAAGTTACGTGAACAAATCATGGAAGAGGCACATATGCCAGGACATGTTGGTTCTGAAAAGACGTACTACAACTGCTCGAGGGAGTTTTACTGGAAACGAATGTATGATGATGTGCAGAGTTTTGTCCTACCATGCCGTGAATGCCAATCAAACAAGGAAGAACGGACTATGAAGAAGGGAAAACTGTATCCGCATTGTATCCCAGAAGAATGTTGGGATGTAATCTGTATGGATTTTGTGACAGATCTTCCTACGACCGATTCGCAGAAGGACTCTGTTCTGGTGATTGTCGACAAACTTTCGAAACGAGCACTTTTTATCGCAACGAAGAAGACAATCACATCAACAGAAGTCGTACAAGTGCTATTTGACCATGTGTTTTCGAAGTTTGGGATGCCACACTCAATTGTGCTGGATAGAGACAAACTATTCAAGGCAAGGGTTTTTTAAAGAATTGTCGCGACTACTAAACGTTCAGCTAAACATGGCCACAAAGGATCATCCAGAGACCGACGGTCAAACAGAAAACACAATTCGAACACTGTCCTCTATGATCAGGAGTGTTGTGCAGAAACAGCCGAATAGTTGGGACAAATACTTGAGTGAAATGGAGTACCACCACAACTCAAGTCCCAACAAGAGTACAGGACTTTCTCCTTTTGAAGTCGATACCGGAAAGATACCTCACTCCGAACTCACTCGATGCATCAAGAAAGACCTTGTCAAATGTCAGGCTTCGTACGACATGCTGGAACGTCGAAGAGCATTTAGGCAGCTTGCAAAAGATAGGCTTACGAATGCAATTGCGAGAGAGACGTTCCATGCTAACAAGAAGCGAAGAGATGTGCAGTTTTAAGTTGGAGATTTAGTTCTATTGAAATCGGAGAGGACAGAAATTTCGCAGCGTTCAGGAACGGGACAGAAGTGGCAGCCAAATTTCTTGGGACCGTTTGCCGTTCTAGAAGTCCGGGGTCCTATCAAGTACAAAATCGAACTACCACCGGGCATGAAGAGAGCTCACAACGTGTTTCATGTTTCGCGACTAAAACGGTTTCACAGAAGAAAGAATGAAGATGGACCGCTTTTAGTCGTAATTGATGCAGAAGAAAATGTGGAACAAGAGGTCATTGCCGTACTTGACAAGAAGAAGCAAAAACGTAAAATATTCTATTTGGTTCAGTTTGAAGGAGAAAGTGTAGAAGACCCAATATGGAAACACAAATCTAAGCTTCAGAATTGTAAGGACCTCATAAGGAAATTTGAGAACTTGTCGCGGACAACAAGTTCAAATGGGAGGTGAATGTAATATAATGGGACGTAGAACGGTCATGATTTGAACAAGACCGCATACTGGTGTGTAGTTTGAATCATGGATTCAAACTAAAACCGCTTAGTCTCTATATAGCTGCAACTCCGATTGTTCTCGTGATAGTTCAGCCAGCTTCCTGGTCTGTCATTTTGTAAAGTCATTGTTGTTGTTTTCAAATAGAGTGTGAGTGCCACACTATTACAGTGAATATATCTAAGTCTCAAAAAGTCTGCATTGACTACGTTCGTCGATGATTGCTCCAGCACGCCATAGATCCCTCCCCTTCCCCCCCAGCTTCTCAAGCTCTCGAAGTCTCCCTGCCATATCAAAATGGAAAACTGATCCCATTCGACGTCACCCTATTGCCGCACTCTCTATCTGGTTCCTTTGTCTTCATGCGACCGGAGCTCTTTGATCCTCCCAAAACACGCCCTTCCCAATTCCGGTATCCCTAGGAGCATCACCTTTCCCTGAAGTCGCAAAAAGCTCTTCAACGTTTCAAGGACCAAATAATTCGTGCTACCGCTTCACAAAACAGCAATCTGAGCTCCTCTCCAGCCGCCAAAGCCCTCGTGCTCACCTAAGAACTACGCTCTGATTCCAGAGAGAATGCATGATTCCAGAAAGCTCGCGTGGGCCTCCGTCTCTCGAGAGATAAAGGCCCAGACCAGGCTGCGAAACTTTCTCACGATCTCCCTCATCGCCATTTCGAAACCCGAAACGGCGCAACGCCTAATCAGCTAGCCAATGGAGCAAAACGCCCATTTGCCGGACCCTTCTTACACTACTCCCCCGACCCCCGATCTCTTCAAAACGATCTGCCAGACTGGCGTGCCTCTATCTTCAATATTCCTTGACATTGAATATACGTTCCACAACATAAAGCTTCCTCCTTGGCTAGCGAACCTCTTTCGTTTCCAAGCAGCATCTTTCGGCAATCTCCCTGGGACTTTGGAGCAAAGCCTGACCTAAATCTTTGGCCGTAGGCTAAGATAGAGAGAACTGCTCCGTCCCTTTCAACGGACGCTCCCGATGGGTTTCAAGTGGGCTGTGCACATTGCCCACCACAAGGTCTCCGCGGCAATTTGGGACTCGTTCCGCTGACTCAAGCCAGCGCTTTCCGCTCAGTACCGGAACTCTCTGGCTTCATTGACCTCATCAGCTGCCTATCATATTCTCTCAAACGGCTACGCGTTGCTTCTACACATCATCGGTGAAGTTAACGTTATCTTTGCGGGCTGGAAACCAGCTGTAGCCATATAAGGCGCCAGCCCAACTGCGTGGGTGGCACCTCTCAGGAGACTACTGCAACGGGTAACTACAGACGTAGACAGACTGTCTTTGTCTTCCTAGGAGTAGTGGTAGAGTAGTATAAAAGGTAAAGAAAGCGAGGCAACTCTCTTTTGACGAGCACACACACTCAGTCATCAACATCAAGCTTTCATTTTATTCAACCTGTCAACCGCGCACCTTGCGCCACATTCGCGAATAAAGCCGCATTTCTGCGCACCGAGCCTAATCTGCAGTCTGCTCCTACCCAGTAAAAGTTTACCTATAGTAACTTCTACTGCGTTCCAACATGCTGTCTATTAGAAAAAGAGTTTAAAGTAAGTTTTGCTGCTCAAAACACTCGTTACGACTGCGGACTAACCCTACGTTTTCCTACCCAGCGTCCTCCTCTTCGGAGTATTCTTCCCCTCCGGGGACTCCTCCATACCCTGCTGTCTTGGACTTGGAAGCCGTCGAAGTCGTTCCCTACGTGAAGGTCAACTGCTACTGCCCTACAACACCCTCCCCGCTCTGCCTGTCACCCGCCCCGTCTGATGCACCCGTTCACACCGGTCCCACCTCTCCTGGACCGTACGTCGCAGCGTCCGCCCCCTCACCCCCACGTGGTCCACCCCGTCCGGAAACAACGACGGCTTTCGAAGGTCACCGTGCTACCGCCCCCACCCCGCTCGCGCATTCGTCGTACTGCTGGCACGTGCCACGGCGCATCGAGACACATCCGTCCCTTCTCCGCATTGTTGCCGGTTCAACACGGCGCGTTACACCCCTACAGTACCCCTGCAGCCTTTCTGTCACCCCCACGTCGCATACAGCGAGTCGACGCCGGCGCTGCAATACAGATTGAACGCGTGGCAATCGCCAAGCAAAAGCGAAAAGTAAAAAATAAGAAAATGTTTACTTGCGACTGCGGCGCTGTCAGCCATACTAAAGCGACACACAGGGTGCACTTGAAGGGCCGTAAGCATCAAGCTTACACACACTGGACCGTCCCAGTGGAGCAGAGGTCGTGCGGACCTTGTGGGCAGGGATTTATTACGAAGATCGACTTGGACCGCTACCGCTCAGGCAGCCGCCACCGAATTGTTGTGAATAAGCTTAAGTAAATTAGCCTTTCTTAAACATTTAGCAATACAAATACTTTCTCTATTTATTCTAGCTATTTATTCTAGCTTTCTATATAAACCCTTTCACAAAACCACGAAAACCCAAATAAAAAGCATAAAACCCATCAAAACTTAACAAAAATTACAAGAATCATTAAAGAATAAAATAAATTATAGCCCAATAATTTAAAATTAGCCAATATTTTGAAAATTTCATAGTATATTAATATATTTCTTGAACATTTTTTTGAAATTAGATTTTTTATTAGACCAAAACTTGAACATTTCAAATATGGTTTTTGATCGTCAAACCCCTCCTGTTCTTCGCTCAAAGACCCCAAGTGCCCCTCCGAGGAACAAGTGGCAGGCAGGAGAAGAAAACCTAACCGGTCGGCAAACCAATTCAGGATCCATCGATGGACTTCGAACCCCGGGCCTTCCAATCCAGAAGCTTCTTCAAGAACTTCTATCAACCGTACCATGGACCCGTCTAGTTCCCCGATACCTACGAACAACGTCTCGATTCATCTTCATTCCACTCTTTCTCTGGTTACAACCCCCAATCAACCGCTTCACTCACCCTGTCCTCCTCCGGGATCATTAATTCCCCTACGCTCTCAATATGGGCCATCAAATATTCGTGCAAACCTATTCGGGGAACATTTGAACATACACAATCAACCACAGCGTAATCTCTGGGAAGCTATTCGATCCTATCAACTGGATATTCCAAACCTCAGCGGAAATCAAATTGTTCGAGAACTTCGCAATGATTTCACACCAGAACAATTGTTTCAGCATGAATTAACTCACCATCTGAATCTATTCAGCTCTTTGGGTAGGTTAATTAATCGACTTGGTGGAAACCTGTCCAGTCATTCAAACCGTATACTCCCTCGTCTTGCTCAGACAATTTATATCAACCATGATGATATTAATACCGCTTTGAAATTACTTGACGACTCACAAGCGATTCTTTCACCACATGCACAACTGCCTGTTGAGAATCCTATTCCTTTCCGCCTTGTTGACCCCCCTCCACTGATACAATCCCTCCCACCACCAACTACCCTCCTGAAGAACCTGCGCATGTCAGCACCATACATATTCGAACTCATCCTCGAACTTCTCAGGACCACCTCCCAATTGGAATGATTCAAAGGCTAATAACTCTAAATTAGCACACAGTGTGGCAATGCGCTTCAAAGACAAATCCTCTAAATTTTCCGGAGCAATTGGTGAATCATGGGGAGAATTCTTTAGGGAATACAAATTAGCCCTCATTGACTACGATGTTCCCTCGGATAGGCAAATTTCTTTTGTGCACCATATCCTTCCTGACACGGCTAAGCGATTTTTCTTGCAAAATATATTCGATCGTGTTGATTTCCTAGATATGGAAAACGACCTAATGGAAAACCAATGCAATTCTACTGCACGAAAGAAGCGAATTGAAAACGAATTTAATGGCATCCGTTTTGAAAGTTACGAGAAAAACGAAGGCAGCAGTACCAAGACTTTGGAAACCCTTGAAGCTGACATTTCTAAACTGGCACCGCAAGGTCCTGCTCATTGTCAGTCTGAAGCCTGTTGTATTGGATTTCTCCGTAAGGCCGTTGTCGGCAACACTTGGGCGACTCTCCCTATTGCACGTTTGGATACTGAAAAACTCAATTTCCAAGAGTTCTACACCCAATTAAAATGTGCCATCCCACGTGAGAATGAAGAGAAGATAGCTCGGAAGGAAACCAACCCATTTGGTTCCTCATCCAAGTCCAAAAGGTTCAACACAAATTACAATTCTGGTCCTCCCGTTCGTTACGGTCGATTCAAGCATAATCGAAAGAACTATCGAAACAATTATCGCTTCCGCAAGATTGTAATTTGCTTTGGATTTGGTGAAGAAGGCCACGTAATTAGAAATTGTAGGCACCCCCAGGATCTTGCAACAGTCGCCTCCCGTAAGGTACAACACCTTCAACGTTCTGGTAAATTCAACTCACAGAACAAAGCCCTCAAACACGTATTGTACGAGCTATGCACTCAAACCCAGGATGGTGGTGAGGATGAATCAGATTTTGAAGACCCGACCACATTCTTCGAAACTAAGGATGAGCCCGATGATGCCTTAGAGGATAATGATGAAGGACATTCTGACTCCGACGAAATCATTGGCGAATAGCCCGATCCTTTCAAGACTTGCTACACGCAATTTGACATCGACAACTCCACCTCCTCTCTGGACTTTGGCCAAACTCGCAAAGATGCATTGAACCGCAAACTTCACAGTGTTCCAAAAGGTACGGCACATAAACTTCGAAGGTATTTGAAACGCAAATTTACGTGCTTTTTGGTATCAAAGGATGAGTTGGAATTCTCTTGTAATGAGGAATTTAATGGTGGATGTCTCGATATTGGTACACAACGATCTGTCATTGGTCATAAGCAAGCTAAAGCGTATTATACCAAATACGGTATCGAAATGAAGAAACGCAAGAGCAACATTCTGTTCCGTTTGGGAGACAACACTTTTAACTGCATTGCTCAAATCCCCATCCGAAGTTTTGCACCGCAAGGACGCAACACAAAGCTAACGGTCGACGTTATTGATTGCGATATTCCCTTTCTACTTGGTCTAGACTTCCTTGATCGAGAAAAGATTTACGCCAACAATGTCGACAACCTGTTGGTGTGCAAGAATGGATGCGAAATGCCTTTGACACGTAAAATGGGACACATCTATCTCGAAATGAATGAGTTCCAAACGTTATTCAGCAAAAGTGAACTACGTCGTTTCCATCTTCACTTCTATCATCCATCGGTGGAAAAGCTCTTTAATCTCCTCAAACGAGCTAAACCAGAAGAAGCAAACAAAGAGACAAGAGAATTGCTTAGTTCCATTAGCAAAGCTTCTCAGACGTGTCAACGTTTCACTCCAGTACCACAGCGCTTTTGCGTTTCATTTCCACATGGTGTAATCTCCAACCAGGATCTAGCTATAGACGTATTCACAATTAATAAGAAAGCCGTGTTATATATGTAGTTGATATTCACACACACTTCGGTGCCACCCGATTCCTCGAAGGACAATCACTGGATGATATATGGAATACTGTTCTCAACTGTTGGGCTCAGGTTTACACTGGATACCCGGAATCGATCCGTTGTGATGAAGGATCTGTTTTCACTTCGCCGAAGTGGAAACACAAACTGGATGAGTTTGGTATTGACTTTCGCCTTTCTGGCGTGGAAAGCCATAACTCAATCGGTGCCGGTAACCGTTATCACGCACCCCTACGTCTTATCTTTAACAAAATTAAATACGATGCAGATATTGAAAATGATGATCTCATTCTCGCTACAGCTGTCAAAGCTATGAACGATACCATCAACTCTGAAGACCTCGTCCCATCCCTTCTCGTTTTTGGAGTTCTTTTCCGTTTCCCAGGCATTCACAGTCAACTGCGAGACCAGGAAGAGCGCATGCAAGCTCTGTTAACCGCTCGTTAAGAAATGGAAATCATTTCAAATGAACTACGTTCGAAAACTGCCCTGGACTCACGTCTACCAGAAGCAGTTCAACATGACTACATTCCCGGTGAAATGGTACTCATCTTTCGAGAAAACGTAACCCCAAACTGGACAGGACCCTTCAAAGTCACCCGTATTGAAGGCAAGCAGATTTTCGTTCAGAAAGAGAATGGGGAAGTACAACATAACGTTCATCAATCTGATCCATACGTAAACGAAAACTATAATGAACAATTAGAGAAGCCCAAATCAGTACCGAATACCATGGAGCATTTACTCAGTTACTGCTTCTCTCAATTCAATACATTTATAACTGAAGTTCTGAAACCAAAGGACCCCCATAAAGACTCTCCTGGATTCTAGAAAGCCAAGAAAAAGGAAACTGAAGGATTAGTGAAACGAGGAACTTGGAAGAAAGTTAGTAAATCTGAAGTACCAAACAACGCCAATATCATTGGATCCAGGTTCGTTTATTCAATTAAGAATCCCGGTACCCCTGATGAACTCTTCAAAGCTCGACTCGTAGTTCAAGGCGTTTCTGATAAAGATCAGAATTGCTAAATACATAATGCCACCACAGTAAGGCATAGTACAAGTTCGCATTATTTTATCAATCGCAGCGATTATCGGTTGGAAAGTATGGAGCCATGACGTCACTCAGGCGTATATACAAAGCAGTCAGAATCTAGCAAGAAAAGTGTACTTGAAACCTCCTAAGGAAATGAATTCAACCGAAGGAACTATGCTTCAATTAATTAAACCTCTCTACGGTTTACCAGACGCTAGCGATTACTGGAATGTAACCATCATGGATCACATCCGTGACGGTCTCCAAATGAACCCAATGAAAGGAGACATTTCCGCGTTTCACAAACGCAAGCACGACGCCTTAATTGGACTACTTGGATCCTACGTCGACGATTCAATCATCACTGGAGACGAAGAATTTCTTCACATTAGTGAGAAAACGTTGGAACGTTTTGAATACCGAGAAAGGGAAATGGATAGTTTCAAGTTCGCTGGAATACAAGTTGAAATTGGAAAAGGAAGTTATGTAATTCATCAGAAGAACTTTTTGAACAGGCTACTCCCGCTCAATGACTCAGGAAGCTACACAGAGTTTCGTTCCAAGATAGCACAATTAGCTTGGCTTGTTTATTCCTACCCACACATTTCCTTTTAGGTGAACGAATGTGCACAAATTACCGCAGACAAGTTTACCATAAAAGATGGGAAAAGAATGAACAAAACGATTAAGCAGATCAAGAGCGCTGATCCGCTTTACATGAAGTTCGTAAACCTGGATTGAGAATCACTACACATTAGGATATATAGTGACTCTTCGTTTGCTAATAATGATGATCTTAAATCCCAACTGGGATATATCATCTTACTCGCTGATAAGTACAACAATTGCAATATTGTTAAATTCAAAAGCTACACGAGTCGCAGTGTTGTGAGATCTGTATCGGGAGGTGATGTGTATGCCTTTGCAGACGCATTTGATAATGGTTTTACTTTGAAGAATGATCTAGCACGTATACCTGGAAGGGATATTCCGATCAAGATGTTCACGGAATCAATGAGTCTTTTTAATGTGATCACAAAGTCATCTGAGACTGCTGGAAAGCGTTTGCCCATTGATACAAGCTCTGTGAGAGAATCTTATGACCATCATGAAATTTCAGACGTTGGTTTTCTTCGCTCTGAATATAATTCGTCAGATAAATTCACTAAGTTGACTAAGAATAATGTTTTTGAAAACATATCAATTTACAACAAAGTTGAGCATCCGACGGAGCAGTGGGTTGTTACAGATTGGAACATTTAATTAATTATGGTTTACAAAATAATCTTGGTTAGAAAGAGAACGAATGTAGCCATATAAGGCGCCAGCCCGCCTGCCGGGGTGGCACCTCTCAGGAGACTACTGCAACGGGTAACTACAGACGTAGACAGGCTGTCTTTGTCCTCCTAGGAGTAGTCGTAGAGTAGTATAAAAGGTAAAGACAGAGAGGCAACTCTTTTTTGACGAGCACACACACTCAGCCACCAACATCAAGCTTTCATTTTATTCAACCTGTCAACCGCGCACCTTGCGCCACACCAGCAGAAGTTAAAGCGATCCAGCTTCACATAAGAAATATCCCCTTAGACCGCAGGCTCCCTATCAAAATGACAAAATCAGCTCCTCTGGGCTATGTCGAGACAAAGTCAATCAAATTGATAGGCTGGATATGGGATTTCTGTCAGCGCATTATCGCTCTCCCCGACAACAAGCTCTCCGCAGTCATATCGCACGCCAACTTGTTCGCCCAGAGTTTCAACGTAACCAAAAGGCTGCCCGTCCACGAGGAAACCCACCTTGAACAGCTTTTGGGCAAGATAGTCTGCCTCGCGCTCGGTAACCACCCGATCCTCTCAGCTCTCTTTGACTGTTACCGCCTCCTCCATGCACATTCGTCGAATGCAGTAACAGAACGAAAAGCTGCTATCCAGATAGAGAACATTGCAAGTCTCCTGCCTCTCTCGCGCTTCTTCCCCGCAACGACCTTGTCGAACGCTGTATCGCTTTTGATGCCTCTCTTTGCAAAGGTTCCGTCTTGTACATAACGAACCCCGCCCATACAACGCATCACCTCTCGGAAGTCACGTCAAGTTCTAGAATGTCCACCCCCTCTCTCGATGATACATTGATGCACTCAAACGGGGAACTAACCTCGCCAGTCTCTCCTGCACACTGCGCTACGAAAAAACATATCGAGGACTTTGTGAAATCTTCTTCGTGGACTACGGCCTTCGCTCACGCTGGGGAACGAAGCGAGCATATTAACATACTGGAAAAACGAACAGCGCTTCTTGCTCTCCGTGGGCTTAAATCAAAGCGAATCAACGGAAAAAGAGTAATAATTCCCTTCGAATTTCTCGTGGTCGTTGGTGCCCTGTCAAAAGGCAGGTCTTCCAGCAGCGCCCTTAACTGCATGGCCCAAAATTTACGCGCGCTATGTCTTGCCGCCGACCGGCACCCCATCTCGGTTCACATAAGCGTATCAATGAATCCCGCCGATCAGTCGTCTCGAGACTGAGTGCAGCTGCTCCACCCGAAACGCAAACCCATGCGACCATCCTTTCACTCTCTGCCGCCCTTATGCGTAAGATCCTGCACCGCAGGACACAAAATACAGCCAGCTGCGTGTCCCGCGAATCGAGCCAGCAAAGCAGAACAACCGCACCGCAGCCCTTAGCGGTTCAGCGTGCAACAACCCCAAGTACACCAAGACACAGTTTGTCATTTTTCTACTGACACCCCTTAATAACGCTCAAGATCAAGCCACCGACCGTCGCAAAGTACTGCAACGCCCTTGACGCGTTCACGGAAATTCATGCTACGCAGATCACCTCCTTCGATGATCTGGACAAGCAGCTCACAGTATAAATTAAAAAAGCTTTTGAAGCCAACCCAAGAGCGGGTAAAAAGCAGGAGATGGTGAATGCGCTCTGCACTTTGTACATCGTCAACAATCGGCGTAAGAAATTGCTTCCGCTCGCGCATAGAAGCCTCAAAGGCTGGGGAAAAGCCCATATTGCCAAACCCTCTACGCCCCTCACCAGAAAAATCACTTTTACTCTGGCACAGAGACTCCTGATGGAGAAGAAAGGCAAGACTAAAATCGCTTTTTCTGTAGCTTGGGCTGGGTATTTTTGCATCAATGAAATGTTGAATCTTCGCGGGAGCGACATTGCTCTTCCAGGGGTCCCAAAGGTGTCAGGTTTTGGTCCAAATGTTGTAGGAGTTGAAATAATGGAGACAAATACCGGTGGAATACGGTTTGTGCCTGTAAAAGATTCTCTATCCTTCGCTCTTCTATCGGGTTATTTAACGTCAAAACCAAAAGTTTCGTCCGAAGATCTTCTTTTCAAAGTATCCTATCAGATGTATGCAAAGAGTCTCAACACTGCTGCCGCGCATCTTGATTTGAACCATATGAAGTTTACAACACATTCGGCACGCATCGGAGGCGAGTTGCATGATTTTATTACTAGCGTGGATGTGAAGGACATTTCTATCAAGAGCAGGTGGAATTCTCTGAGCTCTTTTTGTTATTATTTGAAAACAGGCTGGGCATGGCTGATGAAGATGAATGTTAGTGCAGAGAAGCTTTGCGCGTTGGACAGTGCATTCAATGAACTTGAACACATTTGTCTTCGCTGACGCAGTGAACGCTATCTGGTGGCTAGCATATCTGGGTATGGGACATATAACCACGCAAAGCTGCGTTTGTACTTCGCCAAACAAAAGTTTGGCTGGTGGCAGGAAAGCCCTGGCTACCTTCCAGCATCACAAGAAAGCATTACTTGCTGAAACCCCACCGATTAAAATAAGGGGGTTTCAAGACACCTGGAAAATGATTTATTTGCAGGTGAGGGCACCAAACCCAAGTGAAAGCACCTCCGCCGTCGTCGTTTGCGTAGGCTCGGAGAAGCCATGCCCAAGATTGGCGCCCTGTCTCTGGCCTCAAATATCCACGTGCCTGTTGCTTTTTTCCCTCCCACCAATCCTAGCTATGGCTTTCATGCTGGAGATGTAACCACGCAAAGCTGCGTTGGTATCTTGCCAAAAAAGAGTTTGGCTGGTGGCAGGGAAGACCTGCGTACCTTTCGGCACCAAAAGAAAGCACTACTTACCAAACCCCCACCGATTAAAATAAGTCAATATTCCGTATATCGATACGTCTACTATGCACAAATATGGGAAACCAAACTGCACTTGGAGGAAAACTATGCATGGTCTCCTAGCGCATCAAACTACATCAGATGGAATAGTAGCAAGTAAATTCTGCGTGATCAAACTAGGCGAACCAAGCAATTTTAACCAAATTTTGGAATAAGAGATCTCGTTATATTTACAAAAATTTAACTAGGCGAATACAGCCAAAATCTGGGCGAACATAGCCAAAAACTAGCACTTGCAAGAAACAGACGTGGCGTAGGGGAGATGCCAGGGACGCCGCCACAGGAGAAGGAAGAGGAAAGTACTGCGGCTCCAAACGGAAGAGGGGGAGAATGCGCCGGGGCGGGTGATAAAGGGCAGTAAAACCTGTGGGGTTGTGCAGAAGGAGAAGGAGAAGGATGCTCTGGCGAGAAGTGGTGCTGTACAATTTAGATAGCTTGGAATTAAAGAGAAGGTGGGGTGTGATGATGGAAATGAGGATGTGTTCGCGACTGTGTTGAGGAGGAGGATGTGGGTGATAGGGTTTGGTGTGAAGGAGAAAATGGATTGCATTATGGATTGGGTAAAGGATATGGGAGGGGCGATGCTGATTGCGTCAGAGAGTGTAGTGCCATTGGAGACGATTGTGAGTGTACGGGAGGCGATGAAGTTGGTGGGGTTGGAGATGAGCATGCGTATTGATGGGATAGCGGATTGCGTGGCAAGGGAGGTGGGGAAGCCGAGGAAGGGGAATGGGCTTTTAAGGGGGACGGGGAATGTTTTAGAGAGGCAGGTAGGGGAGCTGTCTATCTCTCAAATGAGTAAAGCTCCATGATGTCGCCCTTCGATTGAAATCAAATAAGCCTAGACCTCCCCTCAGTTTATGCGTTTGGCCGAGTGTGGTTTCTTTTTCTCGAAGATGTGTGTTTTTGTGGGGACTTACTGAATGGTTGCTGAGATGGGTTAATAGTACCAGGACGATTCGGAGCAGGGCTGTCAAGTTTGTTATTTTTTGGTACTGCCAATCTTGACATTTCCCTGGTTCCTGTGTGTTTTGGCATGCAGTTGGGGCCGAGTGTATCGGCCTGGTGTGATCCTTATCATAGATTTTGTCTCAAAGTTTTGTCAGCTAAGGTCTTTGGAGGTGGAGGAGGAAGAGCATAATCAATCGCAAACGTCCAGGTTCAGCCTAGAACGGAGCTAAACTGAGAATTAGGAACTGAGGGGGTGAAGTATTTAGATTCGAACAGAGTTGGAAAGGGTAGACCATGATCTACTATTTGCTTTGGTACTAAGGCTTCCTCTTCCGTAAATAGATTATGTGTTCTAATTTTTAACACAACGAAGATCTATCCTACAGATATTTCCCTCTCTTCAGAAAGGCCAGAATCTTTTTTGGTGTTTCGAGAATAAACTTTTGAAGAGACTTTTCTTGGCTGCGTATGCGACTGCAGAAGATCTCTCTTCGTCTTACGTCTCTCAACGAGCACCGTAGCAGAATATGCTCACAAACTTTCTTGGCTCCAAGCGCACATTTCCAGTGTAATACTTTCCTATTTATGTAGCTGGCGACTGGGTGGAGTTTCGGCGTGTGCCCTGTGAACCATTGTGCTAAATTTGCCTCTGTAAGTCTTCCGTCCCACAAATCTATCTGATTCTCTTCTTCGGGAGGCAGCAACCTCTGGTTACATTGTTTAATCTTCAACGTGGCCTTCGGGACCATGAGGTCATGATCTACTTTCAACTGTTCTTGAATAGGCAATTGCAACCCCGACTTCGCTATTTCATCTACCCTTTCATTTTCAACTCTCCCACAGTGGCTGGGAATCCATGACAGAAATATTTCGCATCTTCTGCTAAGCAAATCTAGCAGTTCAGGAAGGTGTTGCACGTGAGCAGTCTGTCGTCGAAGGTCACCCTGAAGGGCGTCAAGTGTAACTTGTGAGTCGGTAAATATTCGCACACGTCCTCTAAAGCTTTCTGGAATGTTCTGTACAGCTTTTAACATTGATAGTACTTCAGAAGTAAAGGAAAGTACGTTCACGCCTGCCGAGATTACACTCTGGTTCGTTTTCATTCTTCTTCTCCAGTGAATTTCGTATGCTACTGCTGCTACATTGTATAGGCAGAGAAGTTCTGTTCTCAGTACATTACCGTCTTTGTCTTTAACTTTTTTGGTCTCCTCATCCAGGCTGTATGCCATCTCAAAATTCATCGTCGTAACGCACCCAAACGTCAAGTAGTACATGCTGTTTTTCTAAGAACTGCCTCACGCACTCCCTGGTTTCAAACCCATCACGTGGTCGGTGTAAAGTTCCACAGTACCAGCCCCTATCCCACTCGACTGCCACTCTAGTTTCCTGGTTTGGCATGGGCTGCCGACTGATCTATCACACCAAACGTCGCAGTCGCTGACGGAGAGTGCAGACAGATGGGCCGTGGTTGATGCATGTTGGACGTTTGGAGGATCGTCTTTGCTGCAGGCTGCATACTGAAATTTTAGATGGTTAAGGATCAGTAGCCCTACTTCGTGAGGTCGTTTTTCCTGGGAAAGGTACAGTATTCCTTTCTTTACAAGAAAAGATTCTGCTACCCGTATTGCAAAGTAACCGTAATGTGTGTAGTTAACGTATGACCTGCACTCTTTCTTCTTGTTACTGTGCACTGCAAACCATCCCGACTGCAATTGCGTAAGGTACCAACGGTACACGGTGTCCAAACCCTCCAACGGCTGCAATAGTCAGTAAGCCGTGAGTAGACATGAAATGAAGTAAAGCCTTCGAGGCCTTGTTGGGCATTACGTGTAGCAGAGCAATTCGCTCTCTAAATTTTTGTCGGTCACACAAAGCCAGGCAATGCAAGTGAAGCCTTTAAGACTTTGGTTGGAATCACTTGTGCAGAGTATCTAGCTCTGTACGGTTGTATTTATACGATCGATGATTGCGTGGTTACTCGATGTTGACCATCTTAACGAAAACGATACATATCTTCTATACAAAGCGACTGATTCTTTCCCACGTTTGTCTTCAATGACTAGAAAACTCTGCCAAAAATATGTATCTGAGAGAGATGAAGAGGAAGATAAGGTCTGTGCTTCTGACGTAGAGAACTTGGAAAACAGCAAATTTCAAATGGAAGTGACCAAAAACGGTTCCCGCCGTGTCAATGAAAGGGGGTTGAAAAGATCGTTTCGAAAGGTCTCTACCATGTCTGTGCATGATCCCGAAGTTGCCGGAGAGCTCATTGAGCTTCGAACACGAGAAGAGATATCAAATCTTGCTCGAGGCAAATCTATAGCTTCCGAAATTGAAGGCCATTATAGAGTTGGCAAAGAACGGAGAAATATGGGAAGCTTACATGAAATTTTGGCGTAGCAGCGCAATTTGTTGTGCCCTACTGAAGAAAAGCGATGCGATCTACTTAGAGGAAAGCCTCGCAGATTCGTGAAACCCATTAAAGCCGTTGAAGAGAAGTCTGTGGAGGTTCTCTGGAATGAAATGGTAAACGAACTTCTTCTTCTTGATCCCTCTTTTCTAACAAGCCCGGATGCCCTGCTGAAAGATCGCACTAAAGGCGAACGTAGAAAGGTGGTTTACATGGGTTTGAAGGTAAATGATGAGAACTGTTCCGATATAGAAGTAGTTTTCAGACTGCGCTCTCGAAACAAGATTGCATGACCAAACGCGGTAGAAGCTCCTTCGCAAATATAAGAAGTGTAGCTGGACAGTTTATGAGGTGGATGATTGCTTGTGGACTAATTAGTCGCACCGATGGGTGGAAGAAGGATGTTCTTTTCGAAAGTCTGAAGCATTTCGATGCCGTTGAATGTTTTTTCAACCATTTTCTGCTAGCTTCTGCTCCGAACACTGTTGCGACAAAAGGCAATTCATTGCTGCTTTTGGTTCGCTCCGCGCAAGTTGAATTGAAAACCTCCTCAAACAACTGGCTTTCGAAACTGGCAGAATTTCTCTTTCGTACTGCGTCCGCTGCAAAAACAAGCGCGCGCAGGGTGAGCCGAGGTCGGAAACTCATTGATCTTGTTTCTCAAAGCGATAAACTCTTTACGGATGAAGATCTCCGAAAAGCTTTTTGTGTTTCGAATTATGCTCTGAAAGATATTTTTGTGACATACGGAAAGGATGAAGCAATTCAGATAGGAAAGTTTGGGGGAGAGACTTCGGAAGAAAATAGGTCTGATTCACAAATGGTGTCTCAACTTCTTGGCGGCTATGGTCTTTGGAGGTGGAGGTCAAAGGCCACAGGCAATTGCGAACCTCCAGGTTCCGTCTGAAGCAGAGCTTAACAGAGAATTTGAGACTGAGATGGGAAAGTATTTTCGATTCGAACAAAGCCGGAAAAGATGGACCGTGATCTGCGATTTTCTGTGGTTCTAATACCATTATCGTTCAGAAAGGTTGCAGAGTTTCATTGGAAAGTTATGAGACCATTTGTACTCCAACAATTTGATTCCATGGGAAGCGAGCAACCGTGGTCTCTTCTGGTTCATTCTAGGTATGGAGGTTAGCTAAGTACGAAGAGCGTGAGCAATTCGATCCAAACATTCATGAAGAACATTGATGGACGACTCGAATATGTGACAGGAGTGGTAGTTCGGTCCATTTTTTGCACTTCAATGGTTCATGCGTTCCGCCAGGGAACGGTGGGGAATGGTTTGTCGGAAGCGAGGTATCTAGAATTGCTGGGCAATCGAATGAATACAAAGCCCGAGCAGCTTTAAGATTCTTATGTGAAAATCAAACGGGTTGACTACGAGGATGGTGTGCGGCTGGCTATGGAGCACTTTGTTAATGTTATGAAAGAAGGCGATGATGCACATTCTTAGATGTAGTGGTGTATGTCTATAACTGCAAGATAGTGGGCCTCAATGCCGGGCTGTAGTAACCAATAAAATCATTGTGAGGAACGACATCGAAGGAGAACATGATCTGCATATGTTTTGGCATACTTACAGTATTTGCAGCGTACCTTTGTGATTAGGAAAATTCCGTGTCGAAACGATATGTACGGAGGGTAAACAACTGTTTTCGACGTTTCCATGATATCGACGTTTCCATGATAAGACCCTTTCGGAGGCAACGGTCTCCACAGCTTTCGTCTCCGCCACCCCGTTCCTCGCCCACTTCATCAACTCTGTAGCCTCTAAATCTTTCACGTCCCGCTGCAATTTCGTTGCCTCAGTTCATGATGAGCTAGCGCATTAACACTTAAAGCGCATTTCAGCAATACTGTGCTCTTGATAATATGTCCGAGCTCCTTTGACGCGTGCAAGCTTCTTTTCTTCACCCTAAGCTCTCTACGATGAACATGAAAGGATCGCTCCATGCAGTTTGGAAGTCAATGTGGATGAATAGATATCATAATCCGGCAAAAATGAAATATTTGACAACCGGGGCGCAAGAACATTTGGCGTCCCCAATGGAAAAAGCGTCATCAATAGAACTCAAAGATGAGCTGAACAAGGGAAAGAGGCATGTCAGAGAGGCTGTTCGAGCATGGGAGAGGGCTTTCGATTTTGCAAAGATGCGGAGTCACAACCTGAGGATCAGTCCCATTCCTAACCTTCTTCGATATACCTCTCTGTTCAAATGGAAATACCAGAGAACAAGTTGTACCTGGACCTTCTACTTCTGCACATTACTCATTCCCTCAGGCACCATCACACGCTTAGTTTCCCACACAATTCAGAAGCGCACCAGTTTCGTTCAGTATCGCGCATACTTGGCAAGTGAGACCGTTATGCGTCGACGTACCTGCAACCAACCTCAGAAACCTGCCTTGCAACAAACCTCCGAAACCGTTTCTGCAACGAATCTCAGAAACCTTCCCACTTAGTGCCTGTTTCAATCTTCTTCGCAAATAAATGTCGTTGGTTAATTGTTTCACACAATCCATCTCAATTTTCATTTCTCGGATGCTTTCCCAACGCGGTTTCATTACCTCTGTCTCAACGATTTGCACCAGCAAATGTTGGCATTTACCACGAATGGAGGGAGTATATGCCCTCATATCCATGGCAAGCTCCATCGGGCAACGTGGTACTATCTCCTTCCAGTCGACAACCAGCAGGCGGTCTTCTGTTTCCGCTCCCACCCTTTCACTTCTATTTCCCCAACTTCTCGGCGCCATATTCATCTCGAAGCACGGTTCGGGTGTCTCGTCCTTGGAGTATTGCAGTATGGAGTAATACTCTGTCTTTGCAACCTCAACAAAGGCGTCTCTCACTTCTATCTGGAACTTTCTTCTGTTCTTGTTCCTGTCACTTTCTTTGCTTTACCTGCCTCGTTTCAAAGCGTCTCTCAGAGAGTTTATTGGGATTTCTTGCTCTTTCCCCTTCCGTTCCGTTCCAGTTGCTCTACGTTCCTTAGCGCAAGTCGTACGCTCATTTTCAGACTTTGGTTGTCCTCCGTTGTCCCGTACATAGATTGTACGACGCCCCGAAGGTAGCGGAGATGTGGAAAGGACCCCCCTCGCAGATGTCTTTCCGCGGTATACACGTGGCATGTTCTCGGCTGCGCCGTGTCGGAACCGCAGTTCGGTGTGTTTTTAGCCGAGATCTTTGCAAAGATCTCGGCTAAGAACACACCGAACCGCGGTTCCGACCCACCGCATCTCGGCCACGGCTCATACCATAAGGGCGGCCATTCTGCATCAGTTCTACATTCTACGATTGGGCTCTGTGAGCTGTTTTCCCCCTTCTCCTTTCCAATCACCCGTTCGTCATACGTCAAACCCGCTCCACTCGCCGTTCCTCATGGTTCCGACCCACTCACTCCACTCGCCGTTCCTCATCATTCCGACTTACCCACTCCTCATCCTTCGCACTCATTCCTCCCCCATACAACGATGGCGTGAAACATCGTTTCTTTGGAGAACACTTTGCGTTGAGTTACGTAAACCACTTTCCAATGTTGGAAAGTTGAGCATGGCGAGCGCCCGAGATGAAACACCGGGCTTTCTTAAGCGGCCTACTCCGGCCGCTGGGAGGTCTCGCAGGGTATCGTCCAGCATCGACTCCGACTCGAGCACAATGGCCACCCGTTTCTTGAAGTTTTGGAAGTTGTTCATCGAGCTTCGAGATATCTATGCAGCATCAAGAAGCGATACAGGTAGTCCTCGAGAAGTCGGATACACGGAAATAGTTCAATATGCTGTATCCAACCGCAACAGCCTGCAATGTGCCCGAGACTTCCTCACTAATGCTGTGAAGGGTTCGTACACCAACTACACACTAGAATAACTGGCGGAGATATGCATCGAAGTCCGTTTCTTTAGTGGGATTTACAAGTATGTGCGTATAATGGACATGGATGACACTTCCCTCGATCGCCAGGTTAGAGATATATTTAACTGGAGTCTGAACAGGGACGTGGACAACAGGAGCTCATTTCAGGAGCGGGTTTTTTGGAATGACCTGTTCAAAAGACACTGCCGGGGCGGTAAGCAATCGAAGCGGACGACGTTCAGGATAGGCCCTCCATCCCGTTTCCAACAACTGCTCTATCTCTCCTTCGTGAAGCGCATTTCCTTAGAGAGAAGCCTACCGGAACCTAAGAGATGGAAGACCTCTCAACGCACCCATAGGGCCGTTCCGTTTGTAGATGGGTATATGCCGTCCAACGACACACACGGAAGGCGAATGGCCCATGCTATCTAAAGCATATGCATGGGATGGGGTTTCTTTGCACGTGCATTAGGTTTTATTGATGCAGAGTAGATGCTATTTCCATACCTGGCAATCGACAACAAGTCTCTTGGTTTCCATGCCATCGATTCTGGCGTTGCTGGATTCAGTTCCGCCTCGGCCGGTCGTACTTTAGGGGAGGAAATGAAGGCGACTTCCCCCTATAAACCTCGAATATGGCCCAAATATGGCCGAGATATGGCCAAAATGTGGCCGTTTAGCTCGAAAATTTCAGAGAACGTGTAACTACGGAAAATAGGTACTTTAGCCAACTGACACGTGTACACTTCGGCCAGATTTAGGCCAGATTTCGTCCAGATTTCGGCCATGTTTGGGCCATATTCGAGTTTTTTAGGGTTCCGAGGTGAGCGAAACTGTTTCTTGGGTTCATTCTCTTTCAGATGAGATCGATGCGAAGTTACGGGAATTGGAAAAGGAATTCTTAGCAGATGTGAGCAAAATACTTTTGAACGGTTTCCTCTACCAGATGGCCCCTATGTCAAGGTGGAACTTGTTGGAAAGCTTCAGACGAAGGCTTCCAGCACCATTTCTATCCAGTTTCAACGAATTCGCGGACGATTACGTATCTTCTATTCGGGAAGCTGTTCTTGTACAGAACTTGGCCCCTTTTACAGCCGTGACAAGGGGTAATGGAGGAAACCAAGGGGGAGGTCGTACGACCGCAACTGTGAAGATTGAGAACACGATACCAGTTCGTACACCATCCAAAATGGCAGCGGCAGGAAAGACGTCGGGAGGCGCCGATGTCATTGTCATTGTGGATAGTGACGATGAAGAAGGTGCTTCTGGTGGGGGCAGTGAGGATATTCGGGATGGAGTTTCCCCCCCTCATGACATGGATGACCCGCGGACCCTGAAAGCTCTCGATGTGGTGAGAGAAAGTATGGAGAAACAGTTCTCTATGCACTGTGTCGGATACGATGAACTAGTTGAGGCTCATGGTACAATCTTCTCATCAGATAATGCCTTAGAGGGTAACGTTCAGCTCGTGCTCACAGACCCACCCTATGGTATACGCGCAGTGAGTACGACGATTTATCTGACGAAGACATGGTGAATACCGCGCAAGTCATATCATCTATGCTCCGACCTTGTGGAAATTTCATAGTGTTCTGCATTATTGAACAGTTTGGAGACTGGGAAGAGATACTGCGTGAGCATACGTCAGAACACGTGGACGGAAAGGAAAGTGTGTCCTTTCTAGTGGATCCGACAGCGGTGCACTTCATTCGTTCTCGTTCGAACCCCATGGGGAGCCCCGGACGTGACACCACTCGTTTGTTCGCAGCAACAGAGTACGCAGTGCATGGTGTCATGAAAGAAAACTCGTATGCCGAACAGAAGACAATGGTGAACTACCAGAACTTCGGTTATGTTCCGGCTAGGTACCCCGGCTACTACGCAGTCATCGACCAGATTACACACCTTGCACCTGGGTAAAGCCTCCATGGGAGGGAGAAAACTGGCCGACGTATCCGAATTAGGAAGATTCGTCCGGAACAAAAGCCTAGAGAGCTACCGAAGGAACTCATCGCAAGATTCTATAACCCTGGAAGTTGTTGTAGTTGATCTCTACGCTGGGACGTTCTACAGCGCCTAAGCTTGTATGGAACGGGAACAACCTCGCCGGTTCATCGGATGTGAAAAGGATGAGCAATGCTTTGCTCATGCGAAGCACAATGCTGTTGTCGTGTACGCGAGAAAGGTGTGACGAAATGAGTTCAAGACGCAGATTAACGTGACGAACGAGGTTGTGCAATCTTCTTACATTGTGGATGCAGAATTTCCGGAACCAGAACTAAGGGCGTCGAGCATATGGAGGGCACCGAAAGGATTCCCCCCATACCAGTCGTTCCCCTTCCATTTCATATCGTACCTATCGACTTATTGGAATGAGCCGAGCCTTATCCCAGTCTACAAGGAGAAACCGTTCCATGAGTAGCCTTTCACGCTACAAGGCGGGATGACGACCCTGGATGAACGGAGCTTGCTTTCTTTGGATGCGGCTTTCCTGTGGCTCCATGTGAAAAAGTCCAATATTACGCACCCAGCGAATGGGAATGGAGTATTCTCAAGTAGAGCGTTCTCAGAGGAGGAGGTTGTTGCTTACTTATAAGGGAAATTAGTATACCATGATTTAAGCCGAAGGACCGCGTCGCAACTGACATATGGGGATGGAATGATGGGAGCCACTGCATTTCGCTTCAAAAAATACTGCATGCAAGTGAAGCTAAAGGGGCAGATGTACAGTAGTCTCCCCCATTACGATACTGAAGTCAGCGCCGCTCAAGCCTGGGTAGTTCCGGCTCCCTTCTGTGTTGCAGGATATATCAATGATGCATCATACAGGGAAGGTGATGAAGAAAAGGATTTGGAAGAGATGGGTCCCGACAAAGTCCGCACGCCAAATGTGATAGTTCGACAACCCTCAGAGCATCGAGTTACGACGTCAGGAGTTTTGGAGACCTACAAACTCCTTGTAGTGGTAGCTACGGGATATATTAAGGAACAAGAAGAACTTTACGTTGATTATGGACCCATGTATTAATGGGAGAAGTTCAAGTAAGGCATGAAGTATGGATGGCATTGTGAGTTATGTGCTCCATGTTGTAGTATATGAAGTAAAGTATATTGCAGAACTCTCAAGTTTAACGTAATTACTAGCGTATGTTCTTCAATCGCGTAAGGAACTGGATATACAACGTCAACTTCGGAGCGTCGTACAAACGCCGTACAAACGCCTTGTTGCTACATTGGTACGAGTACATGTCTCGACATGGCTCTCGGGTGCGTCCTGGTTCCCAAGACGACGAAAGCGCGCTACATCTCACGGGTTTGACGCTCTGCGATCCGGACAACGGAGATATGACGATGCGGGGGAGAAGCGTGGTCTGAAGAAGAACGCCGGTTCACTGGCGCGAGGCGCTCGGAAAGTGGGTCGCGGCGTCACAGTACACAACATTGCTGCCTGCGCGACCACGACACGAGCGCGCACACTACAAATAGGTTCAGTTTTATCGAGATTCTGGGATGTAGAATATTTTCATCCCAGAACCGCTATAAAGGTTCCCATGTGGCATGCGGAGCGTTGGTATGACGCTCCGAAGGTGGCGGAGACTTGGAAAGGACCCTCTTCGAAGAGGTTTTTCCGCGGTATACACCTGGCCAGTTTGTCGGATGCCAGCCAGCAAAAGAAAGCAAGGACAGAAAAATCTCAACTGGTTGCACAGGATGTCATATCTCATTTACGAAACCTTGATGCGAAAGCGGTTAGGAACTTCTTGCGAACGCATGACATCTCCTTCAGCAGCGATGCAGATTCAGATGCTGGGCCGAATAAGGCAGCGTCAGCAGAAAACACTGACCCATTCGATGACACCGTTCCGGAAGTGTTGGCGCCAGGCCTGAATAAGGCGGAAGATGTAGAATATGAGAGCGACGATTCGTGGTTGAAGTTGATGAAAGCGGTAGCGAGCCAGTGGCCGACTGGAGAAGAAAATACATTTTCTAGAGCCGAAGGACTTCCAAGGTGTGCATCACGCAGTCTTTTGGCATGCAGCATATCATGGACACAAGCTCATGAACGAAACAATGCGAGGACTCGAAGGGGATGAGGAGACGTTGTGGGTGGACGCAGTGAAGAACGACAGTCTGGCCTACGTTTACTTCGTGAATAAGAGGGCAGAGTTACGAGAAAGAGGGTTCTGTGTTCTAGAGGGGTTTCCGTCAAATGGAAACTTGGTGAAGGAGACTGACAGTTCGAGTGAACTTATTGATGGGGATGTTAGTGTGGAAATTCTGGACTTCGGAAGAAGTCGGGTTATCGTGTATATAGCTATAGAGGAAGGGATAGGTTCGTACTGTGTATTGCACACGCGCTTCACGTGTTTAGCGATGGGAAGCGAGCTGAGGGTATGCTATCAGAAATTTTGAATTACATGTAAAAGATTTGTCACATGAGCTCTTGCAAACCTAGTGGCAAATCTGTGGTACCAATGTAATGCAGTGACGTCCATTTGGTCCTGAAATCTGTGTAAAGAACCTGGTGATGCACAGCAATCAGGTTACCTACGTCTCACGACTACTATTTACCTCGCGATTGGGAGTTTCAATTGAGAATATTGGACATGAGAGCATTTTATTTACACTTACAGTCAAAGTTTCTTGTCAAACTTGGTGTGGTTCTTTTATTGTCTGTTAACTCGTGTTGTTCAAGTAGAAAGCAAATCCCTGGCGATTATTGGCGGATTAAGAGGTCACATGAACAAAACCTGGCCGTTTACCCTTTGATAGCATCCTAGCGATTCACAATAAACACGTTCGCCAAGTGTAGCAATCAACATTTCATTCGCGACTGGCAACTTCTATTGGGCAATACAGATATTGGAGCGTTCCATTTACTGTTTCCGTCAAAGTCTCACTGTTTTCTCTGGAAAGGCGCCGTTTATTTTGTACGTTTGTGAAGGTTCACACAAGGCAATGGAAAAAACCAATGAAGCCGATATGAGGTCTCTAGCGCGTACGACACAGATAACTTAAGTTGTGATGCCTCCTTGCTCAATTTTCATTGGTTGTGGGGAAGTGTACCATGCCGGTTCGAGACCCTCGGATTTTGGAATAGTTGCGGGTTGCGTTCCAGGGTTTAGGCGACCATGTTCGGTTTATGAGTGCTCGCATGTGGACGAGGATGGCCGTACATTTGCTTCCTTATGAACCATACTGCCATTATGATCACAAAACGTGACAGAATGAAACCATAATAAACTTGTGCCTTTGACGCTAACCGTGAACAAAATGCTTAAATAACAGTATTATTCAATAGATATTGCCAGTCGCAAATGCAATGATGATGTGTACACGTGTCAAATTTGTTCATTGTGAGTCATCAGGGTGTTTTCATAGGTCGCACGGCCAAGTTTTGTTCATTTGCCCCCGTAATTCGCTGATATTTGCAAGAGATTTGCTTCATACTGGAACCAAACCAAGTTTTTCTTGAAAGAAAGTAAAAGGATCACACCATGTTTAGGACAGGAATTTTGATGGTAACTCTGAACAAGATGCTCTTATGTCCTTTATTCTCAATTGACATTACCAATCATGAGGTAAATACTAGTCGTGACACGTGGGGAACCTGTTCGCTGGGCATCACCAGGTTCGTATCGTAGGTTCTCACACCAAATGTAGTATAGTGGCACGGGCACTCCCAAGGTGAGGAGTGTACAATGGGTATGGGACCAACGGGAGACCACTGGTAAGAGGGTGCAATGGGCGGGCGCTAGCTGTCGTGCCTACCGGAAATGGCGAGCGACGTAGCGATGGCTTGTAAACCTTAAGGATGATGGCAATTGCCAACCAAAATGGGAATTACTTGCCAAGGGGGTCTCTGACTTTACCACAGGAGGGAAGCGCAGCTCGAGTAGCCTACGTCTGTGTTCTCGGAAATAGAATTTTACATTCAAGAATGCTAGTTTTGAGGAAAGTTTATCTGGTGAATTTATTCAAATCTTTTTTTCATATTTGTGTTTGATATGACTAGATACGTCTTGAATGTGCTAGTTTAACATTCAGAATTTGGAGTTCGGGAAATCTCTCGTTCTCAATACTAGCATATTGTAGGATAGTATGCAAAGAGGGCTCACTCCTAAGGCCTCGATGGTAGCTTGGCAGGGCGTTCCACGTGAGAAGGGGATGACGTCGACACCTCTGGTATGGAGGCACAATGGGCAGACACTAACTATGCACTCCTACAGGACGGAAAGTGCAGTAGTGGCGGCTTGAAGACCTACAGGCAAGGAAACGGCAAACTTAGGGGCTAGTCGTTACCAAGAGGGTGTCTGGTTTACCATCTGAGGGGAGGCGCTGCTCAAGGTGCTTAAGTATCTGCACCAAGGCGCCTCGACCCTGTGGCACTGTAATGTGCCCTATCTTATATCTACAGTAGGTCCTAATGGCTAATCTAATGAGATAAAATAAGAAATAGGCCCCTGGACAAACGCGCACACGTGGTGGCACCTATGCAGGCCCGTACACCTGTTGCACTTCCATGCAAGTCCTCCGGCTGGTTAGTCTTCAGGAATCGCTCTCCCACATTGCCCCCTCCTTAGGCTTAAACGACTCGGTCAAGCCTGCATTAGTCGCAGTATTACTGTCCTTCCGGGTCGACCATGGCGGCTTTCTCACCAATACGGCCATTTAGGCGCCTTCCGGAAGGTTTCCGTTGGCCAAATAGCGAATTCTTCCGCTGGTGGAGCAGCTTCCCGATGGAAACCCGGCACGCGCTTCGACCACACCGCCGGGCGGCCGCGCAACAACCGTGAGGTTACCGTGCCCTGGCCCGTCGAGGAGTATATGAACTCAATGTGGAGTCGTTACTTCGATGCTCGCCGCTTCGAGGCCGTACCGGACTTTCCGCGTCAGAGCAAGAACGCCCGCCTGGTTTCTTGGATGAACCGTTGACTGCATCAGCCGATGGACGTCCGTAATGGAGCGCGCACTCGTGAGATTGTCCCTGTGGATATTCCATTCGTTCGTTTTCCGGAGGAGGTTGATTACCAATGGCGATTGAACTTCCTTGTGGACGAACTGGAGCGTAAGTTCCCGGATAGTGTGGACGTTCTGTTACCGCCAGCAGGTCACAATCCCTTGGGTCTCATGTGCTTTCTACAACCGTACGACCAGATATACTGGGTGGCCAATCAGGACTTCTGGGGCGATCTGGTGGAGCCCGACGCAAGGATTCGTAAGTCCCTTGGTTTCTTCTTTTGCTGGCATAATGTAGAGTTCCATGATATGCCCGCGAGGTCTCGACAGGGACTCTACGTGGCCGTACCGGAATTTCCTGTGGACAACCGATTCCATGGTTTCTGGAAGGTTTCTTTGCTGCTTATGGTCCCCACGCCTTCCATATTCGCCTACCATGCGCGCGACCTGCTGGCCCTGAGGACTATTCACCTTGAACGGATCTGGCAAATTGCGTTCGTCGAGTGGGCAGTGTTTGTCCTTATGGCCTTCCTGCATACTGCAAGATATGGAGTGCGTGCGAACGTTTGGAGCAAAGATTGGTGTGTTTGGTCCGAAGGAATTGGGCTCCGTTGTCCCAAAAGCCGTCTGTGCCCTCTTCCAGTATCGTTGATCCGGTACTTCCGGCACTGTCTTGGAATTCAAAACATCATCCGTGGGACGGAGTTTACCTTGGAGGACACGGAGGCCGTCTTGGATGACGTCCTCACCGTTGATTGGGAGCAGACCCCTGCATACCTCTGGTACGACTACGAGAGCGATTCCTTTCGGAACATCCCGCGTTACTCGCAGGGTCATGATAATGGCAAGGCTTATTTGTCTAAGCCCTTGAAGGAGAACCCAACAACAGTACCTCGATGGAACCTGCAGATCTACTGGCCGAAAGGTGAGGGGTTCACGTCCCAGAACTTCCTTGAGGACACGCTACTTCTTGCGTCCGAACAGGAGGAAGAGCTGCAGGTTATTCCCGTTGGTCTTAATGTGGTCATCGATGAAGAAGACGCCCATTCTTTGTGTAGTCCTGGGGTAATCGATGCGGCTGTTCCGCTCGGGGGCAATGATGCCGAAGGTCCGTCCCCAGAGCAAGATGTGTCGGCCTCCTGTGGCTCGCCAACAGTGGAGGCAGACGTTCCAGTGGCCCATGAAAACGCATATGTTGACCAGCGGGCAATAGTAGCGATTGCGCCTTTGCCTTCCGTTTCAGCCACTACTGATGACGCGATCCAATCTGCGGAAGACCTACGTCAGGTCGCCTCGTCCGTTGGTCTCAACGTTTCCGGGGACCTACAGGACTTGTTGATACGCGCACGCTCTTGGGTCCGTCAGGCGTCTCGGTACGCAGCTTTGTTGGAGCAGAACAGGACCCTGAAGGACTCTATTACGACAATCCTACAGGATAACGCGCGAATGTTGTCCAAACAGGTCGTAGGCATCGTCAATGCCTAGCATGGTCTCACCAAAAGTGATGAGAGCTCCTCCGAAGGTTCGCCACCCGGTGGTCCGCAGAGCCCACCTTGCAAGCGTCAACGCCTAGATGATCCTGGGAAACTCAGTACCAGAGGTTAGTACCTCCTAAAGTTATACTGTGGTCAGCTTGACTGGCCTTCAGGTCATTTGATAGTTAGCTTGCCTCAAAACGGCGCGACGACGGTTCGTTTTCCAATCGTCTCACATCGTCCAATGGAATTGTTCCTCTGATGGGCCGTATTGCTTGCGTGCACTGGTGGCGGTTGCCTCAGAACGTGGCAACATGCACAGGTGGAATCTCTGGCATGGGTGTCCTCGTGGGCTGGCCATTTGGCACTCAAAAAATCAACCGGCAGAATTAACCATCGGTCATTCCCAATTTTTTGGAGTGACAGCGTTTGGCGCGCGCGCCGCCTGCGCGCAACCACATCAAAGTGTGCCAACAACTCCAAAATGGGCGATTGGAGGAGAGTCAGAATCAGCTCTCCGTTGGTGTGTGCGCCGCCTAGAAGCCGAGGTATCGGCCATTCTTTGTTTTGGCCAATTTGGAGCGGTGCACAGGCGTCTCAAAAAATCTTCCATTTTGGCAGAGGGATTATTTGATCAACACGCGCGCGGTTGCAAGCGCCCCGCGCGCTGTAAGCCTATTGGTTCTCATCCCGGAGGGCTTATAGTTAGCTCTACAGTTAACTTGAGCCATTGTTAGTCCAGAAGAAGGTACGCGCGTGCGCCGTGGCCCATGACACGCTAGTACGTGATGTCGCACGGTGCCATCTCGATGGACATCAAGTCCAATAGGGAGCCTAAGGTCCCGAGCAAGATCAATCTCTCCGCTCGACTTATGCCCCCTCCTTAAGGTCGGGATCCCTGCGACCCATGCGGCGGCAGAACCGACGGATAAAGTTCTCTGGGATATTCTCACGAGGTTCCCAAGTGTCGTTCTTTGGATCATAGCCTTACCAGCGGACCCGGTGCAGGACGTGATCGTTCTCGTCGAGTCCAGCGTTGACCACATAGTCAATTGCACTTTCCTTTGGAGCAGCAGGACGGTCGTCCTCTGGCAGTGCCATCTCGTCCATTGGAGCAAACTCATGGTTTTCCAACTGAGAGCGACGTCCTGTTTCACTGGGACGATAGTCCATACCCTCTGGC
Source organism: Gracilaria gracilis (assembly GCA_030374805.1). NCBI lineage: Eukaryota > Rhodophyta > Florideophyceae > Gracilariales > Gracilariaceae > Gracilaria > Gracilaria gracilis. Next base: position 36,027 of record JARGSG010000228.1, on the reverse strand, counting down.
AGTACCATTTGGTCCAAAGGGACGTAGCCGTCACTATCCAAATGGGACTGCATAGCGCTCGCGTTGCCTTGCGCAGGGGGTGAGACCATTAAATCTGCAGTCACTGCCTTCGGAGGGGGAGCTCCAGGACGCTTCCGAGTGACCGTAGGATCAACTCTGGCATCTTTTCATCCCTGAGGTATGGCTGTTTTGGGTTCAACCGGAGTATCCTGTAGACGTGATGCGGTGTCCAACGTATGGGAAGCATTACCTGACGGATGTCCAGAGAGCTTCTGCGGGACTCTCGAGACTCGATCAATAGAGAACGTATCCTGTAGGCCATCGATCTCAATTTTGATCGTGTGAGAGGTAGAAGACAGTACCTTGTAGGGTCCAGTGGAACGAGGTAAGAGCTTGCGCGTGATTATCTAGATGTCGTATTTTGGATTATCCGTTGGGGCGCGGTCCAGATAAACCATCTCGCCAGCCTTGAAGGACGGTGTGAACCGAACGGCTTTGTCGCATTCTGCCTAGTACCTGCGCTGGGAACGCATTAGAGTGGTACGGGCAGTACAGATAATGTCATCAATCCGCTTTTGGGAGTACCGTTTTGCCTGAGCAGGAGTCATCTCAGCGGTGTAGTCCTGAGGAATCCATGAGTCCTTTAGGTCCATTGCAAAGTGCGGTGGCTGTCGCGTTAGCGTCAGGTCAAATGGCGTAGTTCCAGGAGAACTATGGACTTGCGTGTTGTACGCATAGACTAATGGTCCAACGTAGTCATCCCAGTCGGCCTGATGCTCGGCTGTGTAGTGCACCAGCCTGTCCAAGATGGTTCGATTGAAACGCTCGGCCTTTCCATTGGTCTGCGGGTGATAAGCAGTCGTGGTGACATGCTTAATGCCTAGGGATGCACAGACGTGTGCAAAGAACTTGGATACAAACTGTGGTCCATTGTCGGAAAGGTGATAAAGTGGCAGACCATATGGATATACCCAGTAGTTCAGGAAGGCCATAGCAACGTCCGTCGCCGTGGTGGACCTCAGGGGAATAGCTCGTGTCAGCTTGGTGAACCTATCGGTAATCACCAATATGAAGCGGTTCCCGTGGATCGTAGATGGCAAAGGTCCAAGAATATCAGTCGAAATGAGTTCCAATGGTCCGGCGGCTGGAAACAACTTCAGTTTGGCCTGATGGGTGGCACGTGAGCCACGCGCCTTCACACATGAAATGCATGTCTTTGAAGTAAACCAAAGGTCATTTGCCATAAATGGCCAATAGAACTGCTTCCGTAGGGACTGATACATCTTCGTCCCTCCAGGGTGACCAGCCAGCCATAGATAATGAGCCAAGTAAAGCACTCGTGTCCTGAGGGACTTCAGAATGACTCTTTGAATGGCTCCGTCCAGAGTTGCTCTACAAGATAGCAATCCAAATCGGTCATAGTCAAATAGGCAGCCAGGGGTTCCAACGATGTCAGCCTGATTCTTGCAGTAGACATCGTCTTTTTGGGCCTGTAGGTGCTCACCGAGGGCTATGGGGAGAAGCTCCTTTTCCTCCAGCTGAACCGCATTGACCTCGAGGGTCTGCGCTTCACGAGCTTTTTCCATAGGCCAGTCCACAAGATACACCGTGTTCGCATCCACTTCTGGATCGTCGCAATTAAATTGCCCTAATAGGTACTCATTCTCTTTATCTGACTCGTATTCCGTGAGGTCCGCAGTGGGTAGCTCGTCGTCCAAGAGAGACTGGTCCGTTCCGTCTGTCAGGATCCTAGAGAGGGCATCGGCGGCTTGATGCTTGATACCCAGCCTATAGGCGACGTCGAAATCGAACTCAGAAAGGCGTAATCTCCATCAGGAGAGCCTACTGGAAGCGTCAGTCATGTTCATGAACCACCTCAAGAAATGATGGTCTGTCCTTATGGTAAAACGGACACCTTCCAAGTATGGCCTTAGTGTTAGTACAGCCCAAACGATCGCTAAGCACTCCTTTTCCGACGTGCTATAGTTCCGCTCTGGGTTCGTCAGTGAGCGACTCCAATATCCGATTGGTCGGTAGTCCTTGGAGGATTCCTATTCCTGGAGAAGCACACATCCAATCTGGCCCTTGGACGCATCTGTATCAAGGATGAACGGCTTGTCCGGTTTGGGCAGGGCCAAGATAGGAGGATCAAGAAGCTTCTCCTTAAGGGTCTGGTAGGCTTCGTATTGCTCTTCCGTAAGGCAATCAACCTCCGATGGTGTCCCTTTTCTCAACATCTCGTTCAGCGGAGCAGCGATTTTCGCAAACCCTTGGACAAAGCGGCGGTAGACATTACAGAGTCCTAAGAAGGAAGGCAGCTCCGTGTGGGTCCTCGGAAGCTTCGCCTGGCGGATAGCGTCTGTGGTCCTAGAGGATACCTTAAGCCGTCCGGGCAAGACCACATGGCCAAGATAGTCCACAGAGGCCTGAAATAAGAAGCACTTGGGTAGCTTCAATGTTATGCTGGCCTGTTGGAGAATCCTAAGAACTGTCCTCACGTGGCTGAAGTGTTCCCCAATGGTCTTCGAGAAGATAATGGAATCATCCAAGTAGACTAGAGCGAATTTCCATTTGACCCTTGAGAGGATAATGTCCATCGCTCTCTGAAAAGTCGCAGAGGCGTTCATCAGACCAAAGAGCATTCTGGTAAACCTGAAAAGCCTCTCGTGGGTCGCAAATGCCGTCAGTGGCTTTGCGGCTTCGTCCAATGATATTTGCCAATAACCCCAATTGGCGTCCAGGGTCGTAAAGACAGTCTCCTCTCCTAAAGGGTAAAGGCAGTCGTCCATACGAGGAATGGGATACGAATCCCGTTTGGTCATGGAATTCAGTTTCCTCTAGTCAATGCAGAACCGTACAGATCCGTCTTTCTTGGCAACCAGGACAAACGGACTTGCCCAATCGGACTGGTGTGGAGCGGCCGGTTCGATGACGTTGGCCTTCCTCATCTCCGCCATTTTTTCGGTGACGATGGACCGTCCCTTAAGACCTGTCTTATAGGGGTGTTGTTACACCGGATTTGAGTCTTCCTTGACCGGCCCCAACTCCCCACGCCCCACCTTTTATCTTCCGCCTCCCAACCGCCCGCGCGCGCACCGTGATGGAGTGCAAGCGAGACGCTGCCCCTCCAGCCGCACGTCGCTTCGCGTTGCGTCGCCAAACCACGCGCGCGCCGCCGCGCCACCGGCGCCGGCGCACCGCGCCACTAACGTGTCGTGCCGCCCGCGCACCGCGCCAACCGCGTGTCGTGCTTGCACCCAGCGCGTTGTAACACCCGCGCGCCGCCGCACCGGCGCGCCGCCACGACCGCGCGCCGCCCGCGTCGACCGCGCTCGTGCGCAGGTGGGCGCCGGCGCCACATGCGCCGGCGCGCACGGAGAGGTTTTTTTGGCTCTGTATGTTGTAGCGCCCGTGAAGACGACGTGCAAGGACGAAGACTGCGTCGCTGGCAGCGACGCGCAAGCAGTGTAAGCGGCGCAAAGTACGAGGCATGCTGTGCACGGCTACGCGAAGCGCGCGGCGCAGGGGCGCGAGAAGGCGCGCGGCGGCACGGGTCGCGAGCGAGCAAAAAACGCGCGCGAGCCTGTGGCTCGCGCCAGCCGCTCGACGCAGCACGGCGCGCGCGCTTTTGAGCCTCCGCCCAAATTCAGCGCTACGCGGCGTGGCGCTAATTGAGTGGCTGTAAATAAGCTCGCGTGCCAATTGCATTCTTTTCCAGCGCTACGTGGCACACGCGTCGCCACCTCCCGCTGCGCGTCGCCGATATCGTGCACGCTTTTGCCGAGATGTGATCAGCGTGGCGTCATCGTCGCGTGGTTGCTTAACAGCTCAACGAGTACAACGACAGCCTACATGCTTCGCCAAAGACGTAATCGATGTTGAGGCATCGTCCTGTATTCTGTTTGCAGCATACACCTAGCGTTTATACCTGCCACACGTGGCGCTCTTGACACACTCTTTTCGCTGTCAACACTCTACAAATTTCTAACAGTAGAATATCGTTAGAGCAATGCCACCAGCAAACGTTCGTCCACTTCAAACCACTTCATTTTAAAGCAAGAGCACAGTCTCGAAATCCTACTGCAACATCATGTCTCTAAGACTTCTTTTTTACAACATCTGTTTGTAAAGCTCTTGTCCCAAACTAGAGACATGGCGCCGCCGCGATCTTCGCGGGCACTGCGCTCCGAATCATCCCGAGCAACACCAACGAATGGTGGTTCGGTTGGTGGAGCAAAGAACAGACGAAACAAACGAAAAGCCGTTGCAAGGAAAGCCCTCGCGGAAGAACGCCGAGCGCCGCCACCGCTTACGTCGTCATCTCCATCTTTAAAACGATTGTCTGGACGGAGACCAGTTCGGTATCGACCACAGCCAGGAATGAGAGCCATTAAGGAGATTCGAATGTACCAACGGTCTGTGAGTTTATTGATTCGCCGATTGCCGTTCGCACGGTTGGCTAAAGAGATTACGAGCAATTATCATCATGCTCTGAGGTGGCGCGTGGATGCAATTGAAGCGCTGCAAATTTCAGCGGAGGCATATGTGGTGAATCTTATGGAGGATGCAAATTTGTGTGCTATTCACGGAAAGAGAGTGACGATTATGCCGAAAGATATCCGTCTTGCCAGACGAATACGCGGACTCCACAATGACCCGGCCAAGAATTTATAAGCGAGGTTGGTTTCCGACTGCAAGTCGTTTCGGACTACTTGATACAACTCCCGCATTCCGCCTCCCACCGTTAGGACGTCAGCACAGCTCCAACTCGCCGCTGCCGTTGCTACCTCTGCCACCAACCGCCATGGCTGCGCCGCACAACAATTACCCACCGCGTAAAGGACGACTACGCAAGCGTTGCCATCCGGCACCAAGTCGGGCACCGGAATTAGAGCTTCTTCACGACGTACTGCTCTTTTCTTCGCAGTTGTTAGCTTTGCAAGACATCTAAGACAATGGTCTCATGTACACCGAATAAAAGACTAAAACGCCTCCAAGGTTTTCAGTACCGCCGTAGCCATTGCTCCATTTCCAGAACGATCTTGCACAAGACACGCTAGCAAGTGCGGTAAAACTGTGGGAGTTATTGGCGCAAAGTGAGCCCCTATAGCTTTACGGCGCTTCGAAAGCAAATTGTATACGTTGATTACAAAAATTGGCATACAGTACTCCCAAGTTGCTTCAAAAACTTCCACATCAACAATACGGGTGTCGAACACATATGGCATATAATGAAGACCAGATATAGATATCAGTTACTGGAGGCGAGTCATGATTCGGTTCTCAAGTTCTGGAAACGTGAGCACCGCTTGATAAATGACAAGAATCTCGGTTTGTGTTTGTTGACAAGTGGCTATTAGGTTTTCGGCGGGGATGATCTTCCAATCTGTGGAATCCATGATGATGGTTTTGTACTTTTTGGCTTGCTCTAGTAGATGGGTTACGTCCAGTGCACACGTTATGCATGTGTAGAGACCGTTTTCGAGATGGCCAGAATCTGCGATAACTAAAGTGTTGAATCTTGCGATGGGGGAGCATTCGTTGAACAAGTTCTTGTCGGTGAAGATGAAGTCAGTGATGTTCTGTTCAAGAGAGGTTGTTAGATCTGTTTTTTGTTTCTGATTGTACCCAGAAAGTGCGCATGGACAGGCGAGCATGGTGGCAGCATTTGCCTTTACGTTTGATGGCAGTATATCACGTCCCGAGAGAAGCGAGGGATCACACTGTGATATTAGCGTGGAGGTCGAGGAAGATCAGGCTTTCGTTGAAATCTTTCTTTGCGTCAATAATTCTCTCTTTTTCTGATCTTATTTACCATTAAAGAACCTCAATGTCTATGCTGAACAACACATACGTCAACTTTATTCACCAATACCCTCATGTGCGGCTATGAAAAATTTGTTACGACGTTTGGCGTTTCTCTAATCATCATGAACAAACTAAGAACATTGACTTCAAATTTAACACCTGAGGCACACAAGAGATAATCCAGGAAACTTTGCGAGACACAGCTTTGTCTTTCGCAATCCTACGGTGCAAAAAGGTCCATCTCGCTTACTTAACTCTGTACTTCCTGGTCGCCTTCTGACGTGAATTCTATTGTCACCGGCAAGTTTGCAGATGTGTAGAGCTGCAAAGAAGGAAAAGAGATGTCAGTATATCAGACTTAAAATCTGCAAAGTCATGCAAGCATACCTTCAATTGACATCTGCAATTGTGCGTCAAATGTGCTATTGAGTCACAATATTCAGAAATGCTGTCTAAAAGACCTTGCAAGACTGTAGTTAGCATAGAAGACGAAGCGAAACAACAGCATCCATATAAATGCAATCCAGCAGATGAATCCATCTCAAAGCGAAGAACCTGATCGGTAAGACGTGGAGAACAAAAGTAGATAGAAACCAGTTCCTCTTCATGGCTTGCTGAAAAAGCGATTAACGATATAGTTGCTGAGTTTCCGACATATATCGCCTGCCTTAAGTCGTCAAGAAGCTTTGCAAAAGAATGATTGTCGTTCTTGAAAATTGGAACAGTTGAGGATCCCAGTTGAACGTACTGCCGCTCGCTTTCGGGTAGTGCTGAAAAACAGGATGCTATGTGAGCAAGGCAGACTTCCAGAACAAGAAGCTTTCGTTCTTCCGGATCTTGTAGATCCATACCCAGTTCCTGAAGAGAAAGAGCGCGTTGAGAGACGGTTGTCGACATTGGTTGATGAAAGAAAACTCCAGACGGATTCCAGTGTCAGTGACTGCAAAGGTAAGGTTGGGTAGTGCGGCAAGCAGGAAGCGAAAAACAGAGACCACACTCTAGTTTGTAGGTGCTGCTCAAGCGCGCTACACCAGCGTTTATTTGGTAGATACTTTTCTTTCCATTTGCGCGGGTGGTGTGGACGTAACCAGCGCGAAAGAAAAGATTTTTGGACTTGTAGGTTCACGCGTGTTTTACGCGTACGTTTGCACACCGTTGTGGACACGAAACCTCCGGAGGTAGCGAATGAAATTCGATTCCTAGGAAGGTGTCTTGTCCACAACACTGGGCCAGAGCAACCACTCGCCTACACACAATCATGGTGTTGTGCCCCATGAGGAGAGAAGCTTTGTATGTATAGCATGAAGTGCTGAATGGAGCAACCATACGCAGCATGTTGAGTTTTGTTAAAACTTGCTGTCGTTTTATCACGTTGGATCAGCCGAGTGTTTCTGTGTAGATTTCTGAAAAAGCGTAATGCACCGACTTTCATTCTTTGCTGAGTTAAGAACCTTGAGAACGCGATAGATGTTGTACTTCACCTGCCTGAACAACACATCCAGTCCTACAAAATTTGAGTTAAATTGGCGACGCCAAGGCGAGTATGAATACAAAGATGACCCTGCCGAGATGTATTTTCTTTAACTCAAATTTAAATTTGTTGCTACGCAACAGCGACTGCGTGTTGTACGAACTTGTTCTGCTCATCAACAAGTGGGCAGGAAAGGACGCTGCGAACGGCGGTTTCAAATTCAAAAGCGACGCCGCACGTGACCTGAATCACGGCGAAGCTCTTTCGCTGTACAAGTGTGCACTTGTCGGGCATTAAACGCTACTGGAAGAAAAGCAAGAATTGCCCCACTTGTTGCTTCTGCTTGCATTGCATCGGTTTCATACCGAGCTCCAGCACATAAGACATTACATAGTAACGTACACGCATGCACACTTTTATTGCCGTCGGCATTGATGAATGGGCAATGGGGTTTGCGGCGCGCAGGTGGCGGCGCGCAGGTACCGGCAGCGCGCAGGTGGCAGCACTCGGGTGGCAGCACTCGGGTGGCAGCGCGCGGGCATTTGTGCGTGCGTCAGTTTTTTCAACTGCCGCCCGCCATTTGATGTGCGCGCGCGTACTCGCGCCAGGCGCGCGCTCCCACGGCGCGTGCGCGCGCACGCACGCAATGTATCATACAATCGCAACGTATGGTACGCATGGTACGCTTGCGCGTTCGCACTCTGCTCGCGCACGGGTGGGCGATTCTTTAGCTTAAATTCTGCAAAATGTACAATTTACCGCAGCTCCCAGTGCGAGTGACGCTCGTCGAGCAACGTGCGCCCGACACGTGCGCCGCTTGTGCCGCTGGCTGGGTGGCCGCGAGGCGCTGCTCAGCGAGTAGATATGAGGCATGCCGCGAAAACCGCGCGCGCGCCGGTGGTGGTGCGTGCGCGCAGTGCGACGGTGGCGGTGCGCACGCGCAGTGGCGGCGCAGTAACTTTAGGCGCGTGCGCGGTGGTGTCGGTGGGAGAGCCGGCACGGCGGGAATGATCGACACTTTCAGCAGTGAGAGTGATATATACTATGAACTCGTTATATGTCATGAGCTGCATGGGTCCGCACGACAGGCTGTCAGCCCAGCCTCGCTTCTTTAACATGCTCAACACACTTCGTTCTCCTTCATACCCAACGTTACCTGCGATGAAGTACCGAGGACGGGAACGATATTCATTTGCACACCATGGAGTCACCCATGAAAGCTCCAGGAGCCGAATATCTTTAATGCGTGCCACCATGGATTTCCCACCGCAGTCCTGCTTTCTGAGAGAGGGATTGCGCAAGAAAGCTTGCGGCGACGATGCAAGTGGCTCGAAAGTTGGAGGAAGGCGGGTGGCGAGGGTGAGGCGCATGCACTCGTGTAAACCGTGCTACGTACGCGGAGGAGCACCACCACCTGAGCTTATAACGCTGCCGGCGGTTTGCTTGCCGCCACGGCCGCCTGCGCGCGACTGAATTGATGGCCACCGATCAGAGCGGCTAGCCAAGATTCGCGTCGTGCACGCGGCGCGATATTTGTGGCTGCGGCGCGCGTGCCATTGGCCACGATAGGTCGTGCACGAATGTACGGCGCAGCGCACAACGCACCGCTATAAAATTTTTATACCGCGCCGCGCGCCGCACACCGGTGCCACGCCGCGCGCAGCAGCCACACGCCGCGCGCCGCCTTGGCCCACCTCACCACCACCCCCCACCCAAAACTCTTCTCCCCTCCTCCTCCTTCTCTCCCACCACCGCTCCTAATATCAGCGAAAATGCCAGCGGCTGCGTCATGGCAGCGCGGGCGTGACGGCAGCACGGGCGTGGCGGCAGCGCGAGCGGGGCGGCAGCGCGAGCGGGGCGGCAGCGCGAGCGGGGCGGCAGCGCGGGCGTGGCGGCAGCGCGGGCGTGGCGGCAGCGCGGGCGTGGCGGCAGCGCGGTGGTGGCGGCAGCACGCGCGGGGCGGCAGCGCGGGCGCGGCGGCCGCGCGGGCAGGGCGCCACGCGGGCGTGGCGGCGACGCGCAGCTTGTGGCGACGCGCAGCTGGCGGCGACGATCAGCTGCTGGCGACGCGCAGCTGGTGGCGACGCGCAGCTGGCGGCGACGCGCAGCTGGCGGCGACGCGCAGCTGGCGGCGACGCGCAGCTGGCGGCGACGCGCAGCTGCTGGCGACGCGCAGCTGGCGGCGACGATCAGCTGGTGGCCACGCGCAGCTGCTGGCGACGCGCAGCTGGTGGCCACGCTGAGGTGGCAGCGCGCAACGCGCATGTGATGTAGGATATTGATTACAGTAGCACCCAAGTTTGGAAAGAACATTTTGGGTGACGACGGGGACCGCGGTGTGCTTCCGGCTGGAATTGTTGTATCATAGTAACAACAGTTTTCGACATTCAATGTTGCGCTGCGTCTAACGCTTGCACGGCGCGTGGCTGTGGTTCGCTGGCGACGCGTTTGTGCGTCCGCCATTTGTACAACTTCCGCCCGCCATTTTATTTTATGTTACCGTATATATATTAGCACTGTGTGCGGCACATGGACTAACTTTATGGTAATGACGCGCACCGCCGCGCAACAACGGGGCAAATCCATTTATGGCCGTGCCTGACTTTTTCTTGCTCTGGCTTGGTGTTTTCTCGTTTGCGATGGGCCCCGAGTGCGTGTCACCGCCGCGCGCGTGCCGCCGTGTAGGTGCCTTGCTCTGGGTATTTTACAAATAAATGTTAACGTCCGAGGAACAAAAAGAGCGAACAACACTGTTTCACTTGCAAATGGTTCTCACCAAATATTCGGTACTGCACACAAATTCACGTCCTACTGAATAATAGTAGAAGTATAAATCTATGCTTTGAGAGGTTCTGCTCCACACGCTAATTGGCTGTCTGAATCTAACTTGTCTACAATAGTTAGTCACATTGTAACTCAAAAGCATTTGTGAGAATCCCTTAAGTGATTTAGTCTATTTTAGTGAAGCATTATTGCAACAAGTTAAAAACAATGTTTTTCATTCAGAGCGATTGAAAGCAACAGTTTTCAACTAGCGTCACGCAAAGAAATCTTTAATATTTACCCCTCACCTGGCCAATATTGGCCATTTCCCGCAGCTTCCAGAGAAGTATGGTGTTGTGTACCAAGGTTTACCAAACATCTTCATTCGAATGAATTATCGTTATTTTGGTATATGTTTACAGCAATGCAACATGTTAAAGAGAATAATGTTGATTGGTGGTTATTTCTATGTAACCCAAATGAGGCTTTGCGCACATGGCACAGTCTTGGGTCATCGGAGTTGGGTGCATGAGAATGAGAAACGGATGTGCGCTCTGGTTGTGGTAGTGGCAAGCTATTGTAGTTGGGGAGAGAAGGTCGCGAGAGAATGGTGCAGCGCAAAAGCTTAAGAATAGGTGGGCATGTCATGTCCGCCGAGGGTGGACGAAAGGAAAGCCTTGGCAAAAACAAAAGAGCGCGGGACATGGTGGTGCGAATGCGTTTCGCAAAAAGCATGCTTCGTACGCGTCAGCCGCGATGGCGCGCGCGTGCGGCGGGTGGCCGCGCGCGCGCGCCAGCGCCGCACCTGTGCCGCGCTTGCCACTGCGCCACGGCGCCAAGCGCTAGTACAACGGCAACAAAGTATCCATGCCGAACAGCTGAGGTCAGCGCCGCCGCTTGCGCTTGGCTGCCGCCCCTTTCCACACGCTCCACCTGCCGAGAATAGGCACGCAGCGCCAACCATGTTTGAGATCACGTGGATAATCGCGCATGCGCACGCGCAAGCAACGCGCAAGCAACGCGCAAGCACGTCACGCACACGTACAAGCACCATGCGTATGATATAACATTATATACCAACGGTAGGCGACGGCGGCAGTGCTCGGTCGCCTGCGTGCGCACCGGAATGGCCCATTGCGTCATAATCGGCTATCATAAATTAAAATAGAAAAAAATCAAAAACAGCACGCGTGAGCGCGTGCGTTGGCGCGTGCCCCGTGGCGCGCGTGCGCGCGTGAGGAGCAGCCGCCGCGCGCTCACCCGCCGCACCTGCTGCCTCGCGCACCTGCCGACCTCGCGCACCTGCCGCCGAACGCATCTGCCGCCGAACGCACCTGCTGCCGAACGCACCTGCTCCCGAACGGCATCAGCGCCTCCACGCGTGGCGTTCGAAAAAATTTAATAATTTTCATTGAGTTTTTCTTCGCCATGTGCGCGTCTTGCAGGAGCTCGCGTGTGCAAAGCGTCGCCACCACGCCCGCGTGTCGCCACCCCATGCCCGCACGTCGCCACTGTTACGAGCGCGCACGTCGCCGCCACCACGCGCACGCGCGGCTTCAACCGCATGCGAGGCACCTCGTGTCCGAGCGCGCGCCACGCGCACGAGCACGCGCCACGCACACGAGCACGCGCCACGCGCACGAGCACGCGCCACGCGCACGTGACGGCTCGTGCATTGTTTTCACTCACGGGCCCACGTGAGCCGCACGGCGCGCGCGCGCTTTGCCCCGCGGCCTTAAACTCAGCCTCATGCGGCGTGGCGATCATTGCATGGCGGTACGCTCGAACGCCAACCGCATCTTCTCGGCAACTTGAACCGCAAAGGAGCGAGAGTGGCACGCGCGCTACCACCGCTCATGCGTCGCCGCCGCTTGTCGCTTTCCAACCGCGAGCGCGTCAGACGAAAACAATCGTGTGTGTGACATTCGTTACATGTACACTGGCCGTGCACGCGAGCGCGAGCGCACGCCATCACCTCTCCCTACTTTGAAGAGTTGCGCTCAAACGTCCACCACTGTATCATAGATAGACATCGCAAGCACTCACAGCTGTGCATTTTTTTGCAACCCCCTACTAAGAGCACCACGCCAAAACTTTTGATAGCAACATATAATTATTAGAACAGCAGCAAGGCAAGGTAAAGTAGCAAACCAAATGCCAAAGCCTTACCTATCACGGTTGCTGCAAGCTTAGCTAATGCTGGCGCAGAGCTCACCCAAACGCGTTTGACTCGAGCTCGTGCTGTCGAATTAGCTTTTCCGCACCTTTCCGTCATGATTGGCGTGCGCAAAACGCAAAACGCGCGCTCCGTTTTACGTTGAAATTCAAGCGCAACTTGCGGCAAGCGAAACTTCTTTTGGTCCCCAACTCTTCACTTGATAAGCCTGCAATGAGTTTCAATCCCCCCGACGTTTAACAGTGCGTGCTCTCGCTCCTGCACCGAACAGCGCTGTCAAGCAAGCCTCTTGTCCAACCATATCTATACCATGGCCTCTTCCACCACTCACACTAACGGTGGTGCCAACGACGCATCGTGCCAAGACTGCGCTAACCTACATCGACGTCTGCAAAAGGTGGTCGAAGAGCGAGATTTCTACGTGCAGGAGAGAGCATTCGTTTTGCACAGCGGCGCTCCCAATTGTCGAAACTGCCTCCACACTATTCAACGCCTACGCGAAGTGATCCAGGAGCGCAATTACTACACACACGACAGACAAATGTTTCTGCTTCAGCTCCTTCCGCGTGAGGTACGTTGCATTTCTTCTGCTTTTGCGTCGTTGCGTGTCAATCATATCTCAATAAGTTGCTAACAGTTTTATTCACATGCACAAGAAGGATCATGCCATCGTAGAGTCGCTAGTGCGCGAAAACTACCGCGTAAAGGGCGAGCTGGACGATCTGAAGCGCAAATTAGCGCTCAAGCAGTCGGAGTGTTGTATGCTGCAAGCTCAGGCCGAGAATGGGCAGTCGGCCAGTAATCAGTGAGCGTCAGAGGGGATGTGGGTTAATGTGGAGTGTGTGAAGGAACTCTTCAGTTGGGGGTGGGTGTTTGGTGGTTCGCGGTGCGCAACTCGACTCCTGCTGCGCTTTGCATATCGGGGACGCCCAACGGGAGCTGGCGTTCGAAGACGTATTGCCGTTCACGCGGCTGGTGGTGTAGCCACGACCAAGTGACGTGGTGGCACTCAACAGCGCGCTGCGGGACGTGTCGGGCGGCCAGCTACTCGCGCCGCTGCGTGCTATGCACGCCGCTGGGCGGCTTTTGAAGTCGCGCCAAGCAAGGGCGGGCTGTAGGCGCGCGGGCTGACAGCGGCCAATCGAAAGCAAATTAAAACAGCAAGCAAAGTGACGAGCCGCGTCATACTACTGAGATGCGTGTCATGCACGACTGCGTGCTGCTTTGAGTAATATAATTTATCGCTCGGATGCGAGGTTTTGCAGAGGCTCTTTGCGGGCGAATATCAATATTCGCCCGCAATAACCTGGGATTTTATCTAATTGTGTCGGGCCATAGCCAAACAGCAGGGTAGGCCCCATAAATCGCACGAAAAAGGCAGATTGGTAACAGACTTGTACACGTGTGATCCTCGCCACCAAGCGATAAGCGTGTTATCGCAGGGCCACTCGTGGAAATTTCTGATCCCTCGGGACGGTTATTTTCCCTTGGCTTCGCCTGCGGGAAAATAACTCTCCCTCGGGATCGAAATTTCCCTCGTAGCCCATGCGATAACCCTTACTTACTTTTCTTGTGTGCAAACAAGCACACTCTTTATCAACCGCCCATGCGCACCCGCCATTCAAGTATATTCATTCCTTACACGTCGCGGCGCTGCGGCGTGGATGGCGCGAGCGCCGCGCGCGGCACGGCGGCAAGGAGTGCGTTGGCGTGTGCGGCGGCACGCGCGTGCAGCGCGGTGAGTGCGCAAGGACGTACGACGAGAGCCGTGAGCAGCGCAATCAACTTTGGGCTCTCAACTGTGGCTTTATTCATTATATTCGCTATGTGTTCGCTTGCTCACGCCACACGCCCTCGCCTACTTGTGCGTGCCACTCAACCACAAGCCGGCAGCTGCCGCCGATCAGATTGTGCCCATGCGCGACCATTCACCACACATCGTCGCCTCAGTCGCGCGCGCAGTTGGCTATGCTTTTAAACGCGCTGTAAACAGTTTTAAGCTGTTTACCAAGCCACTCAACATGTACGCGTTGTGCAGCACCAACGCGCTATGACAGCCACTCGCATGCGCACGTCTGCGCACCAACGTTGTTTTATCGATAAATGCCATGGTGTTTCTTGTGAGCGACAACAACAACAATACAACCTGTCCACACAAACAAGCGCAGGCGCTCTTTCCTTTTGTAAACAATTTGTGCGGCGAATAATGCTCCTCCCACACAGTGACGTGTAAAGCATTTTTGCCTCCTTCTGTCGCCGCCACCAGCACGCTGCCCTCCACATCATTCACAGCACTTATTGGCAATGGCTCGTCTTGTGAGCCAGCGCGCGCATAGTGGCGAGCGCGGTTATGAGCCAACTTTGCTCTCAGCCGGAAGGGTACACTGTCATCAATTCTACAATATCGGAAGTTTTCAGCCAACTCACATGAGCCCACGCTTTTGTAGCACGCATCGAGTCGCTCTATTATTGACTTCAGTTTCTCATCCGGAGCAGATATGTGGAAGTGGCTAGGCAGGGCTTTTACACTGTCTTCGCCAGGGAGATACGGGAAATCCACATATATACTATTCTGGGTGCACCCATTTCGTACTGGGTTATGAATATCTCTGTACCTGGTTCTGAGCATTTCTGTTCAATTTATAGAACATTTACATCTCTAAGTAGTACAAACATATCACAGATATGAACGAATAGACGTCTCTCATTATAAACAACAGTAAAGAAGATTCAAAACTTCTAACTACTCAACCTGAACATGAGTTATGTTTTCCTGACGTGCATACTTGTCATCAGGGGCTTTGAGGTCCACATACAGAATACTACTACCATCACTAAAGTCAAGTAACTGTTTTTTTGGGATATGGATCTCGACATAAATAAGTAGCGGAATAGATGCCACTGATTTAACGGATTCCGACGACGTTCTTCGGAGTTGGTTCAATGTTCGTTGAAATCCAACGATTTTTGGATGATATGGCATCATCGGTGCAAATTGCTTAGACAACCAAGCTCTGTGCAACAATTTCATCTCATTCATAGGCCTCGGCCATTCTACTGTCACTTCGAATTCCTTTCCATTACTAACCACTTGACTCGAAACAGAATCTATTTTTACACCTGATGTCAGTACTATAGCAAGGCTGACAAACTGAATTGTAGATTCATTATCTTCCCAAAACAGAATGAAGAACAATCGGTGAGAATCAAGTACCGTTCTTCTCATAGTATTGTTGAAATGACTGTTCGTCCCCAGAACTCTCTTCGTGATTATCGCAGTTGGGACTGGCATCCATCGCATCTTTATCTTCATCAATTGCAGAACATCGTGCGCTTAAAACAAATGAACCATTAGCTGTTGTACACCGTTAGAAATAGGCTTTCTATACAACGAAAAAGTTAGTAGAGACATACCTGTAGTTTGCAAATGTTCTTGCTTCAGTTTTCCATATTTCAATCGAAACGTTGACAACTTGAATGGCTTGAATACAGAATCTAATGCTTTGACTTCCGCAGCTGTCTCATCACCTGTAATATTCCCGGCATTGAACATCTGACGCAGTCTCTTAACTGCAGCAGAGTCCTCTGAAAGACGCGGTTTCTTGGCTTTAGGAGGCATATTTGGGCTGGTGGGTGAGGATTCAGATAAAGAGCGTTGTCTAAGTGTTCAAAGTTCGTCGACAGAGGGTAGCATTTTATAGGAACTTCAGATATCGAATTCATTTCCACTCACTACAATGACAAAGGAATCAGATCAAAGCGTGGAAATATAGAAATGATGACGTTGTGCTTTACGTACACAAATTGTGGAGCAACGCCTTTGGCGGGAAAAGCGCAAGCTCACGAAGACGTTCGGAATCTTCTCCTCGACAGGGCAGCACAGCGAACGGAGCACTCCGGGAATGACACAGCTAAACCGGGTGTAAATCCGAGGTCAAACCACCACGACAAGCGTCGGAGCGTGAGGCTGGTTAGTAGTCGGTAGAGATCCACGTGTTCACACGGTCACGAGTTGAGTCCTCGAAAGAGAGTAGCACGGCAACGACAAGGTGTCGGAAACGAGCCACTGCGAACAGGGCAAAAAGGCAAACCCAAAAAGGGGAGAAAGCAAACCACCAGAGTGGGGAAAAAGAAAGATGGGGATTCTGGATTGGAATGCAATGTCGGCACTGAAAGCGACGATGTGCGGTTGTCGTATCGGGAATTCGACGATTCGCCACCCTGGCACAGAAGTGTGGGTGTTCACTACACGCCGATTCATGGAAAATGAAGATATATGTTACTTCTATGGAACACTGGTGTACCATGACCTAACGAAGAGAAAAAAGGTACACAAGAAATATGGTGAAGGTTTATTGGGAGCCACTTCCGAACGCTTTCGGAGGTATGCGATGGAGTTTAACGTCCGCGGCGATATATTCCATAACTTCCCAGAAAGAAGACAAGGAGTAAGTTTATTACCTGTATGGGTTGTCCCCGCTCCTTTTTCATTGGGTGGAACGATTAACGATCCCAAATATATGGAAGGTGATAAGGACATTGATGCAGTTGCGGATGGTGTGACGGAACGAAGGACTGCAAATGTGCGGGTCATTCGAACTTCAAATACAGGACGCACCCCGCATCAACTACGAGAATAACAAATGCTTGCGGTGCGAGCACTTCGGAAACTGGAAGTGGGAGAGGAGTTGTTCGCGGACTATGGAGTAGAGTATAGCTGGGGTAAATCGAAAAATCCTATTATAGTAATCGATTAGAACGTGTAGTAAATTAGCTCCATGTAAAACAACACCCTAAACCTCGATAATGAAGTGGCACTTGTTGCATTTCAACTTCGCCGTTGAGCACGAATTGGGAACTAAACACTTTAGCTCAAGTGCGAGATGGAAGTACGTAGATACATAAAAGGTAGTGAAGGGCATCGAATATGATGCGAAACCTTGTACGTTTTTTAACATTATGAGAACTATTCAGAAATGGAGATTTTGGTGTCATTTTTTCGTTTCGGAATCGGGAAATAGAAAACCGCACTCGGTGATTTCCACCACACTCCACTCGATTGGGGTGTGCATTCGATCGGTGACGTTCGATCACGGCGAGTGCCAAACACGTCGAGAGCAGAGCAGTTTCGATTCCAGTGACCTTCGATCACGGTCAGCGGCTAAGACTTCGTGAGCCCAGCGTCAACCACGAGGAACCGTTCGGATTGTATATGGCGAAACGTAAGACGAGGGGTGTGAATGCGGAGGAGGTTAGCGGTCGCGCGTCAAAGAGCCGAAGGCGTGGCGAAACGGTAAGTGGCGAAGTTCGCACCGCTCGTAGTACGCGTGCGCCTCGGAGTGGTTTACGTGGGAAGGGGAGGAAGGGTGCGGCGAGGAGCGACGGTGCGGCGAGGAGCGACGGTGCGGCGAGGAGAGACGGTGCGGCGAGGAGCGTCGGGGGCGGAACATCGGAGCGAACGGAGCGAACGGAGCGAACGGTAAGCATTGTGATGACGAAACCTATTGCGAACGCACGAGATCAAGAAGTTAGTCCGAAGAAAAGCATAGGAGCGCAGCGAAGTATGCCGAAAAAGATTTTGCACGGTGGTCGGGAGAGAGATGGTTGTAGAAGAGGCGCAGAGACTGCGCAAGTTTTAGAGGAGAGCGATAGCGGGGATATGATAGTGAAGGGTAAAGAGCTTCGTATGAGTGTCGAGGGAAGAACGATAGCAAGGAGTAGTACCATATTAGGTAGTGGGGGTCTTCTAGGAAGAAAGGGAACTAACGGTGATAAAGTGCCTAAGGCTGGGGTACTTGAAGTGGTGGAAGGAGAAAGGGAGAGAGTGAGGTGTGGTCACCCGGCGAGGAGGCGAGGAGTGGAGAGTTTGCTTGTTGTGACACCAAATAGAGTGTCAGAGAAGAAAAGCATTGGTTTCGAGCAAGAGAATGCGAACCGAGAGAAAGAAGGAGTGGGGCGTGTGCGGCCAATGGCAGAACGTGAAACAGGGGAGGGTAGTGAGAGAAGAATAGGGAGTGTGGTTCATGGATTGGTGGGTGTTGAAGTTGTGGAAAAGGGGAGAGATGAGCCACGAGAACATGCGGACGGGAAAGTGGTACGACGTAGAAGTGGTGGATCAACCAAGGAAATTGTCGGAGGGACAGCAGCAGTGGTTGAGAGGGAAGTAGAAGGGGAGGACAACGTACGAACAGAAGGGCGTGGGGAAGTGAATGTCGTGGAGGCGACGGCACTAACGCCTCAAGGGATGCGTGTAAGGCGCAACACCGTTTTACTTCCGAAGGATGTGGGAGACGAAAGTGACGGCGGTCGTGGAGAAAGCGGAGGTAGAATTCGAGGAGATGAATGGAGATCTACAAAAGAACGGGAAGGGAATGAGGAGAACTTAAGCGTATTGCCGTGGTCTGCACTCGTTCAGAGGGTGAATTCACTGAAGGGACAGTTGGGAAATATGAAGGAAGGTCACCATACATTGATGGTGAGTTTGAAGCTGACGCAGGAAGAGCTGGGACGGCTGAGGGAGGAAAATAAATGACAGAATGTGTTGATCGAAAGTCTTCGGGAGGCAATGAAGGGGAGAAAGCGAGGTGGTGGAGGAAAGAAGGTGAGAGGGCGTCGAAAGTATGATATTGGAGTGGAAAAATGTTTTTATGGATTCGCAAGGGCTGTATATGATAGGATTCTTCATTATGCGAAGTTGGAGGCGTCTAAACTTTGTTTCGACACGGAAAACGTTGGTAGAAGCTGAAAGAACAGGAGTGAGACGGTGGGAGAAAGTAGAGAGGGGAGCATGTTTGTAGTTGGGGAGAAGGAGATGGTGCCTAGGTGCCCAATTCAGGTTGCATATGAGATGAGGGCGTACACACTATCGACAGAGGGTGGAAGTGATGTGTTGTTCAAGTATGTGGTCGAGACAGAAATAATGGGAGAGACATGGGAGACGATAAGGGAAGCGGGGAGGAAACAAGAGTGCGTGGAGAATGTAAGCGGGGACAAGTGTCTGAAGCAGCGGATGAAGCAGACGATAAGCGATGTGATTGGGGTGCGAAAGCGGGCTGCTCGGGACAGATTATTATCTTTACTGGGATATGATTTGATTGCGAAGCGGGCGAAGCCTAGCGAGGGGACGGAACTTGGTGAGGAGTTGAAGAAGCAGATGGACGAGGCTCGCGAGAAGCTTATGGGAAGTGAAGAAGATGGGATGAACAAGTTGTGTGCGTGGAGAATGAGCCGTTTCGAAGATCTTGCGTACTCTGGGTCAACTGTGCATGCTCTACAGTGGAGCTGTGATGATGAAGACAAGTATTTCAAGAACGGAATGGCGGTGGCAGTGTTGGAGGAGTACATGGAATACGCAGTGGAGACCAAATATAATGGGGAAAAGCATTACGTGGATGAGACGGTGATGCACCTTTCCAGACTTGATGCGTGGATTGGGTGTGTTGTGAAAACGATAAACGAGGGTGTGGGACGTGGAGGACAAAGGCAGCTCTTGTTTTCTACATTGTATGGGAGGTATCTGCCGAGGGCAGTGGAGGGTATATTTAAGGTGGCATGGGAATTGGTGGGGGACGAGCACGGCGAAGAGTTTGAGAACGATCGGTTTTTAGAGGGGGATCCGAGGTGTGTGTCCGGAAATTCGGATAAAACTGCGACGGTTGGGCTGTGGATTCCATCGAGGGAGAAAGTAAATCTAGCGGTGAGGGAGGAATACTTTTATGGCGAATTTTACGCCGAGACTTGGAGCGGTTCTTGATTGCTACATAGCAGCGTGCCGACCAGAGGAGTGCCGACCAGAGGAGCCCAGTTTCAGTCGTTTGGTTGGGCACCGGGAAGAGGGTACGGATGGGGCAGAAGGAGGAGCGGGGAGAGGGTAGGGGGAATAAGAGTGGGAGGAGTGGAGATAGCTGTGGGATGATGAAGATGTGGTATATCTTCTTCATCCCATACCTAGCAGAGAACACGAACGGAGCCAAGGATAGAAGAGAAAGGGATGAGTCCAAATTATGGAGAAACGTTGTCGGATGTTGAGTGGGTGGAGATGGGAACTGGATGGGCGGTGTGGTTATGTTTGTCGTCTGTTGCCCATCGGAGGCATACGCAGTTGAGGGTGACATCGACTTCGTCGCTTGGTGGGACGAGCTCCATGAACTGTACGAAGGCGAACTCCTTGGAAGATGGAGGGGAAGAAGGAAGGGTGAAGCGAAGAAGAGAGATGAGTTTGCAGACCCAGACGATGGGGGTGGAGTTGGAGGAGCTGGTGCCTGCGACGAGGAGGTGAGAGAACTTTGGGGATTTAGGACCGAAGGACGTGGCGGCAAATATTCGTTGGATGAGAGGGACTGGAAGATCCGGGAGCGCGAGCTCGTTCCACTCTTCAATGTAGTGGTCGAGTGATGGGACATAACCGCCGGCGACGTAAGCGAATTTGACTACGGTGATTCGGGTGCGACGGAGAGTGGGGGAGTTCTCTGAGAGTTCAGGACTTCGAGAGAAAGGGTGATGAATGAAGGGAGGGAGTGTTTTCCAATCTGTTGGAGGATGGAGAGAGTGTCGGTGGGGAAGAGGTCTTGTAGAGATTTCGGATTGAAATGAAGATTAGAGTGGAGGAATTTGTGGGCGGTGATGAGATCAGCGAATGAGATGAGTTTTCCATCACGGACCAAACCGGGTTGGTGGGATTGGATGGGAGAGGCGAGGGCAGGAGTGGAGGAAGTGATGGAGACGTTGGTGGAAAGGGGGTTCCAATCTTTGGTGGTGTTGGAGTGATGGATGGCGCGGATGGTTTCTTCATGTGCGGAGGACCTGCGCTTCGAGGTTTTGGAGTAGTGTGACTTGAAGAGGGAGTGAGCGTGTTCGAATATGCCGGCATCGTTGAAGTGGAGGCCTCCAAAGCGGCGAATGTCCTCGACGATGTGGCCGAAGAGATGGAACTTGAGGGTGCCAAGAGTGGAAGTGTGGTGGGGGCCGAGGATGAGTACGGCTGTGCGCTTGAAAGAGCGGATTTGGAATTGGAGGTCGGTGAGGCGGGAGTCGGTCCATTCTGCGGAGGTATTGTATCTCATGCAGAAGAGGAGAAGATCGGAGTACTTGGTGAAAACGGAAGTGATGGGAGCTGCATCAACCTCGTCACAGCAGCGGTCGAAGAAGCCGCCGATGAAGGGGAAGACCATGTCGAGTGAGCGGTAGTTTTTTGCTTCGAGAATAACAGGTAGGCCGTCGGAGGTGAAGATACTTTTAAGGGTCTGAAGGTTGTCGGAGGAAAAAAACTCGATGTGGAGTTCTGTGGTTCGAGAGGGCTTTTGGATGGCGGCGAGGGTGATGTTCGCGTTTTTCAGGATGGAGGAGCGGACGGAGTTGAAGGAACGACGGGACTTGGAGGAACGGGGGGTAGTGAAGAGTGATTCTGACTTGAGTCTCTCGATGGCTGCGAGCTTGATGAGCTTGGAGATGCCGAGGTGGAAGTTATGAAGTGGTTCGAAGGGGAAGATGTTGTAAGGGGAGAGGAGAGGGGTGATGTTGAGGAGAGGGTAAGATTAGAAGAGAGAGTAATTTGCGAGGGAAAGGGAGTGGAGTGCTTCAACGGCCTTTTCCTCGGTGTTTCGGGCGATTCTGGGCTTTCTGGCGAGGAGGGCCTTTTCACCATCTTGGAGGAGAGTAGAGTGTGATTTGCGGCATCGAGAGTCTGGGTATGGGATCGAAGAGGGGGGGATGGAATGTGTAGGTGGAGGTCGGAGCGTGGGACGGTACATCGGTGGAATGGATGCTTGGGGCGGGTGCCGTGGGAGATGGCGAGAATGTCCTTTGCTTCTGAGATGTCTGCGCAGTAGCTGACGATGATTGGGTGACAATGGCGGAGCACGCCATTAACGTCACGGAAGGGGAAGCCGGTGAGGCCGGAGGAGAGAAGAGGGTCGAGGAGGTTGGAGATGGCACGCTGGATGAGTTGCATTTTGGTAGAGCGGGAGATGCTGGATGAGGTTTGGGGGATGGTATGGGGGTCTTGAGAGGGGGTGGCGAGATTGAAAGAGGTTGGAAGGTATCCGAGAAGGGTGAGGTTGTCGGCGATACATTTGCGACGGAACGAGTCGGAGAAGTTGAAGAGGGTGATGTGAAGGGGGTAGGAGGTGATGGAAGAGGATTTGAGGGAGATGGAGGACTTGTCGGAGTATACTTGGACGAAGCCGATGAAGGAGTCGATACCGGTGTTCTCAGGGGTATACAAGATGCAGGAGTTATTGGAGGACTGCATGATTGCATGCTTGAGGGCTGGGACAGCTTCTTTTCCGAGGGAAGAAGCCATGGGGTCGGCGAAAGCGGAAGAGCCGGAGGAGGTTGTATGGGGGACGTGGTGGAAGAAGGTGTTGTCGGAGTGTGCGAGTGCGAGTTGTTTTTTAAGGACTTGGATAGCATCCTTTCGGAAGATGGTGGCTGTGAAGGGGTGCTGTGGGTCGTGAAGGGTGGTGGGGGTGAAACCGATGTTGGTGACTCGGTGTTGGAAGAGGTTTGTTTGAAGTTTGAGACACTAAGAGGCAGAGGAGACGGCGTTGTGGAAGGCTGACTTGGAGAAGGAGGGGTCATGGAGGAGAGAGATGAGTTCCTCTGCCTTGCGGGGGCCGAGGGTGGAAGCGATGGAAGAGATGTAGAGGACCATTCGTTCGAGGTGGGTGTTGTTGAGGAGAGGGAAGGAGGGGGGCGGTGGAGGAGGTGGGGAGGGGGAGAGGGAGCAGACGGGAGTGCCTACGATATGGTAGGCGTCTTGGGTGTGGACGGAGAGGGAGAGCTGCTGCTGGTGGTAGGAGTCGTCGTCGGCGATGGGGACGTTATCGGAAGAGCTATTGGAGAGAGGAGGTGGGGGTGGTGGTGGGAGTTTGGGGGGTGGACTTTTGACGTTTTGTGCGTTGGGGGAAGTGAGGGACGTTGCCTCCGGGGAAAGGAAACGGCTGTTTGCGGTGAGGCGGTTGGGGCATCTCCTTTGGTGCCTTTGAATGGCAGGGATGGTGCGAGCGAAGAAGGAGCAGCCTTCAAAGCAACAATTAGGCATGGCAGGGAGCGGTGTGGGGGTGTTGGGGGAGAGGCGGGTACGTAGTGGTGGGGAGCGTAATATGGCGCACGGAGGGGGGGACGGAATAGTGGGGTAGGTGGCACGTGATGCGAAGGCGTTTCAAAAGTGAGAGAATAAACGGCCGATATCTGATATGAGAGTTGTTGAATAGATGTGCTGTATCTCTATAGAGAGTTCCTATTCGAAGGGTTTGTATTCTTCTAATCGTATTCCATAAGTAGCTATCTATGTGCATATATCTCTATTCGCCGCCTTATAGTTCTAATTATGTGCCACTTACACACTTACATTAGGTTCGGAAACTAGCATGAACGGAAGTAACATGCTAGTTTGTCTTCCATCCAAACTAGCAATGATGGAAATAATCGTGAATGATTCTTTCCACATAAACTAGCAGAAGTGGAAATGTGGAAATATTTTCGGAAATTAAGCACATTCAAATTTGGATAAATTCACCGGTTTTTCGATCATTTTAATTTGGTCATTTTTGACACCGAAACTAGCATTCCGATAACATCGACGTGCATAATCAACACAATTTTTAACTGTAAGGAAGCATTCTTTTAACTAACGTGCCTAAACATATAATACCTTTAGCTGTGAGGTATTCAGTGGTCTGTTTTTGCATTTTCCCGCACTTCCCTGACAAATTGGCAGGCAAGTAAGTGAAGCGCCAAATATTTGTAGATCAATTGCCCTTGGCAGGGACTGAGAGGGAGGCTTCTCATATATTCGTTGCTTTTTTCGGCTGAACTTCTTATTATTATAAATTCTATTGGGCTATTTGGCCCGGACTAGGGATCCGCCTACGAAGGGTGTGATTGGAGTGCCACGTGTGTGCCCGTGCCCGATTACCGGATGCGCGGTTGCAAGAGTGCCACGGAAGTACATATGCGTAGTGATGGCCGGCGTGCCCGGTACTTAGATATTTTAGTTGATATTTGTTAGCCGTATATAAGTGGCGGCACTTGCCGCCACTGTACGGGAAGTAATCCTCAGTAGGCCTTGGCTCTAGCTTGAGTTCCACTTGCGGACGGTCTTCCACCCCATTCCCGGGAAACACGGCCACTTACCGGGACAGGTTATCCACCTCCGTCACTGAGAAGCACCGTTCCTGCCTTTATTTTATCGTTCTTTTGTACACCTTTTCTGTGTGCTCCGCAGTGCGGCTGGTTTTGCTACCTTCTATTTCGCCCCGTCCGTTACAGGAGACGCCACACCTAGGGGATTCCATCCTTTGGCTCCCCGATCGCCCACGTCAACCTCCTTCTGTAAGTCAGGAAGAGGCCGCCCGGAGTTACGCCCGGCACGTGTCGGTCTTCTCGGAGGGTTCTGGCACTGCTCTGCCCCAATAGGGAGCAATGCTGAACACCTTGTGTGCGCAGCCGCAGGTGCGGTTTGTGTCCTTTCTTTCCGTTCCCGGCTTTGCTCCACACCGGTAATACTCGGATGTAATTTCTGCCATCATTTTGTAGAAGCAATTCGACCACGGAAAAAAACCTTTGAGCCGGAGAACGGTACAACTGTGCCAGTTGTTCGGCGACCTTTACGACAGGCTTTCAAGAAGCACGTTCCCTTGTCGGTAGCTCAACAGCCGTTGGAATCGCAACGCTCGTTGACGAAGCTCCGAGTGGCTCGGTCCATTTGCATTCCCCTGGAATCCCAGACCTGGGTCACGGTTACGTCCGCGCACCACGGCTTAGCAAACAATTCAACCATTGCCTGCCCTTTACGAAAGGCAGAACTAAGCCCTCGCGAATGTGATTGTCCTTGTCGAGCCAGAGAAGCCCTTCAGGAGATTGGTTGCTAATTTCAGCTCCTGCCAACAGAGGTTGGTAAAGAACAAGGTCATTGATTCCATATTACCACACCAGGTGGCTATTATACCCACACAGGTCTCTACCGCCGAGGTTCTCGGAATCCTCAAAGCAGAGGAGGGAGAGGGGAAGTGCGCTGATTCTCTTTCCGTCCCAACCGTACGAAAACATTCTTGGGGAGACGCTGCGCCGAACTCGTCGGGTGAAGGAGTTTCGATCTCGTCGACAGAAGCAACGCCGACAACGTCGGAAGGAAGGCCAGAATCACCTGGATCTGAGAAGGAGGACCCCGTACAGGAGCTCGAGGCTCTGGACTTCAACCATGTCCCAGAATCTCAGCGTGAAAAGTTACAGGATATGCTACGTGAGTTCAAACCGATGTGGGATGGTTCTCTTGGAAAAATTGGGATCACCGAACATCTGATAGATTTGCTGCCGAACATTCGCCCAATCTCGCAACACCCTTACAGGGCAGGACCGACAGCTCGGGAAGAATAGAAGATTCAAGTCGAGAAGATGCTCCGCGCCGGAGTCATTGAACCGGCTCACTCGCCATGGGGTTCGCCCGTTGTACTCAGTCCCAAACCTGATGTTTCTTGGAGTATTTGTATCGATTACCGCAAGCTTAGCGCGGCTACCGTCAAAGACGTGTATCCCATCCCGAGGATGGACGAATGTATTGATCCGCTAGGAAGCGCAAAGGTTTTCACGACCCCCGACGCGAACTGGGGATATTGGCAAGTCCCAGCAAGGGCAGAGGATCGTGACAAGACGGCATTTGTATTTCATCAAGCACTATACCGATTCAACTGGATGCCTTTTGGGCTCACGAACGCCCCCGTTACTTTCCAGAGAGCCATGGATATTTTGCTTGCACGTTTTAAGTGGAAGACGTGCCTGGTGTACCTGGATGACATTCTTTTGTTCTCCAGTAACCTGAACGAGCATTTGACCCACGTTCGGGAAGTGAGGCGAGTCCTACGAGATGCAGGCATTACACTGAAGTTTAAGAAGTGCGAGTTCTTTACCGATGCCGTGAAATATCTCGGCCGCATAATCTGTCCAGGACGGCTACTGATAGACGCTGTACGTGTGGGGTCTCTAAAGGAGGTCAAACACCCACGGACTCAAACGGAACTGCGATCCTTCCTCAGCCTTTGCGATGTCTACAGTCGTATTATCCCGCACTTCGCAGATATAGCAGCTTCATTGAATGAACTGCTGCGGAAGCGACAGCCAGTTAAACTGGAACCATTCGATGACTGTAAGGCAATGGCATTCTCATCGCTCATTGATGCAGTAACGTCGCCGCCAATTCTTTCCTTGCCAAAACTCGGATTGCTATGCGCCATCGATACGGATGCCAGCAATTTTCAGATCGGCTGTGCTCTGTTTCACACCACAGAGACTGGCGAACGACTTCCAATTGGTTTTTGGTCTCGAAGCCTTGACGTTTATGAAAGGATTTCCTCAGTACCCGATAAAGAGTGCTTGGAAGTCGTCTGGGTTCTCCAGACCGAGCGATGGTACATCATAGGAGACCACCTCACCGTCCATACCGACCATTCGGCCCTGCGATGGCTTCTTTCCATTACGGAGCCTTCTGGCCGCTTGATGCAGTGGAGACTCGGGTTATCGGAATTCGACTTTGACGTACAGTACGAAAAGGGAATTTTAGACACTCAGGCTGATGCACTTTCCCGCTTGCCAATCGCGGTCGACGCTGAGCCACTCGATGATCTTGAACTACCCTGTTTCCTCATGGAGGACGCCGAGGACCAAGACTCGGAAGGTTGGGACGTCTACGACAGTGCCTTAGCCGTTTCAGATACGGAGCCTCTGCCGGGATCATTCGTACCGATAACACCGGAAGAATGGATGCGAAAAAAGTATACGGACCCGTTCTGCAGTAAGGTTCGTGCCCGTCTGAACGGTGGAGCTCAACTGCCTTTTGTCATGCACGACCAAGGATTCTTGGTTCGAACAGTTACTGAACGGCCACAGATTGTGGTACCCCACTCGCTTAAATCTTGAGTCTTCCATCTGTTGCATTACGCGAAGATTTCGGCCCACCCTGGTGGAAGAAAGTTGTACTACACCTTCAGAAAGGACTTCTATTGGCCAGCTATGGCATTTGATGCGTATGCCACTGCTCGTAGATGTTTTGCTTGGGCAAAGAACCCCGTGAAACTGCGGAAGTACTCCAAACAGTTGGTACTCTTCCTCGCAAGGGCCCCATTCGAGTGCGTGGCGATTGACATACTCGGCGAGTTTATGAGTACACGCCGAGATAATCGGTTTCCATTTGTCATAATTGACCGCTTTTCTAAGCTGGTGCGGACAGTTCTTCTGACGAAAATTACCGCCAGTGCGGTCGCGCAAGCGTTCGTAACCCACTGGGTCTTTGTCTACGGACCGCCGACTGATTTACTATCGGATAATGGGTCACGATTCGCTGCAAAGTTCGTCCAGGGCGTGTGCCGTATACAGGACATCAAGAACTGGTTTACTATGACCTACCATCCGCAAAGTAACCGCCACGTGGAGCGCTTCAATCGCACTATGCTGAATGCGCCATGACCTTTCGTCGCCGACCACCCGTCGGAATGGGATCTCTACACCAATGCGGTGACATATGCCTAAAATACGCAAATACATCGCACTACCCAGATCTCTCCATTCGAACTGGTCTTATCGCGTGTTCCACCAACGGGGGCTGTGGAGCCCCAAGTTACGTTGGATAAGTTCCCTTCACCTCGTCTACACAGGGACGCCTGGAAGCAATGGCTGAAGCAAATGATTCCCATAGTTAGGCAGCAAATCGCTAAAATGCAAGCGGCCTACAAGCGGAACTTCGACGCACGCGTGCGAAAGAATGCCCTACACATCAGGGGAGGTGGCTATGTCTTTCTCTGGAAAGAATACTACAATCCGGAAAAAGAGAAACGCCACAAGCTTTCTCCGATCGCGGACGGTCCGTACAGGGTCATTTCTGTCACCGATACTACGGTTGTCTTTGACGTCAAGGGTGAGCACGAACGCTTCTGGTGTGGTTCCGTTCCGCCAGCATCGCCGCCGAAACCCACCGTGTAAGAAGCTCAACCCGGACTGCCCACGTTGGATACTACCCCGGTAGCGCCTCAGGCGCGTAATAGCAACACACCACCCGGTTTCTCAACTGTTCCGCACGCCGCGCGTGGTTTGGCAGACCTCCCTACGGAGTCGGAACGTACCCCGAGAATTGGGCCAGATGCGTATGTGCACACACGTATCGTGCCGACGACTGGGATTATCGCTCCAAGCCCCTCCGCTCCAGCTGAAGAGGGGGAGGGAGACGCTCATTCTCTTCACGCTGCTTCTTCGCAGTCTCCGCCGTTGCAAGCGGATACTGCATCTCTCAGGACACGGCTGGGAACAGAATGGGTGTAACTTTGCGGTTGCGCACGGGAAACGCACGGACTTGTGACAATAGGCGCCCCGCCGAAAGCCCAACGCCTGGGTATGTACAATCATCGACTTCATCTTCGCCACTGCAAACGGACTCCTCATGCAAAGATACTACGCCCAGACGGCATGCGCATTCGGAGACACCAAGCCACGACGCGGAATGTATGGCTGGGGCATTGCCGTAGCCGACGGAGGACGCGCAGGCCTGTAGCAACAGCGGCGCCGTTCAAAGCCCGACGTCCGGGAACACACACGGCGACGCTCCGCTACTGCAAAGTGGAGACAAGACGGATGTCGCCCCATCAGCGGAGAAGACCGAACATTCGGAAGAAAAACTGGCTGTAAGAGACCATACTGTGACGGCAGGGTCAAGTCTGGGAGGCGCAACCGACTAAGTCGATGATGGCACCGGAACTGCAGAGCACATGACCACATCGGTACAGGTGGACACCACTCTAGGTTGACAGAAGCCAAGTAAGCAGGAAATGCGCACGGCGCAAGACGCGCCACGCAACGTGGGTGAACCGCCTCCCTTGAAGGATGACAATGCACATGACAGTGCACGCCGAGGGCACACGCCTGCCATGGAGAGATCCACGGAGAGTGACGAGCCGTAAAAAAACGGTAGTACTATAATTGAGACGGCGCACCGCGGCACCACGACGGTTGAAACCAAACAGCCTGGAGTCGGCGGCGAACTGTCGTCAACGCACGTGACGGAACACCACTCGCTAGCCCCCCGCACGCAGGTTCGTTCCCCATCGATCAAGACGATCTCGCCGAAACACCAGAAGCTCGCAGTTTGTCCACACGGGATCCCGCAGCAATTCCAAAAGCAAGTGGCTTCAGACCCCTCACCGGAGAGCATAACCCTCCGAGGAGCTCCCTGGAAAGCACGACCGAGACCTGGTGTACAGGATGCATTGCCGCCGAAACGGAGGTCAAGGCCATCACTGGCGATAGCCACGACGCGGAAAAGCCACCCTCCCGTCTAATGCGGACCCTTCGACCGTCTCGGATGAGGACTCATTGGTCAAGCCGCCAGAGTGGAGGGTCTACGAACGCGAGTTCGGAGTGGACCCTATAGTGAAACACGGCCGAGACTCTACTGAAGAGCTTGTAGACCAAGTCCGTTGGTACGGCTATCCCCCTTCGGAGGACATATACGAACAGATCGAGCACCTGCCTCGCTCGAAGGTACTTCAGTACCATCGGAAGACCGGCACACCGACACCGGACACGCTCGACAAAGCCCAAGTGGGTTAACGCCCACACTAGCTATGCCACTCACGCGGAATATTTGCGGCTTCGGCGGACAAGCCACTATACAGTAGAACACAAGAAGAAGAAGAAGAAGTCTAAGAAGAGGAATTTGAAGAATTGGAATTAGCCGCTTCAAGCGGAAAACCTCCCTTAAATAGGTTGCAGCCGCTCCTCGCAGAGTGCTGCCCCCTGAGAAGGGGGAGGGATGAAGAGAACTTGCTAAACGCCGGGAGCAACAGGAAACATTTTATGATAAAAGCTGAAGTACAACGCCCTCTTGGGGGATGTTCTGGTACTTGGCTCTTTTTCCGACTTGTCGGCAGGGGCAGTATATGACTACATATTGTGACCACTACTTTGGACTGGACACGTGGGACAGGGTGAGTCAAAGAGGTTGGCACAGCATTGCTTTATTTTAGATACTTATGATATTTTAGCCGTACAGTACGGGAGGTTTCCACTCACTATATAGTGCCAGGGCGCCAAGAGCCTGCCATTCAGTAAATCTCCGCAACGAGTGTTGGCTCTAGACTTCTTCTTCTTTTTCTGTACTTCACTCCTCCTCGGAGGGATACGCCGTTACTAACGGGCTGTCTATCCCCATGCGTGACCTAAACGAATCCATTGCTGGGAGCATCTACCAACTATTGTCCTGTTCTCTCTTGTACAACGTGTCCCCCGGCCTTGCCGTTTTCCTTGGTCACTCTCGTGACTTCCGCGTCTTTTCGCTTTCTTTTTTCGGGTTACTTTCCGCGACTCGCGGCCTATGCTGACACCAAGTCGCACTCGCCAAACTGTGGACACTTCGCCTCCTTGGAGGATAACACACACACGCCGCTCGCGCGGAGTATCTTCCTGTCTCACCTTCCTACGCTGGTCGTGAAGGGTTGACCTCGGTCTTACACCCATATAGTCGTTTCATCCCTGGAAAGGCTTTACTGTTGGGTTTGCCTCGTGAGAGGAAGATCCGAACGTCTTCTGGTGTTTTCCCGCTTGCAGGCATTGCACTACAGGGGCAAGATATATTGGTACTTATGAAGTTCGATCACACGCCGGACGGTCCGGAACCGGACCCACGATCTTGGGCAAACCACTGAGCCGCAAGGCCCTGCAACTACGCCAGGTCGGTCACCATGTCAGACACGGGCACGCCCATGCCGCGAAGGAAATTGTGGATAACGATCGCCTGGGGTCGGTACTCGAACCGACCCCACCCACAGAAGCGGTAGTATGCCACGCGTCAACTGCGTTGGATGTATCCTGCGCTGCCGCATCAGCGGATCCGCCGTCATCTCTGGTTACGTCGACCACGTCGATTTGCTGTTCCTCTCCCTGGTCCATAGAGCTTCTTGCCCCATCAAGGCTTTCGTCATCCTCGTCTTCGACGAAGACAAACCCGCGAGGATGGCGCCTCGGATAGTCCGATCGATTTGATGGCGTTCCCGTGCCTCGACGGCTCTGACTATCTCCCATTCTCATGGGGCGAAGTATACAAAGTCGCCAGCGCTGAATTCGCGTCCGGAAGACCGGTATGTAACACGACGGATACCCTCAGATACCTGAGTGGCAGGCACGGAGTCCCACTCGACACCGTCGATGACAGACCAAGATGCCGAGAGTTTGCTCAAACGTTTTTGGTCTCGAACCGTACGAGGGGGTGCGAAGTGGGGGCACCCGACCAGGCAATAGGAAAAAAGGGTCTGTTGTGTTTGATTCTGTCGGAGGGCCTGCAGCAGGTGGCCTTTTGTGTCCGGAACAAAGCACCGACAATGCGCCTTTGCACCATAGATATCATGCGTTTGTGTGTGCATCCTGGAAGTTATCCACCGCTGTTCTCAAGAGGATAAACCCGAACTTTTTTGTGAGTCCGGAGGCTAGATTCAGACTAAGAGCAAGAGCCTAACGAGGTCATGCTGTCTACGAGGGAATCGGTGCTACGGGACACAACTGTCTCCGTCTCCGAAAGGGTTTGAATATGTATGGTGCTCATGAAATCTCAAAAAAGGCGAAGAGAGAACTCACAACTACGGTGTCTCAGTTTCTGCGTTGCGGCGTCGTGAACTCGGCATGTGCGAAATTGGACGCTGAGAAGTAAGAAGCTCTCTTGTCGAGCATTAATGACAACGACCTTGTGGCAAGCTTTGTCAGCTTACTTCCAGCAGCGGTGTGATGAAAGTACGGCGAAAAAAGATCGGGCACCTGCTCATGGTTTGTCATGCGGCAAGCTCTGGTAGTGGTGGTCGATCAAATGAGAACATCGAGGATGTTTCCACGGTGCTACAAAACTATGGAGGGAAAATCAGTGCACGTTCGATCGTACTGTCGTGATAGGACTCGACCAATCAACTGCAGAAATATGAAGAGACGCTTTACCACATCCTGGAAAGTATACCCTTGACACATTATATTCATAAACTTCTGCGTTTCTATTCTTTTCTGGTGAAACTGAAGGGTGCTTACGAAACAATTGACTACACGCCATTTTTGACAAATGGATCACTAGTTTACGGGCTCCCTATACATATATGGTTTGGCCCAAAGTTGTTCTTCTTCCCGGGCCACTGAAAGTTCGGAGTTCCTATCTTCTTCACCTTCCGTTTCCATTTTCCCGGCCTCAAAGTATACCGATATAACTTCCTCATTGCGCCTCTCAATTGAAGACGGTAATAGTCGGAATCAACATAAATTTTAAGCTACCCTAGAATATCTTCTTCAAGGCCTTTAATGACGCGATTCATTACCTCCGTGAGCGGAGGACGCAGCATACTCATGTTGATCTTCTTTTGCTGTCTTTCACCAGTCCTCTTCCGGCCATATTTTTTCCAGGATCGTTAGCACCTTCAATAACTGCTTTGTTTGCAACAAGCAAGGCTGATTCTAGACAAGCTGCAGCGTTTTCTTCATACAATTCCGTAAGTATGTTCCAAGGCAAAAATTGAACTATCTGACGCTTCTTGTGAGCGCTGACCACCTCAATGCGATCTTCTACCAAACTTGAAAAGCATGAAGGGCTTCTATGCTTAGCAATAAATGCACATCGTAAAATATATTCTGGCGGGGCGCTCATATAGATTACTGTTTCTTGCATCCGAACATGTTTGTCGATCTCAAACCATTGTTCCACTGACTTCTTGTTGCATATGGTGGGCCCCAATACAGCTAAAGCTTTTTGACGCAAAGAAAGCTTCTTAATTCTCCGTTCACCAATGGATATATACCGCCCAAACACAATTTTGAGACCCCAATGTACCAGAGCGGAAGAGGGATATCTCCTCGTCGCTTCGAAAACTATCCGTGCTCCACTTGCGCTCCGTAACTTGGCAGCAAACCCACAAACATTCGCCCAGAAGCGGAGCACAGTGTTCCAAAACGTGGACTGGTCTAGAAGCCGAAAGCTGTGATTCCCATGCAGACGACGGAAAAATTCTCGTGCGCTCAACTCCTTACTATTCTCAAGCTCATTTTTTTCGTTTTTCTGTACCATTTGATCTCCAGAAGTAAATCTTTCTTGGTCCATGACACTTGGTGCCTATTGCAACGCATCAGGAATCGTCCCTCAAAATGCAACTTTTGATGTGGCTGATTAACTGTCGTTGTCCGCGCTTACATCAGAGCCCTTCGTTCGTTGTAAAGAGTTTGTATTTTCCAGCACTCCACCTATCAACGAGTTCGTTCCCTTTGACTTCTCCGTAGAAGAGGCATGCCAAGTACCGGGTCGCACAGTTTGTAGCGAAGATGTAGAAGCTTTTCGGTAGTTCTTAGAGAGTTGGTCTCTCACGCCCCCAAGACGGGCTAAATTTCTCCGAAAGGATTCGAGCCGTGTTCTACCTGCCATGTAGTAAGTGTTTTCGCGGCTTGCGCTGCTTGCTGAAACGCAGAGAGACCGGAACCGGGCTAGAGTGGAAAGTGGGATTTGGAAGGTCGCCAATTACCCGAAACTACTTCACAGGTGCTGATTACTCTGTGGGGTCTTATCACGTACCCCCAGCATTATATTGCTCTCGTGCCAACAACTCTAATGGCGACTGGACGTCCAGCCGGCTCGCCAGAAAATAGGACAAAAGAAACCGTAAAAATAGCGAAACTATGAGACACGCCAATGGTCATCAAATGGTTGGTCGGCATCATTTTGTCGACAGCCAATGACTGGTAGTACCAACCATTTGGTTGATTTCCTCCAAGCCGTATCATACCTAGGATTAACGATAGCAGCGGAGCCCCAATACTTTCCCGCAACAAAGACTTCATTCTTCATTACATGAGGCACACGGGCATCGCTTTCTTTCTATCCGAACAAAAGCGAAGCGCTCTTGCTCTTGTTTAATGTTAAGGAGGTTTGGAGTTCGTTGTGAAGGCTAACCCTTCTTCTCCTTCAGGCTGTACTGGGTGGCCGTTGGAGGAGTGTGTGGACCTGTGTTGGTTGTTAGCTGCTTAGCTTAGCTCAATGGTGTCTACGATATTGACTGTGAAGTTGGTAAATGTGTTTGATGGTTCACGAGAGGCGGCTATAGCCACTGAAGGTGTTAGTACACTGGCGACGGAGTTCATCACAGAATAGTAAGGGGGAGAGCTGGAGGCTTGCGAACGGGTTTTGTTAAGCGTTTGACCGGGGGGAGATAGGGTGCTTGAAAGGTGCGCAATACGAGGGAAGTGATAGATCTCTTTCCACAATTGTCGACAGTATGGGGCGCACCAACATTAAGCGCACGCGATTAGCAAGTAGTGGGAGTTGTATATAAAGATTCATTTGCTGATTACGTATTCCCACCTGCTGCCCCACAAAACTTCGCTTCAAGAGAAAAAATCCTGGACTGTGCACGGGTCCGTTCTCCAGCACCAGAGTACCCCCATAGAACATAGCTCAGCACTCGAGAAACATCCTTGGCACCCCACGGCTTCCCCTTCATCCGCGATCGTGAATGGGCAAACGCTGCATAGAGCACCTCAATGTCTGGAGGTGTAGAATCGATTTTTGCT
This sequence comes from Gracilaria gracilis, assembly GCA_030374805.1. Lineage (NCBI taxonomy): Eukaryota > Rhodophyta > Florideophyceae > Gracilariales > Gracilariaceae > Gracilaria > Gracilaria gracilis. The sequence continues at coordinate 1,243 of JARGSG010000228.1, read as the reverse complement.
AGTTACGTCTGTTGAAAAGCCCTTCTATCGAAGCACATTTGAGTAGCGTTCCGTTTCGACGTTTCGAGATAAACGAATATTCCAGCTTAGACACTGCTAAAGGAAAGCGATCGTGGAATACAGGCAGACCATGTTGAACTATCGCCTTATGTACGCGTTTCCCGCGCATTCGCAGACGACTGGGTAACTCAAAAAAGTGCATGACTGCACTGACCTGACATAATTGCGGTAGAACGTAAAGTATATGAAGCATTCACGGATATTATAAGCGTTTCGTCTTTGGTGTGCGTCGACTTACCGTAAAGAAGATTGGGAAATCTACCGTATGCCAGATACGCGGATATGTGTTTATGATAAGTACGGGCACTCTTTTGGTGGAGAGAGATTAGACACTTTTAGACTAGTGGGATAGCGGTGGAAAGGATAGAACTATAAGAAACTTCTTGTTTCACTGGTACGCTCGCGCTTTTCGTTGCGACCGATGTGCAATGTTCAACTGTTCATCTCGCCCACAAGGTTGCTCGCTCGACATTACGCGACCACCTTGGAACAAAAGTTAACGAGGGTCTGAGTATCCCTGGAACCAAACCGATCATGAGCTATGTGCGTTCTTCGTAGCTTCTCTTTTGAGGTATCCATCTGTTTCGCAAGCTTCTTCAGAAACCGAGATTCTGAGTGGTTACCACAAATCCTTCTGTTGCGATACGCATTCATCATAATGGATACGTAGCTGCTCCGAATATTTATCCATGATAGAAAAACATACATCTTCTCTTGCAAGGCAAGAAAACTGCCCAGAATTCTGGTAACAGACTCTGTTTTGATGCGTTCCCAGTATTGATATCCAGCAGCAGAGGGCCTTCTGAGGTATCCGATGAGCGCGTCGCATTGCATATGCGTGGGCGCAGCACGCCAATATGAAACAGCAGATACGGAGTGAAAGTGGCCGGCAGGACAAGTCGAGGCAGATCCGGATACCTTTGTTGCTTCTCGTCAAGTGTTTGCAGCTCAATGTACCCACCCTCTCTTCCAGAGTCAACAATTAGCTTAATTTCCTGCATGGTCAGCATTTGAAGCAGACTGAACATTTGAGATCGCTGACCAGCGGCAACTAGCATAAGGAAGCCTATAAAAGTCCTACACCAATTCTCCAGCGACGACTTTAGTCCTCTCCAGCCCTCATCTTCCAGCGATTCTTCACTCGTCTCATGAACCAGGTCTTCATGATGACATTCAATACCAG